>JAJEJO010000585.1:212009-281753 GCA_020662805.1 Glaucomys volans | reverse complement strand
GTATTTTATTTAGGGACAGGGTCTCGCTGAGTTGCTTAGGGCCTTGCTAAGTTGCTGAGGTTGGCTTTGAACTTGCAATCTTCCTGCTTCAGCCTCCCAAGTGGCTGGGATTATCACGTGTGCCACCACATCCAGCTTCACACACAATTTCTGATTCTTACTGGAGCCTGCATCGGGCGGTGCTATCCCAACATCTTCACCTTTTTAAAATTTTAAACACAGAGGAGATGTACCAGCCATTTGCTCAAGCCAGCCCCGCTCCCCCGCTGTGGATATGTCCACACTTGCATGAGGACAAGGGTCAGCATCTTTCAGGACGTCACACTGCTCTGGGGGCTGGGAAATCAGCTGCCTGAGAGGATAGGCACAAGACACCCCTGGAGCTGGGGAAAGCCCTCCAGGGACGGAGGTGGGTGTCCTGTCCTCCCGCAGCCTTCACATGGCAGGATCAGCCCCTCCCTCACCTGCGGGCCTTTCCCAGGGCCTCTGACTCCCCTGAAATGCATTACAGATTACTAATGGGAGCCCGTGAAATGTGCTCTGGCAGGCTTCTCTCCCTTGGTCTTCAGCATTGTCCCAAGAAAGCGGATTTGTTTGTTTCCTGTCCCTCTCGAGGGATCCTGCTCAACTCTGCCTCTCCCTGGCAGCCTCGTCCCCCCTTAGGTGTGGCCCTACTGCAGAGGGGGGCACCTCCCAGCTTTTGCTCTTCATCCCCAGTGCACTTGGACTCATGTACCCTGAGCTCCAAATACCCCTGGGCTGGGGGGGAACCCACTGGTCCTGAGGAAGATGGGAAGCAGCTGCCTGGGGTTCGCAAGACAGAGTGGACAACATGCCTGTGCAGAGGTGCTTGAGGCCTGGTGGCTGCTATCTGGGTGTCTAGGCCAAGCCAGATTTGGCCCAGATTTACCCATGGGGGGTGGGGGTGGGGCAGGCCTGAGGACAGTGGTGATTCCGGTATTTCAGAGTCCTTGCTCTAGGCGCTGCATGGACATCCACCCAGCAGCACAGGGCTTTGTCCCACACCTAGAACCTGGTGCAGGCTAGGTGCTGGCTAGAGTGGAACCTTGAGCCAGACACCACCTGTCCACCATCCCTGCCAGATGCCCTTGGACTGACATCTCTGCAGAACCCTGAATCCTGAAGGAAACCCTTGGTCTGACATCCCTCCCTCCCAGGAGGGAGCCAGGTGGAGAGGGCTTTCCAAGGTCCTCTCATGGCTCTGCACATTCTCACTGGCTCAGTCCCTGGTTAACATTAGGCCACTGAGACCACAGCATGGAGGAAAGGAAACTTGAATGTCTACCGCACACCATGCCCTTCAGTACATTCCACCCTAAACATGAGCACATACCTATTAACACATGTTGTCTCAGGCTATTTTGTGCAACTATAACAAAATACCAGAGAGCAGAGTAATTTATAAAAGACAGAAATTTGATTTCTCACCATTCTGGTGGTTGGAGTGGCCAAGATCAAGTGCTGGCAGATTCAGTTGCCTGGTGAGGGCTACTCTCTGCCTTCAAGATGGCTTCTATTTCTTGAGCTCCCAGGGAGCCTTCCCACATCCTCCCACCCTGCAGAAAGGTGGAAAGGTGATACAGCCAATTGCTGCATGAATCCTCTTTTACAAAGGTCTGGGGAGGGGCCCTCATGGCCTAATCACCTTTTAAAAGCCTCACCTCTTAATACCATCATGTTGACCATTAAGTTTCAACACCTGAATCTTTTTTAACCAATTAAATAAAGCTTTATTGCAGAAAAAGCCACAATTCATTGAAGACATGCTGAAAGAAAGGGATTGAGAATAACAAGAAAATTGCCTAATAGTATTAATCACGTGTTATATTTTTTTCCAGAACTTGTAAGAAAAAGTTTAAAGAAAATCAAATCAACAGAGCCACTCTTCAATCAAATCCCACTGAGAAGTGTAAATAAATGAGGTTAAAGATGCAAAATTCCTCACATGGATGTGGATAAGGACTTATAGGGTTCCAGAGAACTTTTCCACTGGGAAAAGCAAGTGAAAAATGCACCATCCAAGGCAGGGAACGTTAATATCTTGCTTTTTACATGGGACTTTTCATTTTTTTAAAAAATTTTTATTTGTTGTTTTTGCATATACATGAGAGTAGGGTGTATTTTAACATATGTGGGGTGCAACCCATTACTATTTTGATCCCATTCTTGAGGTTGAACATGATGTGGCGTTACACTGGTTGTGTATTCATATATGAACATAGGAAAGTTATGTCTGATTCATTCTACTCTATCCTATTCCCATCCCCCTCCTTTCCCTTCATTCCTCTTTGTCTAATCCAATGAACTTCTATACTCCCCCGCCCCCTTGTTTTGGGTTAGCATCCATATATCAGAGAGAACATTTGACCTTTGGTTTTTTGGGACTGGCTTATTTCACTTAACATGATATTCTCTATATCTATCTATTTACCAGCAAATGCCATAATTTGCCATTCTTCTTTATAACTGAGTAATATTCCATTGTATACAGTACTACAGTTTGTTTATCCATTCATCTGTTGTAGGGCACCTAGGTTGGTTTCAAAGCTTGACTATTGTGAATTGAGCTACTATAAACATTGATGTGACTGTGTCACTGTACTATGCTGATTTTAAGTCCTTTGGGTGTAAGCTGAGGAGTGGGATAGCTGGGTTAAATGTTGGGTCTATTCCAAACTTTCTGAGGAATCTCCATACTGTTTTCCATAGGGGTTGCACCAATTTGCAGTCCCACCAGCAATGTATGAGTGTGCCTTTTCCCCACATCCTCACCAACATTTATTGTTGCTTGTATTCTTGATAATTGCCATTCTGACTGGAATCTCAGTATAGTTTAATTTGCATTTCTCTAATTGGTAGAGATATTTTCATATATTTTTGACTGTTCATATTTCTTCTCCTGTAAAGTGTCTGTTCAGTACCTTGGACTTTTTTAGTCATTAAATTGCTTTGACATTATGTGAGTTGAGCCTAGCAACAACCTTGTTAAATGGGCAGGGTTTATACTGATCTAGTTAATTAAGTCAAGATTTAGTTAAGTCTTGCCCAAGAATTGTCCAAACTGCAATTATATGGTCAACACCCGAATAAAATGTAAAAGGAAGAATGGAAAACCAAGGCATGAGAACTGATAACAGTTACCCCATGCCAGGAAAGGTCTACGCCCAGATTTGACTCTGAAAGTGCCCCAATGAACAGTGTGACAGAGGGAAGTTCAGACACATGAGCAAATGCACAACCTGAGAGCATAAAAGGAAATGTATAAATTTCTTTTTATAAGATTTAAACTGAGTGTTGACAGCAATGGGGGCATTTTCTGCTTAGTGTGTTCCTCCTATTATGACTTGGATGTGAGGTGTCCCCCAAAAGCTCCCATGTGAGACAATGCAAGAAGGTTCAGAGGAGAAATGGTTGGGTTATAAGTCTTAACCCAATCAGTGAACTAATCCCCAGTGGGATTAACTGAATGGCAACTGAAGTGGTAGGGTGTGGCTGGAGGAGGTGGGTCATGGGGGCTTGAATATGGGGTATTTATTTTGTGTCTGGCAAGTATCTTCTCTCTGCTTTCTGATCATCATGTGAGCTGCTCTCCTGGGCCACTCTTCTGCCTCACCTTGAGCCCCGAGGAGTGGAGCCAGCTGTCTATGGACTGAGACCTCTGAACCATGAGCCTCCAAATAAACATTTCCTTAGTGAAAAAGCTGACTGAAACACCTCCCTAGAGGGTGCTTAAGGGGCTGTGTTGGTCACTTTTGTTCAGGGCAGCCAGCAGTGTCTGACTCTGGGATGGCTGAGTTTTATAACTGGGGCTTTCAGGGAGCCATGGAGGCAGGGGGAATTAACTGAAGCTCTGAGAGCTGGGGGAGCTGTTTTCAGGTGTGACACAGATGCCATCCAAATATTTACTGTTCACCAGGTACAGAGAACAAAGCCATGATAGACGCTGCTGGTTCTGGCTAACCTGAATGCCCTCCTCTGTCCCATTAGTGCCCTGATTCTGTTCAGGGGATCAACACCCTCTCACCTGGGGACAGTATGGGAGTTCAGACCAGGCACCTGCCCTCTCCAAATGGTAGCTGAAGGGCCTTTGGAACTTCCCTTCCTGAGCTCCCTTCATATCACCTGTAACCATCCAGGAGCAGCATGTGATTTAGAGACATAGCCAGGGCTCAGCATGGGGTGGAGTGAGGCACTGGAGCTGCCTGGAGCTTGGCCTTGAGCCAGCTCTGTCACCCTGGGAGTCCCCACCCCGCAGAAAACATGGTGGTGTCTGCAGAACCAGTATGGCGATTTCCTAAAGATATTTTCAGGTACAAGTCTCTGCCCCTAAGGAACTGCTTTGAATTGGGACCTAAAGTCACCACAGGGTAGAACATGTGCTAAGTGCCCTGAGAGGTGACAGGGACAGGTTTTTAGAAGGCAGACTGGGGCTCAGATCAGGCCTGCCACATTCTCAGTGCCAGAGCTGCCCAGTGCTCAAGAGGCAGCATCTTGTCCACCCTCAGATGCAACAAGGGCTCTGCAAACCCAGTCTGGAGTACCTTTAGGAAGGCATGACCTGTACGCAGAGGTGTAGCAGTTCATTCAATTGTGCTGTGACTTGAATGACAAGTAAAGGAACTCTTGGGAAAAGATTAAATAGGAGAGGGGCCGGGGAAGAATAACTTTGGTGGTGCTCACTGGTTCTGATTTGAACAGGGTTCTGATATGCTGTAAACTGCCTTCTTAAAAAAATTATTTTTTAATTGACATGTAAAGATGATTTATATAGTGTGTACCATGATGCTTTGATGTATGTATACACTGGGGAATGGCTAACGCAAGCTATTTAATATATTACCTTACATATATATATTTTGTGGTAAGAACACTTGAAATCTCTGAGCAATTTTCAAATACATATTATAATTAACTATAGTCACCAATAGATACACAATGGATATATCTTGAACTTATTCCTCCTAACCAAATTTTTGTGTCCTTTCACATCTCCTCAGTATGTCCCACCCTCCCCAGCTTCTGGTCGCTGCCGTCTCACTCTCTGTGAGTTCAACTTGTTTATATTCCTCACACAAGTGAGATTATGCAGTATTTGTCTTTTTGTGCCTGGCTAATTTCATTTAACCAAAAGCCTTCCAGGTTCACTCATGATGGTGCAAATAACAGGGTTTCCTTTTTTATAAAGCTGAGTACTAGCCAGGCGTGGTGGTGCTTGCCTGTAATCCCAGAGGCTCAGGAAGCTGATGCAGGAGGATCTTGAGTTCAGAGCCGGCTTCAACAATTTATCGAGGCCCTAAGCATCTCTAAATAAAATACAAAGAAAGGGGCTGGGGATGTGGCACTGCTGGGTTCAATCCCTGATTTTCTCTGGTGGTGTGTTTTGGTTCCTTTTTATCTTTTGTGCATCTACTATAGGATTTTCCTTTGTGGTTATCATGAAATTTGGAGGGAGGTCTACCAGCAGTCACCGCCACACTTCAGTCTGGTGTCCCACACGCACTTCAGAAGTGTTCCCATTGGCCTGCTCAGCTGCTCTGGCTTGCCCAGTGCCTGCCTCGGTCCCTCAGAACAGAGCCCTGGTGGCACCCTGGGCTCACCTCCACCTCCATCCACTCACATAGGCATCTTCTCCATTCCTTCCTGGCCCCTCTGAACTGCAACCATCCTGAATCAGGCCTCCTTGCCACCACAGAGGACAGTGCAGGTCTTCTGATCAGCGCAGTCCTCCAGTTCCCTACCCATGCTGCTGCCTAGGGCTCTTTCCAAGCCTGACTGTGGCCAGTTGCCCCCTTGCTCAGAGCCTATCCTAGCTGTCCACTGCCTCCAGGGAGGAAGTCCAAACCCTGCCACCACCTCCACCCACCAGGTCCCACTGGCCCCAGCTGTCCCCTGAGCTCCTCCATGACTTAACAGACTGAGAGCCAGCCAGCCAGCCTGATGGACTGCAACACATCCCATTTATTGTTAGAAAGGGCGTCTCCCACTCACATGGTAACATGAACACATCAACAGGGTGCCCTCCCACAAGCCCCTTTCTCTTCATTGCTGTTTCTGTTGCACTGGAGCCTGGCCGAGCTCTGCTCCCAGCAGCTGAAGCCTCCCATGTTACCCACCTGGAATGCCATCTTCTGGAAATCCACCAAATCTTTTTAGGTTTTATGGGAAATGGGAGAAAGTCCCCATGAGTAAAATATATTTGCTAATGAGCTGGACGGAGGAATGTGACATTCCAAGCAAAACAAAAACAGTCTGGTGGGCTAAAGCCAATAAAACACTGGAAGAGATGGAGGTCTACAATAGGCATGGTGGGTGGGTCTCTCCTGGATCTTCTGCTTGGGAGTGTGGGGGCAGTGGAGAACTCGACTGTCTAGAGAGGAGGCTCTTCCCCACTGTCCTGGGATTGCCTCTGGGCTCCAGGGTTGGGCCCTCAGTCCTCGGTGACAGGTGGAGGAATAAGCTGCAGTTGGAAGTTCTCATTCTGAAAGATGCTGTTGAAGGCGGGTCCACTCTGGGAGCCGCTGAATGGCCTGTAGCTCTCGCTGCTGCGATTCTGGGACAGTTCAGTAAGGAGAGCCAGCTGCAAAGAAGGGGACACACATTAGACAAGCTTGTGGAGCATAGAAACTGTGTGGGGGCCGGGGGTGGGGTGGGGACAGAGGTGGAGGGGGGCTGAGTTCCCCACCTTGGCAACACCAGGCAGCACTACTTTGTGGGAAGAGTGAAGAGAAATGGCTTGCATCCCAGGGCTGGAACTCACAAACTAGTCGTGTGACTTTGGGCAAGTTCATTTCATTTTCCAGGGCCTCAATTCCCCATCTGGTAATGATGAGACTGGACTAGTTTGCTCCCTGGGGCACAAAGATTGTGCTCTCTGACCAGCAGGGCTGTCCAATCCTGGCCATCCTCCCCACCGCCCTGCACCTGTTCTCCAGCTGCTGTGTGACCCTCCTGCTGTCTCTCCCCGAGGACATGCCTGGTGCTGAGGTTTCCACTCCCAGTTCACCTCATTCCTCTTCTCTCTCTTGAAGCCTTCTCCCCAGGGAAAGTGACCCTGAGTTATGACTGCTGGTTCTGTCCTTTCTCTTTTGTAACCTGGATAGCTCCAAAGGGACACTCAGCCACCAATTCAAATTCAGGGTCTCCAGAGCAGAACTAGAGGCCTACTTTCTCCAAATGAGTCCTCCCTGCTCCCCACTTCTATGTCCACCAGTGACCCCAACCATAACTGTACTTTCTTAGTAACTCAGTTCTGGAAGACCTCTCAGGGAATACACATGGCAGGAGGCAAGGGACAAGCCAGCCCAGAGGAAGCCAGCTCCACCCTTTGGGTGCCCTCCCCTCACCTAAGGAGCCTTTCTGCAAGTTAGGAGCCTGATGGTCTGGACCTAAACATGCCCGTGATGGTCAGGAAGAGACCCCCCACACAGGGCCTGAGAAATCCTACCTTCTCTGCCTTCACCTGGTGCTTCCCCCTCATTAGTAAAGGGAACCACCTGGACCTGCCCCTCGGTGCAACCTGGAGGCAAACTCAGGTCACGATGCAAAGCCTCCCGTAACTGTCTATGGAACTCCCAGGTCCCACCACTAATATCTGAGGAAACCTGCTTAGGTCAGAGAAGCTAGAGAAAGTAACCACACTGGAGAGAGGCGACTGTGACAAGCCAGGCCAGGGACTCCTCAGAGCAACGCTTCTGTATTTGGCTCTGTGTCAGAGGTTGCTGGGGACTTTTGACAGCCCCAGGGAATAGAACTGAGTCTCTTTCCAGTGCCAGACACTATGCCAGGTGTTTTACATGGTGCTATTTCTAATCCTCCACAGCAACCCTCAGCAGTGAAAATGCTGAGTCCTAAGAAGTTCAGTGACCCACCCTAGGTGGCCCGACAGCAAGCAGCAGGTGGGATTCAAACTCAGGTCCAAAGGCCACTGTGGCTCACCCAAGCTGCCCACAGCCTGCTTGCAGCTGTTCTCTAACTTCTGGCAAAGGGTCTCCTGTCATAAGGGCAATAACAGCTCAAGGCTCACAGCTGTCACTGCTGTGGGAAACATGAGGGAGCCATCTGAAGGCCCCTAAGTGCCAAGTGCCAATATATAAAAAATAATCTCGTCCCAGGTCCTGCTCAGCGACATGGCCATGGTCTAGTTCACACTCAGTAACTCCAACACAAAAGCCCTGAGCTGGCCAGGGACACACGTGGGGGACGCTGGCTTCCACTGGGACCTGTGCACGTTATACAATCCCTTGCTCTCCTCAAGCCCCACCTTGTACCACTTCCTTTCTTCCTATGAAGCGGCTAAGAGATTGCACCTAGGGATTCAATGAATGGGGAAAGACATTCCACTCAAAGTACTTTCACTTTCTGACACTCTGAGGTAGAAAAACCAACCATGAAAAAATTTTCTGGCCCTGCAAGGTGGTGGATTCCTGTGATTCCAGAGACTTGGGAGGCTGAGGCGGGAGGATCACACATTTGAGGCCAGCTTAGCAAATTAGTGAGACCCTGTCTCAAAGTGAAATAAAAATGGCCTGGGATGTAGCTCAGTGTTGGAGCACCCCTGGGTTCAATTTGCAGCATCACACATGAAGATGTTTTTACCTAAGAAAAAAAGATATTTTTGTGTTCTCCTTCTTTAACTTAGTGATCAGGAAACTGTTGGGCCCTGAATAAGAGCTCAACATTTAGAAGCAGAAGATTGTCCTTGGAAAGCTCAGCACTGCAAGAACCAGGAAGAGCTTGGCTGCATCTGGGAAGTGATAGAGTGACACTCGTTCAGTAAAGCTGCTGAACACATTCAGGAGGCTGCTGGAGAAGTCTCCCAGAGTACAAGCCTCCACTCAGACCAGCTCTCAAAGGCAAATGCCATTTTTTCTCTGGGCTACATGCAGCCCCAGAGATGTCTGCCTGGCAGTGTGGGTGGGCACAGGGCACCCAGGCAGAGGCACAGCACAGGAGGAGCTCAGGGAACAGCTGGGGCCAGTGGAATCTGGTGGGTGGAGGTGGTGGCAGGGTTTGGACTTCCTCCCTGGAGGCAGTGGACAGCCAGGATAGGCTCTGAGCAAGGGGGCAACTGGCCACAGTCAGGCTTGGAAAGAGCCCTAGGCAGCAGCATGGGTAGGGAACTGGAGGACTGCGCTGATCAGAAGACCTGCACTGTCCTCTGTGGTGACAAGGAGGCCTGACTCAGGATGGTTGCAGTTCAGAGGCAACAGGAGGAATGGAGAAGATGCCTATGTGAGTGGATGGAGGTGGAGGTGAGCCCAGGGTGCCACCAGGGCTCTGTTCTGAGGGACCGAGGCAGGCACTGGGCAAGCCAGAGCAGCTGAGCAGGCCAATGCAAACACTTCTGAAGTGCCTGTGGGTCGCCAGACTGATGTGTGGCAGTGACTGCTGGTACCCCTCCCTCCAATCTGTACTCTTCTTCCACAGTTATAGGATACCACGAGTTTAATCCCTTTGGAATTAAGGCCAGTTTTCCCAGTCTCCCTTGCAGTAAGGAGTGGCCATGGGTCTACATTCCTGACAATGGAGATGAGTGGACGTGGTTTATACAACTTTGTGCACTGTCCTAAAAGGGAAGGCTTATTCTCATCTTCGTTTTTCTCTTCTTGCTAGCTGGAGAGCAGACATCATGGTTAGAGCTGCAGCAACCATACTGAACCATGGGAATCTAAGACACAGGCAAGGAGAGTGGTCATGAGAGAGGAAACCTGGAAGATGGGTTATGGAAGATGCCCTGGCCACCTGTGTTTCCATTTTTTTCTTGTTTAAGTCACTGCTGCTTTGTATTTGATTTCATGGCCCGAACTGACTGGATCAAGTGCAGATGCCCAAGAGGGCCTGACCTCAGGACAGATTAAGCAACCACTGAAGGTTCTGGTTCATTTTCTCCGGAGGCAGGCTGAACACAGAAGCCCATCCCTGTCCTCACAGACCACAGTGGGCATGGGACAGGTATCTTTCTACCTCCTCTTTGCCAAGCTCTGAGTGCTCCTTGGTCAGGAGGACCACGTGGCCATAACAGGGATGCCAGGGAACCTCCCAGCCTAAGGAGGAGTCTAGGAGGACTCCAGGTCACTGTCTTTCCAAAACAGCAAATTATAAATGGGGAAACAGAAAGGTAAACGACCACACAGACTTTACCCTGGAACTTCCTCGGTAGAGACGGCAAAGCTGATCAAATGCCTGGATTTGTTGTGGATCCAGAACAGGTTCTGAAATTGCCTAAGAAACAAAAAGTAGTAAGATTAATAACACCCTGCGGCTGGGTTTATGGGCAGTCAGTGAATTTGCCCCACACCACAGCAAAGCAGGACATGTGGTTCTTCATTCTTCTAAAGAAAATCTATGCTACCAGCAATCAGGGAGAGATGTTTTACCGAGCAGTTATTAGAAATGTGAATGTCCCTTTGAAGTCCTTCCTTGGTGCTACCCAGGTTGATCTATCTATGGACCTTTCTTCAATGCAGTCTTTAAGTTTCCTTGTGAGCTTCCTTAGGGCTTCTTAATTCCTCTACTATTACTGTGCAAAGCAACTCTGCTCCATCCAGCATGAATTCCCATATCCATCACTTAATACGGCCAGCAAAGACACCCCTTCTTTGAGATGGAATGGGGAGGCACTCGAAATGAAACTGTGCCATTTCTGTTTCATTATAAAGCTGGCAGCCACCTAAGGGTTGCAAGTCGAGTCTGCTGGTGTTTGGAAGAAAGTCTAACTTGCACTATGGCAGTCTTAGTGCTCCACCTGTCACTGGGGTGGAACACGCCAACACTGAGTTCTGCTCTCAGTGGATCTGGTCCAACTCATTCTTGGAGAGAAGTAGTAGGATCCTGGGGGTGGCAGCCATAGTCTTTGGAGTCAGAGGTTAATCTGAACACAAGGTCTCACAGTAGCCTGCTATGTGACCTTAGGCATGTCACTTCACTACTCTGAGACTCAACTGCCCCACCTGTGACCAGAGGTAATGCTTACTTCATGAAGTTACTGAAAGTTAAACTATCTGAAATAGATATCTAAAGCCTGCCTGGCAGCAGGCAAAGGCTTAGTATATGCTAGCTTTTATCACTACAATTTAGAGACAATCTTAGTTAAAAATTGATTTCAGAAGTGTTTTTTGTTTATATGTTCTTTCTTTGCTCTGTGTTATGAACCCTCTGGGAAAAGAATTCCATAACACAAACCCAATGTAAGTGACAAGAAGGAATTCAGTGATGGAGAGCCTGGGTGTCCATGGAGCTGGGGGAGGGCAGAGGCACTGACAGGGCTGCAAGAGGTGGTCTGAAGATGTGTGCTGGTACTGCAGGAGTGCCCAAGATATGGAAGAAATTCAGGAGGGTGACCAGCAAAGGAGGCCCAGGGCAAACACTACCATCATAGCAGTTACCACGTGCTGAGAATTTACTGTGCTTGTTTCCCATCGGTCACTGCACCAAATCCTCAAAATCACACACTCCATGAGAAAGGTCCGAGCGTGTCCATTTCCCTCCCTAAGAAGGATTTGAACTTTAAAAAGCAGGACATACAAAAAGTTTAAGAGGTATGTTAATTTAGTTTGTCTTCTAGGAATGGCTTTCTTCTCTCTCAAAATTTTCATCACCCTAGGTGTTTGGGAGTTCATTGAAATAGTGTTTTTATTTTATGCGTTGAAATTGTTTCCATAATAGGATATTTTTTCTCAAGATATTTATAATAGCATCAAAACCATCAACTATTTAGCAATAATCTAACACAAGATATATATGAAAAGCTCTCAGCAGGACTGGGGCTAGAGCTCAGTGGTACAGCACTTGCCAAGTGGGCCTGAGGCCCTGGGTTCAAACCCCAGCACCACAATAAATAACTAAGTAAACCTCTCTGCAGAAAACTATTCAATATTGAGACAAATTAAAGTAAACTTAAATGGGGATATATAATGCATTCATAGATTGGAAGCCTGTATCTTATTGTATTTTACTGGTGTCTATTCAATGTAATCTCAATAAAAATCCAAACTGCTTATTTTATTATGGAAAAAAAAATTTTTCATCACCCTTAGGAGAAAAAGTAGACTCAGGGCTAACAGAATGCAAAAGCACTACGTGAAATTCACCACAGATGAAGCTCTCAGAGTTCTGTCTCTTGCCTTGGTTGGAAGGATGTCTGAAGGTTCAGAAAGCAACAGCCAATGATGGGGTTTCCAGAACCCCATGTGGCACCCCAAAGTAACATCAAGGTTGATCTGGCTTCAGCCACCAGCCCAGGGCATAGCCACCTCAGTTCCTGTTATGTCCAGCAATGTGGGGATGCTGAGAAGAGGATGGCTTACGGAAGAGCTAAGCAGGGCAGGGTGTCTCCGAGTGAGCAGCAGAAAGAGAAGAGGGGAGGCTCCTGGGAGTTCCCCCCTCATTGTTAGACTCATTTCTCTGGGTTTTCCAGACACACAGAGAGTTCCCCTATAACCTGAGATATGTTCAGCTTGCCTTGACACATTTTAACACATTTGTCCCCAATATTTGGTAGGAAAAATGATCACATTCTTGGATATAAGTGTGGAACACTGATACCTCTGATAGTTTTTTTTTTAATACTGAGGATTAAACCCATAGGTGCTTTACCACCAAGCTATATCCCCAGCCCTGTTTATTTTTCATTTATTCAGTTTGAGTCTCACTAAAATGCTGGGGCTGGTCTTGAACTTGCAATCCTTCTGCCTCGGCCTCTGAGTTGCTGGGATAATAGGTATGCACCACTGGGTTGGCTCTGATTGATTTTATGTAAGATACCCAGGGGAGTTCCAAGTCAAAGAAGATCTGAAGGTCTGACAAGTACCACAAACCTAGCTCAAACCAAAGTATAAGGCAGAAAAATACAATTACCTCTGAGGGACTTAACAGTGGAAAATATGGTCCTAACACCTGACGTCCCCAATCCCTTTAGTATTACTGACAAAAGCTGGGGAGCAGAGCAGGGTTAGGACAACGCCTTCGCCGTGGGCTGCCTCCCCCACATTCCATATGATAAGAGAGCAGCCTCCTCATCTGAGTTGCACTTTGCTTAGTGCCTGGTTACTGTGACGAGGGGTTAATAAGAAGGGCCCAAACAAATAAGGACAAAAGAGATGAGGTAAGGCAGGTTAATTAAAGAGGAGGCTGCAAAGACCAAGTTAGCAAATGACAGAACAACAAGAACAAGAAAAGGTCACTCCCTATGGGGGTACTGTGGAAACCAGCCCTTTGCCTGGAAGGAATATAATAAGCAAAAAAAGTCATGAAATTGTATACTTCATGAATAGTTCATGTACATGAGATACTACAAAGGACAGTGTAGGTGATACTGACCATTTGTGAAAAAATGTGGAAATTTCCACCAGACCCTACATTGAGAAAAGCTGTGGTGGACACTGTAGTCTTGTATCATTTTCTTTTTTGCCTCTATCACTAGGGAACTCTGTCAGAGCTAAATGGTCTGCTGCACAGAACTAGCAAATTGCATGGACTCAATGGCAAACATTTCTGTGTGCCATGATAAGCCCTGGTTTTATGTTATTTCCCATAGACACACAATCTTTTAAAAATCTAGATTTCCTCATTTATTTATTTCATCCTATTGGATATATTCTGGAAGCCTATTCAAATCTTTTTGGGAAAGTGAAGGTTGTGTCAGATCATAAATAGAGAATGCTACTATTAAAAATAGAATCCTGCTGTCAAGCCCCCAGGAAACACTGCATTGCATTCGGGTCTATTCGAGGCAGAATAAACAGCTTGAGCCCCTGGGGATTTGCTCACTGAGGCAGAAAGTTCAGGAATCTCAAATGATAGCCCAGTCCATGTTTCCAGACCGGGCACTGCTCACATTTTAATATGAATAAGAATCATGGAGGGACCTTGTTACAATGTGGATTCTGGCTAGCAGGTCTAGGATGAGTTTAACATGTTCCCAAGCAATGTCTGCACAGTAGCTGGGTTCTAATCTGTGCTAGGGAGCAGCTGAGGGTGGCTGGAGACTGCCCTGTTCCTCCCTGGGTCCTAATGATAACAGGACAATCTTGGGTTATGGGTGTTTTGTCTCCTGATTTAAGTGTACCAAAATAACCAATTAATTAGCATTTATTTTTTCCAAGATGACCTGATCAGGTATGCTGTTTGCAACATTCACTGAGTTCACATGAATCTTGGCAAGCCTTGTTAAGAAAGTTTAATTAGGACTTGGGTTGTAGCTCACTGGTAGAGCCCTTGCCCAGCATGTGTGAGGCACTGGGTTCCATCCTCAGCACCACATATGAATAAATAAAATAAAGGTATTGTGTCCATCTACAATTAAAAATATTTTTAAAATGTTTAATTAGAGGAGAATCTCCTTGCCACGTTGGTTTATCTAAATCTTAGTGAATTACAAGACTTACACCTATTTTACTAAGTGAGTGAACAGAGTTCTGTAAACTGAGGAAGAGAAGGCCAGGAACCTGCCCAATATAAATGCAGGCACAGGCAGACCCATCTTTCAAGCCACATGGCACACCCAGATGAGTGGGCAGGGCTGGCACAAAGCTCTGGGCTTGCCATAACTCCATTTCTTCTCTCAACCCCTAGAGATGCTAAAGGGTTTTCCAATGATAACATCTCTCTGAAACTGAAAAATATGGTTGTTCATGGGTATGAATATCAGGTGACAGATTCTATCTCATAACATAAATCACTGCCTTGGGCACCCAGAGAACATCCACAGGAGTGACTGCTGGGGATGCCCTAGGCCCTCTGGAAGTGAAGTCACCACAGGACAGACACACCTCATCAGTGGTCAGAGTCACATGCATTTCTGTGCTAAAGCATCAAAAGATAAGCACTCAAGGGGGAAATGAGAGAGCTATTTGTAGACATGCCTAGGACTTCATAGGTGCTCATCTGCCTTAAAATCCTTCCCAAAGCCAGGTTCAGTGGTGCATGCCTGTAAACTCAGTACTCAGGAGGCTGAGGCAGGAGGATTGCAAGTTCAAGACCAACCTTAGCACTTTAGTGAGACCCTGTCTCAAAATAAAAATAAAAAAGAGCTAGGGATGTAGCTCAGGGTAAAGCACCCCTGGGTTCAATCCCCATTATCAAACACACAAAAATCCTCTGTGAATAAGAGTATTTAAAAAAGAAACATTGGGTGATATGAATATGTCATGAAGGTGAGGAGCTCTGTACTCTAGGCCACAGTCTTAGGGTTCAAGGGACAGGACCTGAGGGAGGGGAGGGACAGAACCCTTGAAAAGCAGATGCTCACAGAGACCCATGCAGCTGGCTGACCCTGCCCATGTAGACTTCTGAGGTGCTTCACGTCCAAGCTTTCCTAATGGGATTCAGTTCTATGGTTCAACATATACTTCTGGAGCCCCTACTATAGCAGGTCCTGGGGTACAAAGAGGAATAACACAGCAGAGGAGTTAAATGTCTCACAGATTCTGAGGTATTAAAACCCCCCATAAATATTTCACCTTCTCAGGCTGCAGCTGTGGCCCAGTGGTAGAGCACTTGCCTGGCACATGTGAAGCATTGGGCTCAATCCTCAGCACCACATATAAAGTTAAAAAAAAAAAAAAAGATTTCACCTTCTCCATTGTTGATAGGAAAAACTAGAGGTTCCTGAAGAATAAAAATCATATATTATGTATTTGCTAAGGCAGGCTTTATTTGAAATATGCTCTTATACTGTCTACATAAGCGATCAAAATGTTCCTGAAATTATAACATTTTCGGGGTTCAAAATTATACTCCTGCATATGAGGCTCGGAAGTTTCAGCCCCCTCACAGAATGCCCCCACGTGACCGGCATAACCTGTTGCACTCACTGTGCTGTAATTATTTGTCTCCCCCACTACACTATGAACCCCTTGAATATCAGAACTGGACTATCCTCTATTGCCCAATGCTCTGTACCCCCCAAATGTTTGACAAACATTTACTAAGTCACCCAGGTTATGGGTTGATTTCAGGCAACAGGAAGCAACTTGCTTTTCTGGGCCCATGTGAAATCAGTGGCATTGGTTTTCCTCTTTTTAAGAACTTGGACGCTGTTAAGATTTTTAGTGATTCCTGGCATGTTTGTCCTGTATCTCAAATTATGCATTTCATTTTATTTAATACAGGTTTAGGGAAACATCATTTTTTAAATGTCATAAAATGCAAGTACTAGTTCCTTTAGGAAAGTGGTAAAATTTTCCAAATGAGTGGACCTTAGTTCAAAGCCCTCCTACTGTTGCCCCTCCATTCGGTGAGACTGAGGCCTGTTGGATGGGTCAGAGCTGCTTCCCAGGAGCTGTGACACTGTGGAGGCAGAGGGGAGGAGCCTCTGCTCTAGAGTTCTTCCGCCCAGGCCCAAACCCTAGCTTCGAGAATTACCAGCACAGCATGCTTTGGGCAAGTTTCCTTTCTGCTGGGTGGTTTTTGTTTGTGGTAACATGGGGACAGTGATAATGGCTGTACCACATGAAGCAGCTGAAAAGACAAGAGAAGGAAATGCACTCAGTGCACACTGATGCCTAGGACTCAGTATGTGCCAGTAACTGGTGGGCCTGCAGGCACCACACACAGAGCCAGTCCCCATGATGTACTGTCATGTGGACCTCACCCTAACATGGCTCCAGAACCAGAAAGAAAGGAGGCACTGAAGCATGATGCACTGGCAAAACAGGCAAGAGTAGGTATTGAAAGAGACGGGGATGCTGCCTCTGAGGGATATGGGGTGGGGAGGGAAAACTTCATGAAAACAAGCCCCTGATGATAGGTCCCTATCTGTCTGGCCTGCTTGCCAGTTGTCCAACACTGTGCTTGACACCGAGCAGCTGCAGAATAATCATCTATTATCAACAGAGGAAGGGATGGAAGGGCAAGGGGTAAATTTTCTACTTCTTACTTATTTTGCTGGAATTTTCATAAACCCTCTGCAATGCAGAACTGGGCAGGGCTCTGGCTGACAGACCTGGGCTCAACCTGGATTCTAGCTGAGTGGCTCTGGGCAAAGTATGTGGCTTTTCTAAGTCTTGGTTTCATTAGCTGTAAAACTGTACTGTGCAGAATTATTCTAAGAATTAGAAATAACATGCAGAGCTGGTGTCTGTTTGATGTTTAATAAATGGCAGTGGTGATTTGTGCCTGTGTTATTTATACTCCAAGAGAAGTGCCCGGGAGAAAGAACAACAGGCTGGGAATCAGGAAACCTGAGCTCTCATCCTATCACCAGCTCCCAGTACACCCTGAGCAGGTCATACCACTGCTCCAGATCTATGTGCCAATTTATTACAAGGCAATGCCATGTTGGGCCACATCAGGGAATGACCCGAGTACCATGAGATAACAGGCACTTACGGCACAAGAGTTTCAAGTAAATAGTAATGTTTACTGAAGCTAATCATGGCTTTTATTGCATAATCAGAAGCAAACTAGGGCAAACAAGAAGAGGCACTGTCACAAAGACTCATCATAGCCCTGAAGGGAAATAACAGATTCAGTCTATAGATGCTGTACAGAGAAACTGATTTTCCAAAACAGTGTCATGCACAAAGTAAAGTGGGAACAACAAAATTTGAACACAATCTCAGTCTGGCAAATCCCTAAACATACAGTACCCTTCCTGGCATTCCTAGACCATGATTCCCCAGCACAGAATTGATGAGGAGTGATTTTCCAATTGCAAGGGAAGGAAAAACATGCATCTAATGCTGTCTGCTACAACAAATTTCTTTTTCCCCATGTAATGAAGTCCAGTGATAAGAACTGAAAATTAAACTGTAGCAGAACATTAGAGGAAGAAACAGTGACCGCCCTAGAGATGACCTTGTAATACAAAGCATTAAAGTAAATCCGGTGGAAAATGAGGTCCTGATGATCTACGAGACCCCCAGGGAGAAGGACATGGGGCTAACCCAGTGCACCAGCACATTTCAAAGCTCAGTGACTCACAGATGTGGTGGAAGTGAGAGCTGTAATTACATCCCCTGGAAGGAAGAAACAAACCAGGGCCGTCAGGATCCCCAGGCCTCTTAACCAGAACATCAAGCTTTGCCGTAGGAACACAGGACCACTGCCACCCTGAAGGCTGGTTTCCGTCATTAGAGAGAATAATTCTAGGGATTCTGAATACAAAGCATTCCTATGGACAGGCAAAGACCGTCGTCACCAAAGCCTAAGCTTTGCTTGTTCATTTTTTATTCTCTATAATACCTTAAAATCCAAATTCTAACATTTCATTTCCTAGTTGTCTTCCCACACTAAAACATGAGAAGGTCAAACCTAATTTGTGAGAGACTTGGAATACTTTGTGTTTTTCTGCAACATTATCATCTTTTTTTTTTTTTTGTATTTTAGGTGTTCACAGGCATTCCTATAATTTGCTGGCAGAAGTGGAGTAGTGTGAATAGAAAGAAAGTCATATCGCCCACTTCTCTCCCCCCTGCCCTCCATTTCAATTTCAAATCTGTCCTAAGACACAAGAGACCTCTGCCACCATCTATGCTGTTTCAAACTGGAGGTCCTAACTGTTTAAAGCTCTTGCCTAAAATGAAACACTGACTTCAGAGATAAAAGCAAATTATAGCTTTTTCCCCTTTGCAAAGAGAAAATAACTCTCCAAAACTCCCACCCAAACACAACCTGACCCCTCATGCTCCTGCATATTCTAATGCCTAAAAACTCTCAATAGGTCACAATTAATAATGAATTAGGTAATAAAATAACAAAAGAGGCAAACAAGTTGCTAAGAAACCTTGAGAGTGGAAGAACTGGGCAGAAAAACTCTGAAGGAGATTTCATTTGGAGTAGTAATCACAGTCCTAGAACAACAGCGACCGAGTGACCTCTTATAGCACACGGGGACATGCTGGTTGAAGACTTGTGCGATGAGAGGAGGCACAGCTGCCAGCTCACATGCACTGGTGTGTAACTGCTGCATGCCAGCCATGGTTGCAAGCACTGTACGTGTATCACTTCACCGATCGTCACAAAACCTGATGAGGAAACTGCTGTTGTGGTGGTTATTTTACAGTTGAAGAAACTAAAGTCCTGGAATTCAGTGATGTGCCAAAGGTCACTCTGATTGATGGGGGAGCTCATATCAAAATTGGGGCAGTCCAGTTCCAGAGATTTCTTTCAACTGCCATGTTTCTCAGCATCACTCTGGAAGAAACCTAACAAAAAGTCACTTTCCAGGAATACAAAAGGTTGTATTAGGAGAAAAGTGTGGTTTACATGGAGTCAGTAAGCTTAAGCCATGCTCTCAAAACGCTGACGCCCTCTGGCCTTCTGGGGTCTTTCATGATTATATTCTCTTTAACTTTGGCTCATCGGGCCTACACAAAGGATGGGGATGGGAAGGAGGGAGAGATAAACACTGCAGTTATTAGCTGTCTGCTTAAAATGCCTTCAGATCCAGAAGGCTGGAAAGAAGTCCAGTCAGTGAGTGGCAACTACGTTAAGAACTAAGCTAAGTTCTGCTCTGAGAAAACTCAAGTCCAAAGTAAAGATAGTTCTGTGTACACACTGGGTGCTCATGAACACATTCTGTCAGCACAGAAAAAACTGAACTTGAGCCTGGCATGGTGGTGCATGGCTGTAATCCCAGTAGCTTGTGAAGCTGAGGCAAGAGGATCACAAGTTCAAAGCCAGCCTCAGCAACTGAGCAAGACCATCTCAAAACAGAAAATAAATAGGGCTGGGGATGTGGGTCAGTGCTTAAGCATCCCTGGGTTCAACTCCTGGTACCAAGAAACAAAATCAAACCAAACCAAAGGGGGAAAAAATACAAAAACAACTTTGAACTTGGTTTTGACACTCACCAGTGACACTAGTTGTGTCAACATTCTTGATATCAGTTATCTCATCTATAAAATGGGGGCAATAAATGCATTATTTGCCTCACAGAGCTCTGGTGAGGGAAAGGAAAGGAAATGAACAAAACACACATTCCTGGTCTTTTGGCCTTATGCTAACTACTTTCATGCTTAATGCATATAACATCAATCCAGTGTGGTAGGATTTATTGTCTCTACATATAGGGAAACTGAGATTAAGACATGTTAAAATACAATTTATAAGAGGGTGGCTCCACTATATCATGTTTGTGACAAACCTAAGGTGCTATAAATATGCAAGGCATCGTGGGTGTCTCACGGCAATCCCAGCTGCTTAGTCTACTGGGAGGCTGATGCTGCACCTGCCTGAGTACTCAACCAGGACCTTCTGTGGTGCCACCCATAAGATCAGCATCACATATATTTTATTTCATTACATAAGGGAACACAGTATTTTTTCTGATTTGGTTTTGTCCTACCATGTGCTCTCTCACAAAAAAAAATGTCCCTAAACTGGTTCAAAGTCCTGAAACCCATATGCTTGGCTACTCCATGCCTAATCAGCTTTGAAAGGCACAACCTGGGGAAAAAATCTGTGGTGTTCAAAGCTGATGATCTCATCATGCTTAAAAAAGTGGAATTTAAAAGAAAACTGATTAGGTACCTACAGAATGCTGTTTGAAATTTTCACTAATGTAGCTCCTTAAAAGTCATTAAACCTGCCTCTTCTCTTGACAGGGATTATTATTACTCTGAGGAGGCACTGGCCACTCCTTCACAGGCACAAGCAGCTCGAATTCCGAACAGGTGAAGAAATGCCTACTGATGTTGCCACCCCTCATGTAACAGAGGCACTATCCAGAGCTGTCATTGTCCATAGATGTCAAGACAGTGGGACTATTATGAACAGAAACAGGAATGACAGTACTGGGAGATGAGATGAATGCCAGTGAGGCTGGGCCCCAATCCTGTTCCTTCCTGAGGGCACTGTCCTGTGCAGACTAGAAGTCTTGCCACATGGCATATTATGGCCATTCCATAATTGCTTTTTCTTTTTGTCAAGCAAGATCTAAAAACATCCAGAAAGATTACTTTTATGGGAAGCAGAGTTAAAAAAGCTGCTCTGGGGGTGGGGGGCAGCATCCTCATGTTGCCAGTTGGAGACCTTTGCATTATCATTGGTCAAGTATTTGGCCTTATTTTATTTTTTTAGTCGTAGATGGACACAACACCTTTATTTTATTTATTTATTTTTATGTGGTGCTGAGGATTGAACCCAGGGCCTCACACGAGCCAGGCAAGCACTCTGCCACTGAGCCACAATCACCCCTGTTTGGCCTTACTTAAAAAAAAAAAAAATCATAGCAGGAAAAGCATGCAGTTCATCTATGTGATTAAGCTTTGCCACCCTTGGATTATGTGATTATTGACTATTTAAGAAGAAAGTCAAATAATTATCTTGATGGATGCTGCCATGGGCCAGCAATAATGACAAAGAGCTCCTCTGAGGAGCAGGGTCCTTAATGAGTTTTCTACCAGAATCTTGACTGCTAAAACATTTTTAATTCTAGTGTTCCTGCCCATCTTAACTTTATCAACCTAAGAATGATAACCTGATAATGAAAGGAATACAGAATCAGCTGGAAGAGTAGGTTTAAGCCTGAAATTAGCAAAATCTAACACAAGTTATAATAAAATTATAAGCCAAAGGAAAAGTACTGATGCATGTAACATGATTTGCTGTACATCTGAACCATTTCTCTCTGTAGGACTTGGTTGTTGGGAGGAGAGGGGGAAGAAAATCGAAGTGAGAAGATGTAAACTGAGTAAATCAATATATAAAACTATTGTTTGTTGTACATAAAAAGGCGTAGAGACATGAGGGGACCCTCAAAAGTTCATTTGTGACACAAGAATTTTCAGAGGTGAAATGATTAGATTATGAGAGGTGTAACCCAATCAGTGGCTTAATCCACTGATGGTGTTACTGGGCAGTAGCTGAAGACAGGTAGTGTATGGCTGGACGAAGCAGGTCACTGGGGTATGCCTTCATCCTTGATGAGGGGAGCTCTCGGCTTCCTGGTTTTCATGTCCTAAGCCGCTTTTCTTCCTCCATGACCTTCTGCCATTATGTTCTGCCTCAACTTGGACCCAGAGCTATGGAGTCAGCTGACCATGGACTGAACCCCAGAAACTCTGAGCCACAATAAACATTTGCTCTTGTCTGGTATATTGGTCAGAGTGACGAAAAAGCTGACTAACACATAAAGTAATATTACTATAATAAAATAGCTGTCCTATCACAAATAAGGATAAAACTGGCCAAAATATATAGATCAGTTGTTTTTAAACTTTGGACAAATGACAGGGCAGGACTGCAATCTTTGAAAATGGGGAAGCATACAAAGTGAGTCCCCTGACTTCCTTGTAATTCTGGAAGCACTATTTGGACTACACCATAGGAAAGGAGAGCCTAAGTAGGACATGGAAATCTGGATGAACTAAGGACTTAGAAATTTGGGACAGGGATTAAGTAGAATTTGAAGAGGAGGAAGCTGAGTTGAACTGTAGAAATCAATACAGGGGGCCCCCTTAATTTTTTGATTGAATACTTAGCTGTACATATTCAGTAAGACTCCACAGTCCTGGCAGAGAACAACTACTAGGGAGCCATGAAACAGATGGAGAGTCTAGAGATTTCAAAGTGCTGGAAGATATGGGAATAATGACAAGCCAGACTGGAAAAGCCCTAACAAGTATCCTGTGTCCACCGTCCACCCTCTGCAACAAAACCGTTTATCAGAATCAGGGATATTCTAGATCTGCCCTCACAAAGCTTAAGAAATAAGCCAATCCCAAAAAACCAAAAGTCAAATGTTCTCTCTGATATGTGGATGCTAACATACAATGGGGCGGGGGGCAGCACAGGGAACAGAATTCAGTGGATTAGACAAAGGGGAATGAAGGGAAGGGAGAAGGGATAGGAAGAGGAAAGAGAGTGGAATGAATCTGACATAACCTCCCTATGTACACATGTGAATACACCACAGTGAATCTCCACATCATGTACATCCACAAAACTGGGATCCTAATTAGAGTAAGATGTACTCCATGTTTGCATAAATAAGTCAAAACTGATTCTACTGTCATGCATAACTAAAAATAACAATAAATAAATAAAACAAAAAATAAGTCTCAGATATTATGTAGGTAATTTAACAGTAAAAACCTTCTAGAACAAAACTCAAGCCTCCTAAGGAAGACAACAAAATCTAGATGTTCAACAACAGCGCATCCACAATGTCCAGCATACAATCAAAAGTTCCTAGATATGTTGTGTTAGCTTTGTGCTGCTGTGACCAAAATATCTGACAAAAACAACATAAAAGGAGGAAAAGTTTATTTGGGCTCATAGCTGCAGAGAGGTTTAGTCCATGGTCAGGTGACTCAAATGCTCCGAGCCTGAGATGAGATAAAGCATTATGGCAGAAGGCTATGGCAGAGGAAAGCAGTTACTTCAGGGTACACAGGAAGCAGAGACAGAGTGCAAAGAACCAGGGACAAAATATAAAATCCCTGTGGTATGTTCCCACTGACCCACCTCCTCCAGTCATGCCCTACCCGCCAACAGATACCACTTGGTAATCCATTCAAAATTATTATCCCATCAAAAGAATTAATCAGATTATGTCACAGCTCTAATAATCTAATCATTTCACCTCCTGCATGAATGCAGTTTTTTTTTTCCTTTTTTTGGGGAGGTGGGGGACCTCATGTATAAACCAATAGAAGAAAATGTAACCCTATAACCAGGAAAAACTGCACAGAAACAGACTCCAACAGGTGTTGGAGTTAGACAAAGAATTTAAAGTACCTATTTTATAAATATGTTCAAAGGTTTAAAGGAAAGAACAGAATGAACAAGTTAAAAAACTGGGAGAATCCCAGTAGAGAAATGAAAATAATTAACCAGAACTAAATGATGGGAGAGTAGAAAATGAACCTATAGTATTGCAAGGTTCTCTATTTTTGGTAAACAGTGAACTATTAACTCATACTAAACAGTGATAAAGCTGCATTCTGTAATCCTCAGAGCTACCTCTAAAAACAAAAAGCACAGAGATATAGCTAAAAAAGCAACAGAATAAAAACAAATATTTAAAAATATTCAAATCAGCCTGAAGAAGACAAGGAACAGAAGCGCAAAAAGCAAAGCAGTTAAAACAAAAACAACAGAGCTAAATAATCATGACATTAATTTCTTTTTTGGGAGGGGTGCCAGGGATTGAACTCAGGGGCACTTGACCACTGAGCCACATCCCCAGCTCTATTCTGTATTTTATTTAGAGACAGGGTCACACTGAGTTGCTTAGTGCCTTGCTTTTGCTGAGAATGGCTTTAAACTTGTGATCCTCCTATCTCAGTCTCTTAAGCTGCTGGAATTACAGGTGGGTGCCATAGTGCCCTGCATGACATTAAATTTAAGTAGGTTAAAATTTCTGGTTGAAAGGTAAAGATTGTCAGACTGGAATTAAAATAGCAGGACCCAATTAAAGGCTGTTTTCAAGATATGTCCTTAAAAAAATACAAAGACAAAACAGGTTTAAAGTTAAAGGATAGAAAAAAGATATATAATCAAGTGCTGCATAATGACATTTTAGTCAACAACAGATCACACATGAGACAGTGGTCTTATAACATTATAAAGGAGAAGAAAAATTCCTATTACCCAGTGACATCAGAGACATTGTTAAGATGAAGCACAACATATTACTCATGTGTCCTGATGCTGGTATAAACAACCCTATTGCGATGCCGGCTGTAACAGTATAGCACATAAAATGAAAAATCATATGTGATGATGATAAAAATGTCTGTTACTGGCTTATGTATTTACTATAATATACTTTTAATCATTATTTTAGAGTGTACTGTTCGTACTTATTAAAAAATGTTTACTATAAAATAGGCCATGTTAGCTGGTAGCAGCCTTAGATATCTGCTGGTTATGTTGTCTCTTAAAAAAAAAAAAAAAGGGTACATCAAGTGATCACTTATCCATCTAGGTTTGTATATGACTCTATCGTGTTTGTGCAAAAAAGGAATCGCCTAACAACACATTTCTCAGAAGGTATTCCTGTTAAGTGGCACATGACATTATGATGAAAACACTAACCATAAGAAACCTTGACTGGATGTAGGAATAGGTAACAGGATTTAATACAAGAAGTACTGCTAGAGACTAAGAGGGCCATTTCATAATGATTAAAAGGTTGGTACACCAGGAAGATAATAACAAATCTGTATGTACCCAATAGCAGAGCTTCACAGTGCAATAAGGAATGAAAGAACTAACAATAATTAGAGATTTTTTTGTTTTTTACTACTCTTAGTAGTTGTTAGCTAGATAAAAAAAAAAGTCAGTGAATGACACGTACTGCCTTGTTGTAACTGACATTTATAAGACTTACATCCAACAACTGCAGACCGTACTTGATTTGTAAGAGCACAAATAATGTCCATTTAGATAGACCATGTTTTGGTCCTAACAAGTCTCAGTGACTTTCCAAAAATTGTTATCTTATAGGCTATGCTCTGTTCAGAACAGAGTTAAATTAGAAATCTATTACAATAAGATATCTAGAGAAGTCTCAAATATGTAGAAATTAAAATAACATATAAAATAGCCAATATGTGAAATTTCCTTTGAGTAAAGAAGGAACAGAGGAGATGAAGATAAAATGGGGGCTATTGATGTACCAAAAGCCTTGACTTTTAATCTAAAACTATTTAAATTTTACTTTGTTAGGAACAGGAAGCACTGATGTTTTCTAAGCATTAGAAGAGAAAGGAGGATAATGGACTAGAGCCTCAGAAGACAGAGGCAGAGGGGTCAGAAAAGCAGAAGTGCACACTGAGGGGACTGACAACACTACTGAAGTGTGAAGAGGCGATGGCCGGCACCGTTGAAGGCCTCTCTGAGTTAAAGTGAAACACAGGGAGAGCTCACTGGAGTTAAATAAATTCTTTTCAATGATCACAAAGAAATTTCTCATCTGTGTAATTTCATTTTCTTTTATACACTACTGTGAAGTTGCCAGAAACATATGAGTGGCCCTATCTTGTACACAGAAAGGCAGACTTGCCTGAGTCAGTGAGTAAATGAAGAAGTTAAATGACAACCAATAGGGTGGGATCTCTCCGTTAAGGATATGCTATATCTGGAATAATACCTACCATCAGTGGATATTTCACTACACAACTAGAGTTAAAATTTATTCATGTAATAATAGAACCCATGTAAGTCATAACTAGAATGACCAGGATATTTGTAGAAAACAGCAAAACACAAATAACCCAAGATGGAAACTTCTGTCAATTAGAACAGACTACAATGAACACTGGCCCACGTTTCATCTTCATCTTCACTTCCCTTCCTTTTGCTTTAACCAAAGGAGATTTATCAGATTTTTTACATACCCAATTCAGTATTCTGATACTATATGAAAGAGTGTGCACTTTCAGGGACTGCACAATAATTGATTTGGGACAGTGGTCCAGACAAAAGCCTGGACTCTGCAGGAATGGTATATCAGCCACTTGAGAACACTGCATCCATTAGGGCAGCTCAGACTCTGCAGAGCTCTGCTGTTTAGATTCTATGACCTTTACAAATAGGTGATAATTCAGCACAGTGCAATTAAGAATGGCCTACTGAGTTGTTCTAATGCACAATAATAGGCTTTAGTTGCTCTGTTGCATGTACTGAGGACAAAAAAGGTAACTGCCTGATATTGTGGGAAGTGGCTTAAAAGCTTCATCAGGAAACACTGTTGAAGGAAAGGATTATTTGTAATTTACCCAACAGTCTCAGCTGCAGGGTCCAACGTTCCAAGATGGTAGACATGAAGGATTGTTTTGATAAGGGAGTTCACTTCCATATAAAGAGAGGGCACAGGATGAGAACCACCATTGGCACATAGGTAGTCTCACACAGTCCCCCAATGAGAGACTTGTGATTTAAGAGGAAACAATCACAAGAAGTGTCAGACTAAGAAGCAAAAACTTCACGCCTATTCTCAACTGCTGCAGTATGGTGACGAATGAGTGATGCTACTCTGGTTTCTACTGGTGAATTGCAGGGCTCTATTCTTGGCTTTGTTCTGTACAAATATTTTATCAATGATTTGGTTAAAGGTAAAAAAGGCCTATACATGGGATGAGAAATCATGATTCCCAAAGGTCATAAACTAAAACAGTACCAGAAAAGTCCTGCATTTAGCTTCAGAAACTAATAGTATGCACACCAGTAGCATGTGTGTGAGCAGAATTAGGAGTTTGAGATCAATATGTTCACTGTGAGTCAACCATGCAAAACAGCTGCTCAAAAAGCTAATGTGCTTTTGGTTCCACTTATGGAAAGGCAATCTAGAATAAGGATGATGATGATCTCATTTTGCTCTGAAATGACCTCACCTGATGTACAATGGTATTAGTAAAGAGATGTAACATGAGGGGTGGGGAAGACAGGAAATGAAGGATGGATATTCTAATAGACGAGAGAAGACTGGGGGTTGAGGACTTGTTGCTTCAATTACACGAAGAACTGGAAGGCTGCTCTTTAAGAGAGGAGTTATGCATCTTTTCGTAGCTTCTGGAGGAAGGACCAAGATCAATGAAGTGGTAGAAGGGTGTCACCCTTCATAAGGAAGAATTCTGTTAGAGCTTCTAAGATGGAACATTTTGCCTCAGGAGGTAGTCCTCAAGCAGAGACAGAACACTGCTTTTAAAATGGATGAGGGGCAAATGATGTGTAGCAAGACAGCTTGAGCTCTGCTAACCTGCTCCCAAGTGTACACAGACAGTTAAGTCAGCCCTTACTCTTATGGGGTTAACAGACATTAGAAAATCAAAGAGTTAAAAAGTAGACTAATCTTTAAGGCTATCAAACCAAGAACACATCTGGAGACAGGAGGCTGGGAAGTCATCTCAGCCTTCAAAGTCTATGCGGTCAGTGAAGATACCAATATGCCAGAGCCAAGAAAAACAAAATCAAAACCAGTGAGGCGAGTAGAGATATGTCCTGTTCCAAAATCCAATTTGGAACTTTCCCAGAGTGATAAGAGACAAATGTATCTGTAAAAGTAATCTATATTAGCAGAGTAAAAATCACACACCAAGGTGGGGACTTAAGATGATAATGAGATCTTCTTCTGCCTGAGTCCTCAGAGCTAAGCTCTGGTCTTCCGGCAGTGCCCCAGCGCTGCGGCTCCTGGAGAGATCTGGCCTGGAGCGGAGGGAGTCACCAGCTCCAGCGGGGAGTTTAGGTCCTTCGGCGCTATTTTACAGCTTCCCTGGCAGAGAGTGACCACCTGCCACCGACTGAGCCCCCAGTGAGGAGCTCAGGCCTCCCTGGGCTCTCAAGCCCAGTGTCTCCATCACTGAGCACAGTTCTCTACCCCCACCCCAACTTGGTCTAGTGCCCAGGTCCACACCCTGGCCCGGGGTCTAGCACCTTGCTGTATCTGATTGTCTATCAACACCAGGCTGCCTCTGCCCAGAAGCATTGATCATTCCCAACCTGGAGGTAGTGGGACAGCAGCTTTCTTGGGTCACCGCTTGATCAAGAACCTCTCAAACATCAGGTGAGTTACTGGAAATCTGCAGGGACACTTTAAGTCTTTACAGGGAAATTGCAATCCCTCTGATTTGCACTACTAGAGGGGAAGATACACGAGCAACATGAGAAAACATGGGAAGAAAGTGTCCCAAACAAACCTAGATGATATATCAAGAGAATCCAAAGACAGCATGGTAGAAGGAATGACAGAAAGGGAGTTCAGAATGTTCATAATTAAAATGATCCGAGACGAGAATGATGTGACGAGAGAACAGATTCAGGCTATGAATAATCAGCTAATAGAGCAATTGCAGGAAGCAAAAAATCATTTCAATAAAGAGATAGAAGTTCTAAGAAAAAAACAAACAGAAATCCTTGAAGGAAACAAGGAAATGAAGGAAATAATAAACCAAGTTAAAAACTCAATAGAAAGCATAATTAACAGAATAGATCACTTGGAAGACAGAACCTCAGACAATGAAGACAAAATATTTAATCTTGAAAACAAAGTCAAACAGAGAAGATGGTTAGGAATCATGAACGAAACCTCCAAGAAATATGGGACATCATGAAAAGACCAAATTTAAGAGTTACTGGGATTGAGGAAGGCACAGAGATACAAACCAAGGGTATGAATAATCTGTTCAATGAAATAATATCAGAAAATCTCCCAAATATGATGAATGAGATGGAAAATCAATTACAAGAGGCTTACAGGACACCAAATGCACAGAATTAAAACAGATCCACACCAAGGCACATTATAATAAAAATACCTAACATAAAAAACAAAGATAGAATTTTAAAGGCTGCGAGAGAAAAGCATCAGATTACCTACAGGGGGAAACCAATATGGATATCAGCAGATTTCTCAGCCTAGACCCTAAAAGCAAGAAGGGCCTGGAACAACATATTTCAAGCTCTGAAAGAAAACGGATGCCAGCCAAGAATCTTATACCCAGCAAAACTTACCTTCAGATTTGATGACGAAATAAAATCCTTCCATGGTAAACAAAAACTTAAAGAATTCACAAAGAGAAAGCCTGCCCTACAGAACATCCTCAACAAAATATTCGAAGAGGAAGAAATGAAAAAGAACAATCACAGCCAACATGGGGAGGAATTACCCTAAAGAAAGAGTCAAACAAAGGAGAAATAAAGTTAATCTAAAAACCCCCAAAAAGCTAATGTGGGGTGGGATGATGGCAAGAATGGAGAAAGGATAGGGAGCATAGAGGGAAGGGAGGGGTGGGGTTGAGGTTGGGGGGGTAAGAATAATAACAGTATGTGTGACAGACATCATTGCCCTGTGTACATGTATGAATGCACAGATGGGGTGACTCTACTTTGTGTACAACCAGAAAAACAATTGCTGTACTCCATTTGTGTTCAACGAATCAAAAAATTAAATAAAAAGAAAAAAAAAGATGATAATGAGACATAGTTGCATGAAGAGGCATGATGAAGACTGCAGGGACAACTAAAACTCCACCTCTACACACCATGACATCAAGAGAACAGGTCCCTTTCCACTTCACAGAGGCCATAAAAGCTGAACACCTTTGTCCTTTGAGTCAGCCTGGGATTTCTGTCTCCTGCATGCTGCCTCCCTTATGCTTGGGCATAAGAATAAAAAGCCTGTTCCCATGCCATTGTGCCTGTTTCTCCTTCTTCTGAGAGTATAAGAACTCACACAGTCTGTACTAAACTGGTGAAAACTATATACATACATTTTAAGAAATCAAGTCATTTAAAAACTCTGGAAATAGTCCTAAGAACAAACAGCAAATAAAAAAACCAACTATTTTAAAAAAAAATCTATGAATACAGTGACCATGGCAAGGGACTTTGTGTGTGGACCAATATTATTCCCTTTTCCCCCCTCCTAGCTCAGCAGGGGATAGCAAACTCCCTCCCTCTCTCCAAAATCCCAGAACTTTCTGTCCCAGTAGGAATTTACCCAACCCTGGACCTGCTGGTCTTTAAGGACAGGTTACCTGAAGGCCAAGTTCCTCTTCAGGTGGGTTAGTTGAAAACAGGTGGATCTACTAAGATAGTTGCCAGTGTGACCTCTAGACAACTTCTAACCGCACTATAATAAAAACCATGAATATTCCTCCCCTTGTTGACCTATCCCTACCCCTCATTTCTCTTGCCTTATAAGAACAACCCCAGAATACTCAAGCTTATCTATCACTTCTCCTATTCTTGACCATGAATAAAAGTCCACTTCTCTGCTCAGACAGTGCTTGGTCTTGGTTATTGGTTCCATAAATCTGGGAGGGAAAATGAACCTAGCCTTTTGGGTCAAAAACCGGTAACAGGAACAGGATGTCAGTTCCTCTCATCCTGCCTTCAACTGTGTGTTTCTGGGCTAAGTTCTAGGTGGGTGCCACTGGGGTGGTGACAGGGAACAGATAGACATGAGCTGTAAGAACATGAAGGGAATAAATCTAGCATTCACGAGGCCAGATTTTGATCTCCAGTATGGCAGTAAACAGATAAATAGGACAAAATAAGATAAAATTCACTAGAGAGTCTCAACATTAGATTTGAACTGGAAGAAGACAGAATTTGTGAACAGAGATTCTGAAAGCTGAAAAACAGAGAAAAATGAGTGAAGAAAAATGAACAGAGCTTTAGAGAAATGTGGGCATCATCAGCACAACATGATTGATGGAGTACAAGGAGAGGAGACAGAGAAAATGTTACTGGAGTGGTAGGCCAGAGGCCCAGCTCTGGGGACGCCAACAAATCAGGTCTGGCTACTTGCTACAAAAAAAAAAAAAAGGAAAAAGTAATGGTGAAAAGCAGGAAAGCAACTTTAATCAATATAGTTACACCTGGAAGATGGAGACCAGTGTTTCCAGTCCTGTCTTCAGAGGTGCTGACATAGCTCACCGATTATATAGACAAGGGGGACAGAAGTATGCACAGTTAAGCTGCCCTAGTCAGATAGCCGCCCAGTTGATCATTACCTCAGGATTGGTCAGGAGGGGCCTTATTGGCAGTGAAGAAAGTTGCTGTTGGGGGTTAAGTTTCAACTCATCAAGAGATGTTTATTGATCAGGCCTGTTCCTGGAATCCATGGTGACTGATTGAGAGCAGACGGAAGCAAAGTGGAGGCAGAGATGGCAGAGATGGTATTTTTTTATTTTGCTTTTAATTATACATTGAATATTTGAAGGACCAAGTTGCAAGTCAGTGTTTTTAGGGGGAAAAAAAAAAGCAGAAGAAAAACAAAAGGCTCTAAGTTCTTTTTATAAAAGGAGAGGAAAAATATTTGAAGAAATTATGCCTCAAAACTTCCTTTATTTATTGAAAAATAACCTACACATTCAGGAAATTCAAGGAACTCTGGGATAAAAATAAAGTGATTGGTAAGACAATGTAAAAATCTTGAAAGCAGTAAAAGAAAAAAAAGACCAGTCACTTAAAAGAAACCCCAATAAGATTAACAGCAGAAACAAGAGAGGCCAGCAGGCACCACATATTAAAAAGGTTAAGCAAGGGACTGCAGTTGTGGCTCAGTGGTGAAGTCTTGCCTAGCATGTGAGGCACTGGGTTGGACTCTCAGCACCACGTTAAAAAAAATAAAGTTATGATGTCCATCTACAACTAAAAAAAATTATATAAAAAAGAAAACCCTGTGAACTAAGAGTCCTACATCTAACAAAGCTATCTTCCAAAATTGAAGTTAAATAGACTTTCCTAGATAAACAAAAAATAAGAGAATCTGTTGCTAGCAGACCTGCCTGACAAGTGCCATTAATGAAGGTTCTTCAGCATAAAAGCTTGTGATTCCAGAAGCGAATTTAAACGCACATGAAAAAACAAGGAGAACCAGAAAAATTAACTATGTAATTGTAAAATACTGTATAAATTACAAAATACTGTATAAATTTTCCTCCTTTCTTCTCCTAAGTGGATTTAAAAAAAAACAATCATATAAAACAATACACATACAACAGAATATTGGACCTATAATATATAGAAATGTAATATAAAGCTGAACATGGTGACACATACCAGTTATCCATGATTTGGGAGGTTGAGGTTGGCCTCAACAATTTAGGGAGATCCTTTCTCAAAAATAAATACATAAAAAAAGAAAAAGAGAAAGGGCTGGGGCTCTAGCTCAGTGGTAGAGAACTTGCCTAGCATGAGGAGGAGCTTGGTTCAATCCCTACAACAGTAAAAACGAAACAAAACAAGAGTTAAAGAAAAAGAAATGTAATATATGTGTAACATATCTGTGTAAAGTTGATGTGGAAGCAAAGTTTTATTGAACTAAGGAAATGACAGCAGATAATAAAGTAATAATCATTGAAATGCATTAATAGATGTACTATAATAATATCATAAAAGAGGGAAGGAAGTAATGCTTTATTATATAACTGGAATTAAGTTAGTTTAAATCAGAAGCTGAATCAGAAAAGCTAAGGTGCACCTGCTAAACCCTGTAGCACCACTAAAAAACTAAACAAAAACACCTAAGAACCCCCCAAAATTCTGAAAACCATTAAAATCGTCATTGAAAAAATATGCAAATGGCAAATAAGCATATGAAAAGACAATATCACATGTCACTAGGGAACTACAAATTTAAAAAATGTGACAGAACTGTACACTTACTATAATGGCTAAAATTCAAAATGCTGATAACACAAATCGTGGAGAGGATGTGGCACAAAGGGAACGCTGGTTCATTGTTGGTAGGAATGCAAAAAGGTACAGATACTTTGCAAGACAGTTTGGCAATTAAAAAACCTAAACAGAGTTGCTGTAGTTTGGATGTTGAATGTTCCCCTAAAGGCCTACTGTGTAAAGGCTTGGTCTCAGGGTGGAATTAATTAGGAGGTACTGAGGGCCTTTAAGAGGTGTGGTCTAGTATAAGGTCCTTAGGTTACTGGAGGGGTGTCTTCAAAGGGGGTGCAGAACCCTGGGCTCAGTTTTCTCTCTTTCCTGGTTCAAGATGTAGGTGGTTTGTTCCACCATGTGCTCCCATCATGATGTGCACCTTCACTAGAGTTCCAAAGTAAGGTGACCACCCAGGTTTAGACTGGAAGCTCCAGAACCATGAGCCAAAATGAAAGGCTTCTCTTTGTAAACTCTCTCATGCATTTAGTTATAGTGATGAAAAACTAACACTATAATACTTTTACTATATAATCCAGCAATCCTGCTCCTATATATTTATACAAATGAGTCAAAAACTTATGTCTTCACAAAAACCCACATACAGATGATTACTTCAGTTTTGTTTGTTTGTTTGTTTTTGTGGTGCTGGGGATTGAACCCAGGGCCTTGTCAAGTCTTGTGAGGTAAGCACTCTACCAACTGAGCTGTATCCTCAGTCCTGAGCTATATCCCCAGCTGGACTACCTCAGTTTTATTCACAACCTGAATAAAACTAAGAAATTCTTCAATAGGTGAATGGATACACAAACTATGGTATATCCAGACAACAAAATGTCATTCAATGATTTAAAAAATGAACTAGTAAGCCATGAAAAGACATTAAAAGAACTTAAATGCTAATTGCTAAGTGAAAGAAGCCAATTTGGAAAACTTATACTATCCAGTTAACATGACATTCTAGAAAATAACTATGGTGACAGTAATCAGATTTGTAATTGCCAAAAGTTTTGGGAGAGGGAAAGAAGCACAAATAGGAGCAGAGATTTGGGGTGTGTGTGTGAAACTATTCTGTGGACACCATAATGGTGAACACATTTCATTACAATGTGTCAGAACCCACAGAATATATAATAGCAGAATAAAATGTAATGTTAATAATAATGTCAGTATTGGCACATATTTGTAACTGTACATAATAAAATTCTCATACCAAGCTGATATCTCCATCTATACAGTGGCTACCCACAGATATCACTTCTGTCTTCTAAACTATTAAGAATGCTATGCTTTTTTCCAAATTAGTGCCTTTCAGGTGCCTGAAAACAACCATTCCTCCGCTTCTTCACTCAGCTGAAGCAGCACCTGGCTTGCTGAGATCTTTGATCCTGCCTGTGCAACAACAAAGGTCAAATCGGTCCTATCTTTTCTTTTTAATCAGTACAGTCATTAAAGTCACATTTGACAAAGACTCTGAGGAATGAATGATTGACACTAACCAAGGGCTGTTCATTTTGTTGTTTATGAGAACTTGCATCTTAGTAAGAAGAGTTAAGGGTGAAACAAAAAGGCAAATGAACTTTATTTAACCCACCATCAAATGGTAGCTAGAAAATGCTGTTATCTACCTCCATGTTTTCCCTTTCTACCATTTCTCTTGACTTTTGTGAAACAACCAGACATTTTTGGGGCCAGTCAGCTGAGACACTGCAACCAGCTTTTCTGTTGTTATGGAGACAGTGTGTTGGTGAAACTCTTTCCCTTAAAACCAAACCAAACCAAAAAACTCAGCAATTCAATAAAAATCATGAGCAAGTGTAGATGTCTACACCTGACAAGGGTGCCAAGATTAGAACTTATGCCATTAAAACCTTATTTCACCAGAAAACTTGGAATTAAAAAAAAAATCAGCTTCAAATTCTTAAAATATACTTGAATATCTGAAAAACTGAAAATCAGTTTCTCAGAGGCTTGGATATTAAATGCACAAGTTCAGTCACCAATAGCTTATAAATGTGCTGAAAGCAAGAACTATATCCCACTGTCCTTTGTCCCTCCAATGCCTGGCACCTGAGGCTTACTGAGTACTAAATGGAATCGGAGCTATTAGAAGGGCTTTCTACTCTCATTCACTGCTCCTTGGTTCTATTTAGAAAAAGTGACACTGAATAGAACATCAACTGTGGACATGCCAGTGAAAGGACCAGCCTAAGGGGTCCTCCATCCAGAATGCTTTTGACCCCTTGGGCTTCTGCAGACACATGAGCAGGGAAAGCTCATCTGCTTCAGAAGATGACTCAGCAGGTAGATCCAGGTTTCTGGGGAAACTTGAAGACAACATGCTTTCTCTGGTGATTACGCATCTAATAGACCAGTTTTGCTAAAAAATTCCTCGTGGGTGTTTCTTTGTAGTCAAGAATAAATGCATCATAGCCAAGTGGTCTTTGATACTGCTTCCAACTAACTCTCTGAACTCCTTCACTCCTCCTTGACCAATGCCAACACCTCCAATTTGGATCTACTCTAGGAAGCTCACTGCATTGGACTTTTGTGTCAATTTTCATCTAATAGAAGTGCCTCCTGAAAATTTCTGGTCATTCATGATCAAATTCTGAAAAGGTCATAGGGAAGCATATATATCTTCCAACTTTGTTCTTGAGGTCATCAATTAGACACAATGAAGAAGAAATTTTATATATATGAAATATACAAATTCTCTCTCTATATATTATAACATATACATAAGGCTTTTGTAAAAAATACCTAAAATGTAAAGTGCTTGTGCAAAGTATGTAAAATGCAAAGATACATGCTATGGAATGTGCTATATGCTCTGTCATGTGGCAGCAGAGTAGAACAGTGACATCCTGAAAAGCCACTGCTATGAAAGACATGCGTCCCAAGAAGTTAGCAGAGCCCCATGGAGCATTCTTCCTGTTTCTTCAGCACTTGAATCCAGCTCTTGGCAGGGCCCATGTTGATGGCAGAGTCACCAACACTTCTTTTAGTTATGGGTCAAAAGAGAGTCTTTGGATAGATCAAGAATGCTAAGGGTTCCTTTGTGTATCTTACACATGTCACTTTGGCAGTCACTGTTCAACAGTCATATTGCTGCTGCCATCTGTCAGTGAGACTTTGGGAAGAGACTGTAGCTCAAGGACAAGAACCAGAATATATATGTAAACATACACATATACACACAAGCATATACACACCAAAAAAAAAAAAAAAAAACTGGGTAGGAAAGTAATAATTAGGCATTAAGTTTCATATTGATTGCCACTGCTGACTCAGCACAAATGGTAAAGACCTGACCATGCAGGGAATCAAGCCTTGGTCAAAATGATATTTCATTTGTAAACCATCTGGGCCAGAAACTTCCTTTCTCCCTCACTTCCCCTGAACAACCAAGGTCCTGTGAGATCTCTTTCCTATATCTCTCATTCATTCAACGATGAGTGACTCTTTGTTTACACTTGGGGATACAGTACTAAAATAAAACTGATGTGGTTTCTGCCTTCAGAAAACCGTGGTCTGAAGTGAGATACAGCATAAGTGAAGAGGCAATTTCAACACATCAAGGTAAGTATTTTGGTAAAGACTGTTTCAGGGTGCTATGAAGGACACCTAACTCATACATAGGAGGTGTCAAAAGAATTTTCTGGGGGGAAAAAAGCTAACATTTGAATTTATCTCATTGTGTCACTCTGTTAGCACAGCCTAGGACCTTTTATCTTGCCTGAACAACTGTCCTATTCTTTTAATTGGTCTTTCTGCCTTTAAACTTACCTTTGGTAGAAAGCTTTATCCTAAAGATAAAAGAACAAACTTCACAGAATGGGACTCTTTGTGATCTGCATCCCCCTTATCTCTGACCAGACTTCCTCATGCTTTCATATTTAAGACATACAGAACCCACCTCATTTCCTCCAGTGTTCTACACTCACCCCTTGTCTGCCTGGAATACATTTCCTCTTATTTTTCAAGGTTAAATCAAGCTTTCCCTCCTCTGGGAAGCCTTCCCAGACCTCTTAGTCTAGGACAGGCATCTGTATGATATATATGCGAAGGAGTTTAATGATAAATATGTATTATTTAACACCATAAAGAGTCTGATAATAAATATGTACTATTTAGTTTGGGCTTCAACTCAGGGGTGGTCAGTAGCCCTAATTAAGAATCTGAATTTCAGGAGTAGACAGCTAACATGAACTCCCATAGGCAGCTACTAAAAACGTTCCAGTTCCTCATTTATTGACAAATTTTACCTAAGACTTTGCAAATAGCTAAAAGCAAAACAAAACAAAAAACAAAAACCACTCATCCAAAAGCAAATATTTTAATCAATGAGATTAATGCCTTGTTAATCAGGTTAGAAAGGGATTACCACTTATGAAATAAAAGGTTTTCAAACTATGTAGACTGAACGAATTATTTTAGAGATAGTTCCAACTTTTGCACACTTCACCACTTAGGAGTGTCACTGTCTAGTCCATTGGTGAAGAAAGATTCTGTTTTCCTGAAGTAGATTACAAGAATAATGGAATCCTGATTCTGTGATACTGTCACATCTCTGAGAGTGGTCAGACATCCAAAACGACGAAGAGCTGGAGTTACCAGCATGAAACTACCTTTAAATGGGCATTCATTTAATAAATGCTTATATATGTGTCAGAATTTGCTTTCTTTACAATCCACAACCAGGTTGTAAGGGAGAAGTTAACCATTCCTCAAAGTTCTTCACCGAGTCCTGTACCATAAAAACCATAAAGTTGTATTAAATTAGCTCCGTCATTTCAAAACAGGGTCTCTTCTTGGGGCTGGCAGCAACCTGCACATGCAGCAGCCTGTCTGGTCATTGTCAGTTCACCTTCTACTATCCCACTAAATGCTGAGGTCCTTGAGAATAAGGACTGTTATTTTTTATCTCTTATCTAATGTTTAGCTCAGTATCTAATATAATATATATTTGCTGATTGGACAATAATACATACTAGCATAATAAACAGAGGACAAATGATTAGCAATTGGAAGACTTGTTCTTTTTTTAAAAAAAATTTTTAGTTGTCAATGGATCTGTTATTTATTTATTTATTTATTTATTTATTTATTTATTTATTTATTTGCGGTGCTGAGGATTGAACCCAGGACCTCACACATGCCAGGCAAGAGCTCTACCACTAAGCCACAATTCCAGCCCAGACTTGTACTTTAATACTAGTATCAACAACAACTTGAGAACTTATTATATGTCAGAGATAAGCGTTAGGTACTTAGTATTTCAATAAATATTTATAAGAATTCAGACAGGGAGCATCACTATTTTACATAGGAAGAAAAAGAAAGGTTAGCTTATTCAGGATTATTCAGATAATTAAGAAGAGTAAATCTTTGAATCCAATCTGGGTTGTATCCTCGGCACACATTTTTAATCATTACTTTAGAAGTGTTTCCCATGGCTAAATTTAGAGAGCTTATACAGAAAAAAACTTCCCTTTGTATTCCAATTTCCTTGTGTTTACCGAAACTGTTTACATTTCAGCTGCACTGCTGCAGCTGGAGAGAGACTCAGGCTTTTACCATGGATGGATGTTGAATGTACCCAAAAGGTTCATGTTTTGAGGGCTTGGTCCTTGGGAAAGAGTGTTGGGAGGTGCTGTGGACCTCAGGGAAGAGGGGCTGAATGGCAAGTCCTTTAACCATTAGGGTCAGGCATTTGGAAGGGATTGTGGGACTCTGGTCTCATCCTTTCTGCTTCTTAGCTTGTGATGTGGGCAGCACTCACTCCAACATGTGCTCCTGCCATGATGTGCCACTCTTGCCAGGGGTCCAAACCCCCAGGGCTATCCAATTTTGAACTTGAACCTCCAAAACCATGAGTTAAATAAACCCTCTTCTCATGAGTAACCTGTCTCAGGTGCTCCCTGTAGGAGCACTAAGGTAACTGAGCCCCCTGCAGTACAGTGTGACTGTTCTGAGAAGCAACACTTAGCACCTCAGGTTTGCTGCTCTTGCTGCCTTGACAAGAGTGCAAAAGACTTTCCTGTACAGCATGCTACAGGGCTTTTCAGACCACAGCTTTTGTTTTTCTTCTTTTTTCTTTTGAAAAAGTCTCAGGGGCTTCTGTAGGCAGAGAAAAGGGACCCGTTCTTGGCACATTGCTTTGAAGCTAAAACCTGCTGCTAGTCAAGAGAGCCAGCAAGTTGTTATTTTTGTTCTACAATCCTTTGCTGACATGGATGCTGGCTGAAACTTCAAAAAAAGGCCAAGGAAAGAAAATGCTTCACTATCAGAGAAAGAAAAATGGTGAAAGAAAACACAAAAGAAACATCAGTCTGTTTATGTTTCAACTGCACTGTTGCAGCTGGAGAGAGAAAGGGTTTTAGTGGTACTCATGACATCATCTGAGGATTACTCAGGTGAAGCATTCAAGAGTCCATTTGTGCCACACAGTTCACAAGTAGGAACTAAAGCATTGCAGATGACAGATCTACTCTACCAGTATTTATTGAGGACCTCTTATGTGGTGTGCACTGAAGTGTTAATATTTCCAGCCAGTTTTTCAGGCACAGCTATCTAGAGGGAAAACACATGATTAAGAAAATAGGTGAATGAAGGGAAGGAAGGGGGAATGGGAATAGGAAAGATAAAGTGAATTGGACATTACTGTCCTATATGCATATATGATTACATGAACAATGTAATTCTACATCATATACAACCAGAAGAATGAGAAGTTATACTCCATATATGTATAATATGTCAATACATTCTGCTATCATATATAACTAATTAGGACAAATAAAAGAAAAGAAAAAAATCTATATAACTCTCTCCCTAGAATATCTTTCATCTGCTACCACTCACTGATCTCAGGATGCCATGCCTGGTGTAGAGGATGGGAATTCTAAAACACCTAGTTGCCAGGAGACCGATGCTAGGCCCCAAAACTGACCTGGCTTCTATGGAAGAGCCAAAGAGTCCTGGCAACATGCCATTAAAGCATCCAATCAAAAAGGACCTCTTGACAGCATTAAGATGATGAAAAATCATTGCCACTTTGACAAGACAACAGAGGAGAATACACATACAGATGGTGAAATTATTTTTTGCCTTTAAAACTCATTTACCTTCTTAGCAGCAGGATCCCCTCTGGATTGATGATATGATGGTGACATTTTTACCTGGGGAAAAAAGGCAAACATTTTAACACCTTTTTAGTTATAGCCTAGTTTTATTTGACTCACATTCAAAAAATATTCAACAAAAATGGTGCAATTGAGATAAAATGGATATTTTCAGAAGACTGATGAATAGATTTTATTAAGTTCCATCAAAATTTTTCTAGAAATCAAAAAGTCAGTTATTAGCCAAGATAAAAATATGATTAGGGTAAGAAAAATGGGACAGATGGCTCAAATTGGTTTTAATCAAATGTCGAGGAACTAAACAGATATAGTGCCTTTGTGATACTGTTAGTCAACTGATGTAATAAGCAATGGCAGTCATTTCTTGCAGAGGTCAGTAAGAAGGAATGAAAACTTGATAAAAATCATGTAAATGCACCTCAAATAATTACACTGAAAGAAATCAGAGAAAAAGAGCACATGCTTTATAATTCTATTTATCTAAAATTCTAGAGAATGCTAACTAATCTATTATGACAGAAAGCTACTAAGGGAACTGAGTAAATTTTTGGTAGTGGCAAATAGGGCTGTTATCTTGATTGTCATGAAGGATTCATGAATGTATATACTTATCAAATTTGTACTTTGTTTATGTATAGTTTGTATCAATTATTACCTCATAAAAGTGCTTAAAGAAATTTATGGGATACAGCTAAAACAGTGGTTAGAAAGCAATTTATAGAGGCCTTTGGGGTTTATATTTTGTCCCTGGAGCCTCTACTTCTTTCTCTGTTTCCCTGCTACCTTGGGCTGAGCAACTTTTCCTCTGCTGGGCTCTTCCACCATAATGCTTTTGCCTTGGAGCCAGCCACCAAGGACTGAATCCTCTGAAACCAAAGCCCATGTCCCCAGACCTGGCAGTAACCTCACAGACTCCAGGCCCACTGCCCCAGGGGAACACAGTCCTTAGAACACTGTAGAAAATCAATACCTGAATCAACACTGAATCAGAAAGAATGCAAGCCACACGTGTCATTTTAAATTTGCTAGTGGCCACATTCAAGAAGAAAAAGAAACCCAGATGGAGGAACTAAGGCTTTAGAGACCACTCACACAGTCACCTTGAGAAGCCAAGAGTGGAAGCCATGATCAGTTGGCCCCTAGCATCAAGTCAAGATTCAGTTAAACAACAAGACACAATAACAAGAAGAAAGAAGAAAAACAAGTGCATCAGATAGTATGCTGTGGTGAAAACTGCAAGCATGCTGGCTGTTATTAGCTTTTCTGACTCAGTTTTCTGGCACTTTCCTCAAAACTTTGTTAAGAGCATTCAATGACATAATGTTAATGAATGATAGCAAGGCACCCAGAATATAGTAGGTGCTTGATAAGTACCAGTTTTTCTCTAAGTTATGTAGTTTGAATTTCTATTAACCAGTGTTCTTCATTCACATGTACTCCATCTTTAGTGTAGAACCTAAAATATTTCCAAATCATTTTTTAAAAGATGTCTATTTTAAATAAGGAAAGAAATATGTTTCATGGTTCAGACAGAATGGGCAAACAGTATTTTGGACAGATATGTAAACAACAGCTACAAAATAAAATTTGTGTGTTTTCTCAAAAAAATAAAAAGGAAATTTAGAGCTTTATATGCTATGTTGGAAAATAAGGAAGGTTGAAAAGAAGGGCCTACACTTTCAATTTGAGAAACTAGAAATAGAAGATCAAAATAAAACCAAACTAAGTAGAAGGAAGGAAATAATAAAGAGCTAAAATCAAACAGAGAACACTAACAAAGCTAGAATACTAACAAAGCCAAAGGTAGTTTCTTTGAAAAGATCAGCAAAATTGATCACAAGTTTAATGAAAGGGGCACATTCCTTAAAAAAGAGAACTTACAAGAATGGACCCAAGATGACACCAAAAATATGGACATTCTTCTTATCTATTAAAGAAATTGAATTCATTATATTGTTCCACAGTGAAATTTCCAAGTCCACTTGGAATTCTAGCAAATAAATATTAAGCATATAGAGATTAATGTATGAAATCAGAACAACCACTTATTAATTTACAAGGAAAATATAATTATTACTATCAATAGTCCAATAGCTACTAGACATGATAAGTCTAGAATGATGAAGAGAGGCATAAGGACTTGGAGAGCAACAGCTCTCAGGATCACAGGTTTCTTCCAACTCAGGTCTAATTATGAGTCAACAGTATTCAAAAGATGAAGATGTTTCCTCTCACTGTCACATCACCTTCAGGTAGGACCAGGTTGCAGGCTTTTTCACTTTTCACTGACTTTAAGAATAACTTCAGAAAACATACCTCAGCTGAAGGATCAAAAGTGCTAGCTGTCCAGACTGCCCTTTCAGATTTAGCAGGTCTGCAAAAATTAGACTTGACAGTCCTTGCTGTAACATACCATGACATTAGTACTCTGGAATTCTCTCCAGATGTATGATGTAGCTTGCAAAAAGTGATCCAATTTTAACTCCTGCTATGCTCGTTTTGAAAATGGAGAAAATAGATTTTCAAAGCAAAGTAGATATTTAGACTTAAAAAAATGACCTCATGAAAGAATCTGCAGACTTTTTAAAACAAGCCAAGAAATAGATTTAGTGGTGGACAATTTATCTGAGAAAGCTGTTCTCTGGAGATTAAGTCAGAGACTGTTTGATGTGGCAACAGAAATGGTTCAGTATCCCTCATGAAAGGTCTTATTTTTCATTTAACAGGATTCCTTCTGGAAATGCTTTAGGCAGTGCAGCTTAAAAGAGACACTTTAAATCCAGGTGTGCAGACACTTGGTCTGGGGATATGGATGATATACTGAGCTATGGCCTTAATAATGCTGAATTTTTGTGATCTTTGTTAATAAAATGATTCCTGACTTAAGCAATCTGAGCTGAAGTTTAAAAGCAATAGGAAAGCCTTACTTATCATTTTGCTTCTAAAAAATTGTTTCTCTCTCTCTCTTTTTTGCAGTCAGGGGACTGAACCCAGGCCTGGCATATGCAAGGCAAGCACTCTACCATTGACCTATACACCCTCAGTGTTATTTTTTTTTTTTAAATAGCCTTGTTTTTCTGATTACAAAAGGGATACATGTGCACTGGTGGAAAGTTAGAAAACATAAAAGAGCAAATGATGCAAATAAAAACCACAATCCAACTACGCAGCAATAACTACTATTAACATTAGAAATCACACTTTTTTTTAATCTTTTCATGTTGCAACTTATGTGTATTAATTTAGCCATATCAGTAGTTTTTTTTACAATGGATCTTTCATGGCTATAAAGCAATTCATTCATTATATAAACATACTATGACAATTTACCTAACAGTATGCTGTTGGAACATTTTGATTGTGTTCTATTTTTTCAATTATTCAAAAAGTTGTCATAGCATCCTTGCATGCTATGACAAGCACTTGGTGCACAAGATTTTACATTGGACAGTTTCTTATAAATCTCTGCATCAAAGGGGCATAAACATTTAGAAATTTCTGTCACCAATTCTTTTCCTAACAAGACAGGTCCACAAACATTTTTCCTATAATTCTGAAATCCCCCAAAAGCTCTGAAACTAAAAGGATTGCTTTGAAAAAAAACCTCTAGCACCAAAAGTCATCTGGCAACAAAACCTGACCTGAGCTCAAGCGAGGCTATGTGTAGCCTTTATCTATCTCACTCGAGCATCTGAGTGCAGGGATACAGCCCAAGTCCACACTGGGATTGTTATATAATATACAATACATGCACTATTGCCTTTCTTTTAAGACTTTAAAGAAGTCTACTGGACTCTGTTTTCCTAAACAAGAAGTCAGCCATCATTCTTATTGTTGTTTTTATCCTTGATTCCTTCTAAGACTTGTCTTTTGTTTTAGCAGCGACCATGACTGTGTTTTCTTATATTTATTTTGGGTTTTTTTGCTCTATGGGCTCATGTTTTTCAGCAAATTTGGGAAAATACCAGACTACATCAGGTCAAACTTTCCCAGATCCCCTTCTCTCTCTTGCTTCCCCAGCATGCTTTATAACTCCAAACACACATATACACACATACCCAAATTGATATTATTTCATAGGTCACTAAAGTTCTTCACTTCTTTTCTTTTGTCTTCATATTTGTTATAATTCTATTGAATTGCCTTCAAATTTAGTGATAATATCTTTTTCTCAATGTTCTCTGAGATATTATTGATATGTTATGAAATTTTCATTTTAGATATGATTTTTACCTCTAGAATTTGCATTTGGTTATTTCAGTTTGCATTTCCATGCCAACAGTTCCCCATGTGTTTAATCATCTTGGTCATCTCTTCCTCTAAATCTTTAAAAATATTTATAATTGACATTTTAAAGTTCTTAACTGCCAATCCCAACATTTGAGTCATTCACAGGTCTGCTTCTACTGGTGTTTTTTTTTTCTTGATTATACACGTTTTCTTTTCTTTCTTCTTGATCCTATCATAATTTGGTCTTTGTATTCCAGAGGTTTGGTTTTATTTTGCCCTTAGTCTTGGGGAAGCCCTATTCCTAAATATAGCTTTTCTGTGGTTTCAACACAAAATTTGAAGGATGTATCAACACGTTGAGCACAGTAGGAATTACATTCAAAATAGCCCCAGGCAGCTGCTGAAATCTTGACTCAGTCTTTAGTTCTCCTGATGTTGCTTTCTGCTAGGTTTCTTGGAGCACTGTGCTTGTGTATTTTAGAAATTGCTAAAGATAATTTGAGGCTCCATCTTCTTTTTGAGATCCACCCTCCTCAATTTATAGCTAATTAAGGAGTCTTGACCAAAAATGCTACTTTCTGTTTTATCTCTTTTCCTCAGCATTCCAAGGCAAACCAAGAAGGACTCCAGGAAAAACCGACTAAATGTAGACTTCCCCTCAGTTGTTTTCCTTCTTTCAAGGTTTATGTTCCCTACAGTTTCTGTGCTCTCTAAGCAATGTTTCTCACATGTTGCTCAGGGCTTATAATTTATTGGCAGGAATCAGCCAATACAGAGTGCTCTGCCATTATGAGAACTGGAACTCTGTTACATGTCTTCAATTTTTTTTTTTTCTGGTACTTTCCCTGCTGCTTCTTCCAATTACATGTACATTTGGCCACCTGAAGTTATGCACTGATGCTCTATTCATTTCAGTATTTTTTCTCTCTGTGCTTGATTTGAGATAGTCTGTATTGCTATACATTCAAGTTCTCTGTTTCTTCTGAAAGCCCATTCTGTTGTCAATCTCATTCAGTATATTCTTATTTCAGACATTAAAGATTTAGCCTCTAGATATTCCATTAACTTTTTCTAACTTTCATATCTCTGTTCAACATGTTCAATATTTCTTCTCACTCCTTGAAATACAGAATACAATATTAACAACTTCAAATGTCCCTGTCTACTAGCTCTATCATCTGGGCCAGTTTCAACAAAATTTTCCCCTTCCTCTTTAGATCTTATATTTCCCTGCTTCCTAGCATGCTTGGTAATTTTTGATCAAATGCCAGCTATTGTAAATTCTACCTTGATGGGTGTTGGATGTATTTTAAATTCTTAGTATATCCTACTATTTTTAGTATATCCCAGAGCTTTGTTCTGGGATGTGGTTAAAAATACCTGGAAATAGTTTGACCTTTTTAGGTTTTGCTTTTAAATTTTGCTGGAAGGACCAAAACAGCAGTTACTGTAGGGTTATTCCCTCTACTACCCCCACTGAGGTTAAGATTTTACTTAGTGTTTTTACTCTACTCTGTGAACCATAAAGCAGGTAGGAAAAGGCATTATTCCTAGCTCTATATGAGTTTGGGACACTGTTCCATCTAATCCTTTTGGGTGGTACACTTTCTAACTTCAAGTAGTTTCCTCACTCAAATGGGTCAATGAGTATTTGGAGTACTCAAATACTCCAAGTTGCCTTCTATAGATCTTTGGAATTTGCTTGCTCTCATTTCTTCTCTCTCCTTCTCTGGTCAAATACTCTGTCCTGGGAACTCAGCCACCTTGGTTTTTCTGGACTCGTAACTCTATTTCCTTGACTCAGAGAGACTGATGAGCTGTTTCAGTTCTCCCTTTTTGAGTCATGCAGTAATTCTAAGGCAATCCTAGGTTTTATGTATTTGTCATCTCTTAGGTGTCACTATCTTCTATTGTCTGATGTCCACTATTATTTTATATTTTATTCATTTTTTTCCAAGAAACTCCTAATGCATTTTATCCAAAAGTACAAGTCCCTAAATTACCTTTGTAAAATCCAAAACATTTTGAATTCTGAAACATACCTGGCAATCCCACAAGTGGTGCATAAAAAATGTCTATTCTTTCACTTCCTTATTGTCTTAGTCTGTTTTCTGCTACTATTACAGACTACCACAGACTGGTTAAACTATATACAAAAGAAGTTAGTTTGATTCATGGTTCTCAAGACTGGAAAGTCCAAGATGAATGGGGTGCATTGGTGAGAGCCTTTTTTCTGTGTCATAACATGGTAGAGGGCATCACATGGTGAGAGCAAGGGAGAGTACAACCTAGCTCAGGTCTTTTTCCTCTTCTTATAAAGCCCTAATACTATCATAGGGGCCCCATCTCATGACCTTATCTAATCCTAACTTCCTCCCCAAAAGTCCTATCTCCAAATACAATCAACACGTGAATTTGGAGGTTGTTTCAAACACATGAACTTTGGGAGACACATTCAAACCACAGCACTTACAAATATAAATACATATATATTTTTTAAAGTGTATCTGTTTAATGTATGCTTTTTAAAATTTGCCAGTTTAGGAAGTTTTTAAAAAGGCAACATGTTGCTATTTTAACATGCAGTTCTTTGATGACTGGTAAAATGAATATATTTTCACATTTTATTGTTTAACAGAATTTTTTATGTCCTGAGCTTTTATTTCCATCAAAGCCTTAGTTCTACATAAAGAATGAAAGCAGTTTCTTGGTACTAATGTCATCCTTATGTCTCTTGGACACAAGCCTTTTCTGAATCACAGGAAAGTGTATAGATTTGAAGAACATTAATCATCTGATTATTAAACAGTTCTGAAAAAGAAGTAAAAGGTGGGCAGGAAATACAGATGTGGCTGTCTAATACATTTTCCACCACCACAGGAACTGGGTCATATCACTCCCTTTGTTTTAAACTCTTCAGGGTTTCCCACTAGGAATAAAAATCAAATCCTTTACTAAGGTCTTGTATACCTACCTCTTCAATCTCATTCTTTGCTACTTTCTCTTTTAGTCACTATGTCATGTTCCAGGCACTGATTTATTTATTTATTTATTTTTAATTTTTTTTTAAAGACAGAATCTTGCTATGTTACCCAGGCTGGTCTCAAACTCCTGGGTTCAAGTGATTCTCCTGCCCAAGTAGCTGCGACTAAATGTGTATACTCCTGCATCCAGCTTAGTCAACTAACTTTTTTTCAATTCCTGGAACAGTAGTTTCCCTTCGTGATTGGTCTTTTGTTGCCTGAAATGCTGTTCACGTGGCTGGTACCTTAGTACCCCCTGGTTCTAACTTTAAAGTGTATCTCTGTAGACAGACATTTCCTGGCCATTCAGTCCAAAGCACATTTCCCTCATGTTACTCTACTCATAACATTCTATTCTTTCCCCTCATGTCAATTATTAACGTATCACAACTCAAAATTTTATGTTTGATAAAATGTTTGCATACTTATTGCATACTTACCCCTTTCTGGTAGGTAAGCTAAATGATGATGGGAACTATTTTTTATTGTTGTTTACCAATGTGCATACTCAGTGCAGTACTAAGAAGAGTGTTTGACCCAAGGGAGGAATATGACAAATATTGTCTAAAGTAATGAATCACTTAGTACTTGAATTGATAACACGATTGCTGGAAAATGGGCTAAAGTCTGTCCCCCAAATGTCACTAAGATTGCCAATCATCTCGATGAACTTTTGAGACATAGTTATCTTCATTTAATTTGTAAGTTTAATTTGGAAGGTATTTTTTTGAGATGTTGCTATTACAAACCAATGAAATCTCATCTTTTAGTATTTATTTTGAATTTAACCTTTTTCTAACAGGGAGCTAATTACCTCTTTAAAAATGGACAAATTATGTGTGCATGTACAAATGTATAATAACAAATTCCATCATTATGTACAACTATAATGCACCGATAAAAATGTGGAAAGAAAAAAAATAAAAAGGGGCAGGGGATGTAGCTCAGTAATAAAGTACCCCTGGGTTCAATCCCCAGTACTGCAAAAAACAAAACAAAACAAAAAAACTTTTATGAATTTGATATAAATAAATAAAAATAACTGACTTTACAAGTTGCATGAAATCAATACAGTCTTCAGAGAAATAAAAAATATGGACAAATAATAAGGAATTAATATTGGTGTTACTATTTCATGTAAACCAAATCTATAATTTATAGTGGGAATTCAAAATAAATATGCAATGTGTTAACATAAAATTATATGACTAGCGAACATAAATATCACTTACTGAATAATTACTTGGAAGTTGTAAATACTTGCCTCTGACATTATTTACAAATTTAACCCAAAAGACAATACATTTTCTTAGAAAACTCAGGAATATCATTTCTCTTCTTTCTTAATTATTAAAGGACAAGTAGTCAGCTGTATGTTTAGTTCCAGTTTGCGTCCTCCTCAGATATTTACTTTTTAGTGAAAAAAATGAAAACCCCTTCAACACTGTAGATGCTTCGAGATCTATACTAATAAAGGCTGACTTCAAGCAATATATTTTAAAACTAATAGTGTCTAATGTTCTTGGTTTTTAAAACTTTAAAAGAAATAACAACGTGAATTTTTCTGGTATAAAATAGTATGTTAGAATACCTGTTATCAAAAACTTCAAACATTGTTAATACTATAATAATGCTTAAATTGAAATCTAGTGAATCTTATCTTTCTTTGAATTATATCAAGTTGCCTAGTGACCAATAATCATTGTTTTAAAGAACTTAATAGTAAGCTAATTTCTTCTGATATTAATCAGTGAAAATGAAATAGTTATTTGCTACTATGAATTTAATAAAGGATAACTGAAGATGAAATTTAAATTATTTAATATTGGTGAATAACATTTGTTGAGAAAATATAATGGAATATTGAAATTTGTTTCAGCTGAAATTTCAGCTAAAATTCATTTCTTCTGTGTATTTTCTCTGTGAGTAATATGCAGAGAAAGAAAAAAGAGAATCAGATACAATGATTTTTGGGTCTTTTCTGTATGCCTGAAAGTTTCAGACTGAGTTTCTATAAGCCTTGGGCCTGGACAGAGGAGTTTGGAAAGAAAATCATTTGGGTCATTTCTCCTATTTGTATAGAATAAAAGTCTTTATTCCAGAGGAAAGCAGTCTTTCTAGGGAATAACTCCCATCATGTCCATGTAAACTTTTTGGTAGGCAACTGATACGTCAGAGTTACTAGTTGTGCATAATGACCAGACATGAAAAAAGAAGTGAGGCAGGATGGCAAGAAGAAAGACTGAATCTGCCATGACCACAATTTTGAGAGTGACTGTTACATCACGTTGAGCTGGAATCAGAAACTGAAGACCATTATCTCAAGGGTTGGAAATGGATGAAAGAAGAGCTATTTGATAGAAGGAACATGTTACAGAGGCAGAGAGATGCTTCAAATGCATCTACTATCTTCTGGGTGCAGAGAGGAACAGGTGGCCAACTGGCTGTGTCAGCTTGACTTCTGTAGTCATTGGGGCCCTCCCTGTTGTCCCCTTCATGTACTGTGTAGAAACTAACCAGAGCTGACAGATTTTCAAAGGAAATTAAGAGAGCAAAGTAAAACTTTCCTGTAATGAAGTTTAATGTAAGTCATTATATCACAGAAATAGTATTTTTATTTAAAACTTTCTTAATAATGTAAAACATCAAATGGTTTCATACAATGTTGAGAAGTCTTAATTAGCACTGGCAATATGGATGGATATATTTTTAAAATCAACTTTACCAGGTTTTAATAAAGCAAAATGATAAAAGTAGTACAGAATTGGTAGCAGGAAAATGGGGAGCAATGATGGTCCTACAAATTTGAGTTCCAGTATCAGCCCTCCATCCCTGAACTACACATAGTTCCTCAGCTGTAAAACAGGGAATGCATTACCTTATAAAGTTGGTGTGAAATATAATATAACAAAAACGCCTAATACATGTGTTTGATACACTTGATTTCCCCTTTCTTCCTTGGGTTACCAATCTATTAGATCTTTTTATAATATCTGATTAAAGAAAAATCAAGTGAGATAGCTAGTAGAAAATTTAAGAAAAATTCAAAGTTTTCCTTTTGGCTTATATACCATCATCATAGCTTTTTTTAAAAAAAAATTTTAGATGTTGATAGACCTTTATTTTATTCATTTATTTATATGTGGTGCTGAGAATCAAACCCAGTGCCTCATACATGCTAGGCAAGCACTCTACCACTAAGCCACAACCCGGCCCCCATTATAGCTTTGATCTCTTTTCTTTCCTTCCTTTTTTTTTTTCCTCTTTGGAAGGGGGTCCTGAGGATTGAATGCAGAGCTCTGCATATGCCTACCACACAGCTATATCCCTAGATTTGATCTTACTGAAATTTCCTAAACAATGGAAAAGTTGAATCATCTTTTCTGTCCTGGGACAGCCTCAGAGACAAAGTTAACATTAACATACATACTAAATTTTTAAAAATGATTTCCCCTTTCTAGATGTGCTGAGAGAAGACAGGAGGAAAGTCATTGAAAGATTATTTTCTTTCTTAACTGCATGAGGTGTAGGGAGTGAGAAGAGGGCAATGAATATAGTGTAAATGGCTTTTAAAGTCAACACTTATGAAAAAATTCCCAGCAAAACATGAACTAAAAAGGAATTTCCTAATCATGATATGAATGTTACATACAAAAAGCTCACAGTTAAAAATTACACTCAATGGTGAAAAATTGAATGCTTCCCTTCTAAGATATGGAATAAAGCAAGGATGTCTACTTTTTCTACTCCTATCCTCAAGGTCAACAAAATAAATCAGGAAAAAGAAAAGGCATAAAATTGGAAAGGAAGAAATAAAATGGTCTTTTTTTGCACATGACATGATTGTTTATATAGACAATTACAAAGAATTTACAAAAACATAGTAGTACTAACATGTGACCTTAATGAAGTCACTAGTCACTGGATATAAGATCAATATACAAAAAAGGTATTTCTTTATACTAGCAATAAATAATAAGAAACTGAAATACTAAACAGTAAAATATATAATAGCACCAAAAGTAATTAAATGCATACAAAATGTGTAGGATTTACATGTTACAAACTACAGACCACTGATGAAATAAATGAATCTACAATCTACAGAAATCAAAAGATATACCATGTTCATGAATTGGAAGACTCAATGTTGTTAAGGTATCAACTTTTCCCAAGTTCATATACAGATTCAATATAATCTCAGTAAACCTTCAGAAATGTTTTTGTGGAAAACAACATGCTAACTTCAAAACTAATAATGAAAGGCAAAGGAGTAGAATGATCAAAGGTTAGAACAAAGTTGGAGGATTCATTCAACCTGATAACCTGATTTACTAGAAAGCTACATTACTAAAGAAAGGATACACAGACCAGAATGGAGCAGAACAGAAGGTTTAGAAATCAACAGATCCACACATGCTCAGTAGACTGACTTTACCTAAGACATAAAAGCAATTCAATGGATATCTGCATGCAAAAGAAGGAACCTCCATACGTATATCACATCCTCTGTGAGAATGGTGTAACAGTGATTGCCCGAAGTTGAGGGACGAGGAGGAGAGGCTGACTACTAAGAAATATGAGACTTTTGAGGAGAAGCATTAACATTGCTCTACATCTTTTTTTATTTTTTGGTACCAGGGATTAAACCCATGGGAACTTAACCACTGAGCTATATCCCCAGCCTTTTAAAGTATTTTACTTAATGACAGGGTCTCACTGAGTTGCCTAGAGCCTCACTAATTTTGCTGAGGCTGGCTTTGAACCCTTGATCCTCCTGTCTTAGCCTTCCGAGTTGCTGGGATTATAGGTGTGCAACACCACACCTGGCTAACATTGCTCTATATCTGGACTGTGGAGATGGCTATCAAAATTCACAGAAGGTGAATTTTCCTGTTTATAAATTATTTTTTTTAAAAAGGAGAAAAGTCTATTTTAGTGCTAATTACTATCCACAAAGAAAGCAAGCATATCTAATTAGTAGTATCTAGGCAAGAAGATTCATGCATGTAATCTTAGGTTGGTTATGATGGAATATAACTAAGAGGAAAAATACTAAAGAGCCCCAAAATGTAATGTCTGAAGCATCTGCATAAGAAAAGGTATACCCATTTGCACTGGATAAAGTCTAGAAAATGATGGAAATCACAGGTCCTGTCTTTTCCAAATGTAAACAAGTAAGTGTTTTACATGATTAGTTCATGAAATTTTTAGTATGGAAACCATACCAAACATCTTCACCTGTATGTCTTGTAGACTTTTCTAATTTCAACAATGAATTCTTTATATTACTCCCAAGTCTGTTGTTTATTGTTCTCTTACCATCTGTGCTGTTGTTCAATAAAAAGACCTGGATGCAATTTTTGACTCCTTCTGTCTTTCCCCCTCTATTCAACAAATTCATTTATCAAATTATGATAATGCTACTTCTTACATACAGCATCTCTATTGCAAAGCAGAAAAGAGGATGGCATTAGAAGTCGAGCATGATTTGATCTAGAAGGTAAGAGTGGTAGAGATGAGGCTAATGAGATAAGCAAAAACCATGGTAACTATCTTGATGTTTGTGTTCATCTCAAACACGTCTCAAATAAGTACTTTGTTCTCCAACTTCAGTTCTACCATTCCCTAGTACAAATTACCACTTCTCTACTTCAACAATCTTGGGACCCTTTAGATCCATTCTTGCTTCCTTTTTTTTTTTTTTTGTACTGGGGATTGAACTCAGGCATGTTTTACTGCTGAGCTACATCCTCTGACCCCCTCATCTTTTTTGGGGAAGGGGGCTATTACTGGGGTTTAACCACTAAGCCACATCCCCGACCCTTTTTTATATTTTTTATTAGAGACAGGGTCTTGCTGAGTTGCTTAGGGCCTCAATAAGTTACTGAGGCTGGCTTTGAACTTGTGATCCTCCTGTCTCAGCCTCCCCAGCTCCTAAGATTACAGGTGTGTGCTAACATGCCCAGCCAAGGACCCCCTCATCTTTTTAAAAAGAATTTGAGACACAGTCTTACAGCCTGGCCTCGAACTTGTGAGCCTCCTGCCTCAGACTCCTGAGTTGCTGAGATTTCAGGCTTGTGCTGCTGTACCTGACTCTTGCTTCCATTTTAATTTATTTTCTGCATTGTAGTTAGAGTGTTTTTTTAAAAATACTATTTGGAAGAGGTAAAAAGCCCTCTTCTGATCATATCATATAATTTCTTCTTAAAACCCACCCATGGCCAGATGTGGTATGCAGGGACTTAGGAAGCTGAGGAGGGAGGACCACAAGTTCAAGGCCAGTCGGGAACTCGGTGAGACCATCTCAAATAAAAAAGCGAAAAGGGCTGGGGATGTAGCTCAGTGGTGAAGCAACCTTGGGTTTAAAAAAAAAAAAGGAAAACAAACAAATAACCCATGTCTTCATCAAAAAAACTAATACAGTTCTATGTGACCTTCTGTTCTATGTGCCTTTCTGCTTCAGAGCAGAGATGCTGTTTGTTCTACACACTGTTCCTCTGCCTACAGTACTCCTTCTCCTGCCTGCCTTGTCTTCTAAATTTCTCTTGCTTTCTCCTTTCACTCCTTCAAGGCTAGGTAGCATGGCACTTGTAGAAAGTCTTCATCATCTCTCATGTATGGTTTAGATACACTCATTATTATATGTATATATTTGGCCTTTGTCACAGGTTTCTGGCACAGAGCTCTCAAAACCTGTGGAATCTCCTGAGTGATAAGAGTCTCTTTTATATGCTAATGAGATGACTGGTGGCTGGAGCCCCTGGATAGCTTTGGGATGATAGCTGGTTGCCAGAAAGACCATGAATGGAGATTTTGAACTTTCAGCCCTATCTCCTAACTTCTGGGGAGGTGAGAAAGGTGGGAGATTGAGTTCAATCACAAATGACCAATGATTTAATCAACCATGAATACACAATAAAACCTCTAAATACTGGGGTTTGAGGATATTCTGGGTTGGTGAAGACAGAACTGCTGGAAAGGAAGTAACCCAGAAAAGGCATGGAATCTCTGTAACTGCTCATGCCCACCTCAGCTGTAACCTCATAATAAATTAGTAAAAATAAATAAGGTGTTTTCGTCAGTGTTGTGAGTTATTCTAGTGAATTATCAAACCTGGGATGGGTTTTGGGGACCCCCTTGAATATGTAGCCAACTTGGACAAAAGTGTGCTACCATGATTGTGACTGCCATCTGACATGAGGTTAGCCTTGTAGGTCTGAAGCCTTAAACCATAAAATCTCTAACTTCAAGTAGTTAAAGAACTGAATTGAATTGTTGGACTCTCACTTGGTGTCCAGAGAATGAACAGAATTTTGGTGTTAGAATTGGTGCTGAAAAACACATCACAAGTTTGGAATTAGAACTCGAGAGCATGTACTAAAAATCTGCTTATAATTTTATTGCCTGTAAACAAGATCATGTTTGTCTTGGCTAACCTTTCATCTCCAGCACTTAGCAGAGTGCCTGGCACACTGTTCAGTATGTACTTGGAGTATAAGTAAATGGAATGTCTGCTCCTGGAATACAGAAATTCTAAACTCTTCTCTGGGAGAAAAGCTGGTCATGGAGTCTGCATCTGATAAAACACTGAAAGCTGATGAAACAAAAAGAGTAAGGTAACTGGCTCAGGTTTTCACTATGTGATGTGAAGCCTGACTATGGGATGCAGCAAATGTGATAAGAGTACGAAGAGGAAGTATAGTGAGTACAGCACAGTAGTAAGGACACAGCAATAGTAAATCTTCCCGTTGAACCCCGGGTATTGCAAGTTCTTTTTCTCCAAAAACTATTAGGCAGGAGAGTTCCAACTCAGCTCCACTGCATTCCAAAAATGCTATAAAATAAATCAAAAGTGTCTAATCCATTAGTCAGACTCCAAAGGCAATAAAAAATTTCTCTGGGAACACCACTGCATCAAGTTATTAAAAGAAAGTTATCAAATTGAGAAAACCACATACAGAGTACATGTGTGCACCTTGTCCATCATCAGCACTGTAGAAGTGGAGACTGCACTCTTATGCATACAGGTACTCATAACATTGTAAGTACTAATCTGTACTTGCTGACCTGTTATCTGTCAGAGGTTCTTAAAAGTAGACTCATGGGCTGGGGATATAGCTCAGTTGGTAGAGTGCCTGCCTCACAAGCACAAGGCCCTGGGTTCAATCCAGAGCACTGCAAGAGGGGGAAAAACCAATTAAGAATGGCTATAAATAAATAGAAGGAAGATCAGTATAGTAGAGGAAGGGAAGCAGGGCAGGGAGGAGGGAAGGGAATGAGGAAAAAAGAAAACTACATAGAGATTTCATCTCACCCTAGTTAGAATGTAGCACGCCATGTTATATATATTTACAAATATGTCAAAAGGAACCCCCTATTCTGTATAAACTATGAAACACTAATAAAACATCTTTTTAAGTGAATCACCCTTTGTCTCTTTCCCTTTTCTCTTCTGAGGTTACCATCAACCTAAAGATGGTATTTATCCTTTTAGTTCATGATGTTAATCTTTCCTATATATGTATATGCCTATAAAATACTTGATACAGTTTTATATGTTTTTAAAATTTATACTAATGGTGTCATGCATTGTGCATATCCTCTTGCAGATTGCTTTTTTTCAGTGTTTTAAAATTAATTTGTTTATATATACATACAGATGTACTTCATTTCTCTTAATGGTCATAATCTATGAAATGAATATACCAGTTTATTTCTCTGTTGATAGGTATTTAGGGTTTTTTTAGTTTTTTACTGTTATAAACAGTGCCACAGTGCATATCCTTGTACATGTCTTCTTGTACCCATGTGAGGTTTCTCCAAGTACTGTACATGGAAAGGGAATTGTTTAGATAGCTTAATTCTGCTGATATTGTCCTGTTGATTTCCTGTTTGTCGTATCAGTACTATTTGACCAAAGGAACAGAAGAGAACACAAAGAGATCCATGTACATTTTGACAGCTTGCTATACAGCAGTATGGCATTGGATATTAATGAAGAAAGGCTCACAAAAAGCCACATGGACCATTAGCCATCATGTGGGGAGAATAAAAGATAGAAACCTCTCTCTTGATCAGTCTACAAAAATAAATTCCAGATGGATTAAAAGTCTAAAATTTAAGAAGCTAAATTGTAAAAATTAAATAAGATAAATCCTTAGTGCCATTGAAATAGGAATGGAAATAAGATGCATACACACAAACTTCAACTTTAAAGGAGATGGGTAAAATAAAATGGAAGTCATTAAAAACAAACAAGTTAAAAAGATGTGCCACAACAGAGTGGAAGAAGATATCTCCAACACATAAAATCAGCAAATATTGATCCAGAGATTAGAAAGAACCTTTAAAATTAAGTAAAACACTCAATAGAAAATGGGTAAATGATATGGTAAGATGACCCAAGAGTCATTAAATATATGAAAAGATGTCCAATGCCATGAGTAACCAATGATATTCATCACTCTGGCAAAAATTTAGAAGTCTAAAGGTATTGGGAATGATCAAGGATGTGAAAAAAAAAGTAGACTCACATACACATCCTCCCTGTTCAGCTAGATTTCAAGGTTTTCAAAGGGAGAACATGTCTTCTTAATATTTTGGTGCTGAGCAGAGAGGAGAGGTCCTTCAAACACTAAATAGGACTTAATAGAAGATGGTTGGTAAACCTGTTGAGGGTGATATGGAACCTAAAGAATATGAGCGCAGGACTAAAAAGACATTGGCAAGAAAAGACGATATGCATCTTGCACTGAAATGAGTCTTACCTGTGATGGGGTTATCCTTCCCTTTTTAATTTCAGATGAATTTTCACTTAGTTTTCCTACTTGTTTACTTGAGCTGCACTTGTAGCATGTCCATCTTGTTTGGCCTTCAATTTCAACGGTGCATTCTTTGTTTTGTAGACAGAATGAATGATACAAATGGCCACAGCTGCAAAATGAAGGTAACCAACTCACACTTTCCATTGTCAAGCCCATAAAGTATGACAGAGTGTACTTATACACATAAAGGTTCTAATAATCCGGAATGTACTGATGCTGGTACAGGGTAATAAACAGGAAAGGGAATGTACTCACTGTTGTCCTCCCTTTTCAAAAATCCTAACATGCATATCTGTATCCTTAAGTTTGGAGTAGAAATAAAATCATAGTTCTCTGACTGGAAACCACCTGGAGGATGCTGTTCATTCCTCAAACTATGAAATTCTGACCATATTTTTTGGTTGTTAAAAAAAGACAAGTGGAAAAAATCATAATGACACAAGTAACTTGATAACACAATGAGTGGTCTGTCTCACTGAATTCTCGGCAAGAGTTATGATTCGGTGAAATGCTGACAAAAAACTCATTGCTATAGTAAATTCTTGCACTGTTTCTATAAAGAAGTTGCTAAGAACTTTGAGTGTCAGAAGTGCCTGCAGACGGTGAACACTGATTATACTTCTCAGTCATCTCTACTGGTTCCTCCACCTTCTCCAACCTGAAATGTTGACTAGCCTGGAAGTCAATCCTTTTCTCTTCTGTAATCTTTACACTTTCTCTTCTTTACATTTTCTTTTATATAACCTGTTTCTTTTATACTCTTCCTTGCCCCACCTACTGTTGCTCCTATAGTGATTATTTCCAGTTCCAAAGTTTTAAAATACCACCTAGAGGCTTATGACTACAGCATTTATCCTTTCAGTCCAGACCTCTTCCCTAAACTCTACATGTCTGACTCCATGAGAACACTATTTTGGATGTCTAATGCTATCTTAAATTTAACCTGTTCAAAAGAAAAATTCTGATTTCCACCTTACTCCATTTCCACTGAATACTTTCATTCAACTTTCTATATATCTCAACAAATAGCAATTACATTCTTCCAGTTTCTCAGGCCAAGGAGTTTGAAGTCATCTTTGACTACTCTTTTTTTTTTTTTTTAAATTTATTCTTTTATTTACTTATTGATTCATTGAACACAAATGGAGTACAGCTATTGTTTCACTGTTTGTACACAAGGTAGAGTCACACCATCTGTGCATTCATGCATGTACACAGGGCAATGGTATCTGTCACACATTCTGTTATTAATTTTACCCCCCACCCACCCCCACCCCTCCCTTCCCTCTATGCTAGCTATCTTTCCTCCATTCTTGCCATCTTTCCCCCCCACATTATGCATCATCATTCATATATCAGAGAGACCATTCGGCTTTTGAATTTTTGGGATTGGCTGATCTCACTTAGCATAAGAGTTTCCAACCTCATCCATTTACCTACAAATACCATAATTTTATTCTTCTTTATGGCTGAGTAATATTCCATTGTGTATATATACCACAGTTTCTTTATCCATTAGTAGTCTTTGACTACTCTTTCTTTCACATTCCACATTTAATTTATAAGCAAATTCTATCAGCTCTACTTTCACAACATGTCCAGAGTCACCCCACTTCTGAAATTTTTTATAATTGCCATCCCTCATATGGGCTACTGCAATAGCATGACTGGTCCCCTCTGCATTCCCCTTGACCTTTTATACCCCTTCTCACAGTGATCAGACTCTGAACACCTAAGTCAGATCATGTTAGTCCTATCCTCAAAGCCACCCAGTTAGCTGGGTTTCACCAGTAATCTTAGCATCTCAGAAAGCTGACGCAGGAGGACTGCAAGTTCAAAGCCAGACTTAGCAATTTAGTTGGGCCCCTAAGCAACTTGAGACCCTGTCTCAAAATTTAAAAAATTTAAACAGGGCTGGGGATGTGGCTCAGTGGTATAGCACTCCTGGGTTCAATCCCTGGTTTAAAAAAAAAGGCAACAAAAACCCACCAAACCCACCCACTTCTCATCTCAGAGAAGTCTATCGTTTCATTACAATCCTGACATGGCCTCTGCTTCTCCTCTGAAGTCCTCTCTTTTCAGTCTCTCATTCCTTCCTTCTGCTCAGGTCCATAGCCTACCTACTCCCTACTGCTCAAGTGTGCCAGCAATGATGCTGTCTCAGAGTCTCCACATTCATTGGTCCTCTCTGCCCAGGACACTCTCCCCTAAAAGTCCATGGTTACTTCCTTAGGTCTCTTAATGTCACTTTAAGGCTTTTCCTGACTACTCTTTATAATTTAGTAGTTCTCAATAATCTTTCCTCTATACAAAGTTTTATTTTTATTAATATAATTACTAATCACATTTTAAAAATTTTCTAAATTATTTGTTTTTAAGTTACTTTAAGAGTCAGCGAGGCATGAGGCATTCCCTGACCACTCTATACAATGTCCACATCTTGAATCCTCTGTACGTCCCTCAATGTATTTTACTTTTTTCCATAGTGGTTACCACCATCTGCGATTTCATTTATTTGTTTTTATCTGGCCCTGCTATTAAAATGCAAACTTCTTAAGGGCAGTCCTTTTGTTTTCTTCATGCTGTCCTCTATTCCCTTGAAGGGTACACGCTATATAGTAGGTGCTCAATAAATATGTTGAATAAACGGGTTCTTTGTGAAGTGCTACTTTCTCTTCTAACCTCCAAATCTACCAGTCCTCCTACACAGCTAACACTGATATAGTACTTATTCATGCCAGGCACTGTTCATAGTACCTTATATAATTTTCTCATTTAATTTTCCAAAGCCCTCAGATGTAGGTGTTATTACCATCTCATTTACAGATAAGAAAACTAAGATATAAAAAGAGATTAATTAATTTGTCCAAAGGATCACTGCTCATATTTGGTTGGCATAGTCAGGAGTTGAAACTAAGAAGTTTGGCTCCACATTATGTTGTCTCTATTCAGGTACTTTGAATGAATTGTCTCTGCTCATACACTTCTGCACTAGGCCTCTTCTTTCTTTGTATTGTGGCTCAAATATCATTCACATGCTAATGATTCTTAAATTTGTATTTCTAGCCCCAACATGTCTCCCAATTTATGACTAGAATATCTATCTATCAGATAATCCTACATGGATGTCCAATGGTCATATCAAGCCTAACATCTGTAAGATAAAACTCTGGATTTCCCCACTTCCTTAGACTTGTTCCTCCTATCTCAGGCAAGGGTACCACACTCATCCAGTTACTCAGGCCAAAGACCTCATTCCCTTTATCCTTCATATCAAATATACCAGCAAGTTAGCCCTACCCTTAAAATATGTCCTGAATTCAAACACCTCTCAGCACCTTCACTCGTACCTCTTATTCTGTTCAAATGTCACTTCAAATGATGCCTCCCCTCATTGTGCTTTCTTAAGAAAGCACATTTTTTTTTTTTTTTTACTCAGCCATAAAGAAGAATAAAATTATGGCATTTTTAGGTAAATGGATGATGTTGGAGACTGTTATGCTAAGTGAGATCAGCCAATCCCAAAAATCCAAAGGCCGAATGGTCTCACTGATAAATGAATGATGATGCATAATGCGGGGGGGAAGGGTGGCAAGAAGGGAGGAAGGATAGATAGCATGGAGGGAAGGGAGGGGTGGGGTCAGGGTGGGGGGGTAAAAATAATAACAGAAATTGTGACAGATACCATTGCCCTGTGTACATGCATGAACGCACAGATGGTGTGACTCTACTTTGTGTACAACCAGTGAAATAAGAGCTGTACTCCATTTGTGTTCAATGAATCAATAAGTAAATTAAAAAAAAAACTAATGTAAACCAAAAAAAAAAAGCCCTCTTAATCAGAACACTTCATCTTTCCACCCCCCTGCCTTGTGTTTCATTTTTCTTCATTGTTTGTTATTTATTTATTGTCTGAGCACCCTAACTTCTACCTCTCCCCACTCCCAGGCAGAACATAAGGTATGTGAGGACAGGAGCTCTGCCTGTCTTGTTCACTGCTTGACTGACTGACTGGGCTGTTTATCCACATGAATTCCTGCCTGGCAATATCACACATGTACACACGCCCGCCATACAGTAATTCTCCCTTCCTTCTCTTACCTAAAGACAATAATTTCATCAGCCATTTCTTGGCGTCTCTTGTACTGTTGCAAGCATATAGAGCAATAATCTTGTTTGGGATTCAACCCTCTAGTGACAGAAGCTCTCAGGTTACACAATGACCAATGGAGATCTTGGTTTAGAAGGTTGGTTGTTGTTTCAAGCAGGGTCTATGAAAGACCAAAACAAAAAACAAACAAGGTTATAAAATGAAAGGCAGAGAAGAATGGAGAATAGAATTGTTCAGTTTTCAACTACGAACAACTGAAATTGGAATGTACTATAGGAGGATAAAATTGATGAAACAAACATCAAAACCCCGCAAACTCAAGTAGTTAATGTGCAGTGCAAGGATGCTGAAGTCTGTCACTAATTCCTACTGAGAAATGTGTATTCTGCCATTCTGTGCTTTAATTCAGTATTGATGGCTTTCAAATAACTAGATAAGCCCAAATCTATTTATTTTTTTACATTTATATAATAACTTCTGTCTTGATGACTTAGGTTATTGTAACAAAGAACAGCCTGGACTACTGATTTTTTCTTATTGAAACTGCATTCATGGCAATGTTTCAAATAACCTTTCACTGGAAAAGTTAATAGTCATTACTCAGTTTTTACCCTCCTTGGAGAGAAATCACATTTTCCTGATCAGCATTCATAAGTCATTTTAATCTACTCAAGACTCTGACATCTGTCAGTAAGTTACATAAAGACATTCTCACAACTATCACATTAAGTCATCTTAAGGCTCTTCTGCTTATAAATTGTTATTTTCATATTAAAATTAATTCTCAACATTCATATGATATAATTTGGATATGCAACTGGGTTCTTTTTTGTCAACCCCAAAGGGGAAGATGGAGTTAGGCACTGTCTACTCTCCTTCTATAAAACAGCTCTTTATCTTTACCTGTAATATAAAACTTCTAGTTTTATTTATCTAACTATCCCAGTTCCTTCCAGTCAATGCATCAACTTTTCTTCTTCTATATAGTTCCAGAGTCAGCAAAAATTTTCCGCTTTGTACTCAGCTTTACTTTACTCCTGCTACCCTGGTGTCTGTGCCTACAGGGGTATCAAACTTTAGCGGCCTATGCTTAACAGAACTGCAATTTTTACAACACCTAAGAAGAGCTCTATCTCCCAAATTCTTTTTTCTTTTCTCTCATATTCTTAGGGGGAAAAAAAAAGTTGTAACATGCCTAAATGGTACTTTTCCTAAGAAAAATGTGTCCATCAAGCTGGCTCTTAATTGAGAATTAAAGCTATAAGAAATTTTAAGTTAAGGGAAGACTAATGGCCATTTTTGGCTAGTGGCAATGATCTTTTTCCAAATATTAAAAATAACTCATTTCATTTTATTTTAAAATTTTCTATATCTATGCTGACCATCATTTTCATGCGTTATAGCTTTATCATCATTTTTCCAGAAAGTTATTCATATTTTCATTTTGAAAGGCAGATATTAGTCTGTCAATCAATCAAAACCAAATCTGAATTAGAAGCATTTCCATATTCTGGAATAAGTATGTGCATGTAAATTAAGATAAAGAGAAATTTAAAAATAGGGGAAAATATGCATTTACCTCAATCTACCTTTCTTTCAGTAAAGAGGCGGCAATCTTTCAAGAAAAAATAGGGAGGCAGAGGACAGAAAAAAAGAGGAAAATTATAAAAAAAGCTTTTTTTCTATCTTAGTGTGGACTCAGATAATAGAAAGTGGTTTACTTACTTGTTCATAGTTAAAGGTATCTAACATTCCCAGAATAAGACCCTGAATTTCTCCAAGTTTTCCTTTTCCATATACTGGATCCTAATTAGAAAAAAATATAATTGTTATGATTCTTGGTATTTTCAAATTACTTTAAAATATAAATACCTGAAAAAAACAAATATACTCAGGTATATTTTTATAGCCACAACATATTTATTCTTCCATGAATCTTCACTGGAAATGAACATTATTTCATCTGAACATCTCAAATACTTTGGAAAAGTAAAAGTTAAATGACCTAATCCCCTTTCTTAATAATCTTCTTTACAAGTTTAACAAAATTTCATTCCGGTTTTGTTTCTGTAAGAAGCTTCCTCTCCTTCACATTAAACATCAACTTTTCTCTTTGAGTCTTACTTGTCTACTACATCAAAAAAAAAGAAAAAAAAAACACTCAGGGACATCAGCATCTATCCAATAACTCCTTTTGTGACTCACATTTAGTCATCCCCCAGCCCAAACCAATTAAATTCCTTCAGTTTTGGAGATGATCAGATCTGAGAAAACAGTTTTTAGTTTTTAAAAGCCTTTCCCCCCACCCAATAAAGTTGCTATGGATAAACCACAGACACATAGAACCCCAATCTTCTCTCCACTGCTGCTGACATGAGGGATGCCAAATAATCTGGAAAACATTAACCACCAAACCTTCCCTCACCAAAACAAACAAAAGGAAAACTGAAATCCAATAACCCAGAGATAAACACTGTTGATATTTTAATGTACATTCATCAGAGAAAGGGTGAGAATGAGGGATACATTTCCTAGCATACAAAATTTGAATATTTCACATACAATACTTCTATTTTTTTCCCTAAACTGTTATGTCATGAGCACTATCTTATATCACTGTATATTTCTTAATAGTATGAATAATGTGGAAATACCATGTTTTATTCAATAATCCTCTGCAGTTAGGTATTTTTTTTCCCCCAAACCCTGCCCACTGTTACCAAATGCCAGTGGCTATAAATCTTTGAATCTCTGATTGCTGTTTTAGAGATCTCTAGAAAGAGAATTAGAGACACAAAAGATATTTTTATGGCTATCAGTATGTATTGCCAAATTGCTCTATCTAAAGTTTATTATGTGATTTTTATCTTTATCAGCATATTTGTATGATCATTTTACTGCACCTTTGGTTAGACTGATAATTATAATTTTAGAAATTGCTAACAAATGAGCATGTCAAGCCTATCACTTTAATATGAGGTTTTGGCAGAGGAACCCAACTATACCATAATGATAAAAGTAGCACTATTTCTTAAATGGGTAGCATATGCCAAGTACAGTGCTAAGCACTTTACACAGACAGCTCTTTGTATCCCTTGTTCCACGTCTATGATTTGATCAACTGCAGACTGAAAATATTAGGGAAAAAAACCTGCATCTGTACTGAATACCTACAGACTTTTTGCCTTGCAATTATCCCCTAAACAATACAGAATCATAACTATTTACATAGCATTACGTGGTACTAGGTAATTATAAGTAACTTAGAGGTGGTTTAAAATATACAGGAGAATTATGCAGGTTGTAAACAAATATTATGCCTTTTTATATAAAGGACTGGAGCATCCACAGATATTGGCATTCTTGGGGGGCCCTGTAATCAATCACCCACAGATACTGAAAGAGAACTGTATATACCATATCATTAAATTCCTTCAACTTCAACGAATGAAGAAACTGAGATTAAGAGAGGTTAAGTAAACTCTAAGTCACAAAACTATTAAGCAGATAACCTGGAATTTGAATCTAGGTTCTTCAGAACTATGTTTTTAATGGTCCCTACCATGTTTATACTGGTCTCCCAAGTACAGATACTTAAGCTAATTCATTTTTGTTGGAAAATATGTAAGATTTCTGGTTACTTGATAGGGAGTAAGGGTTAGTGAAATCTTGAAGCTTTAAGACTAAATGAGTTCAGAAAGGAAAAGGTTATGGTAACAGGAAAAACTTGCAGAAGAGTCTCTGAATTTGCTTATTTTTTTTTGTGGACATTGCTGATGGCTTTTTAACTGAGGCTGATTTTCAGTACTCTGAGTTTGTCCAGACAAGGATGAAGCTGTCTCCCATAGGATCCTCTAGTCCTCCCAGCTGCTGAAATCATGCTGAAGAAATGAAAGGTCAAGAAACTGTGTATTTGTATACCAATTAACAAATCAATAAGTTTAGACTTGAACAGATCATGTAAGCTTAACAGAAAACTTTCTAGAAATCACTATCTCTAAGCCAAAGATACTTATCCAAAATGTGGAGATCATTTAAAAAAGACAAGACTATGAATATTTCAGACTGGCCCTTTACTAGAAAAACACCTCAGGCCATATACCCACCAGACATTTCTTCATTTTATTTTCCCTGCATAAAAACAGGATTATGTTAATGCCTTCATTTTACTTAATTATGCTTTAGTCAAGCTTTCAATTAATACACTTATTTCGTAGTCAAAATGTCTATGGATAGTGTAATATTTTTTTAAAATAACCTATTATACTATCTACTACAATATTTGTATCCAATATGTTAATGTCATGTTTTTATGACAAGGGTGATTTGGAGAATGAAGATGTCTTAAAAGGTTAAATTCTTGGAAATAGAAGAAATCTTTATAGGTCATTTCTGTATTTATATCAGTGCATTCTATTTTAACATACATAATTTAAAAGCAAAACCATGAAAACTGCCTCATGCTGGGACAACATATAAATTATAGAAAGCAAAAGTGAGCTCAAGGCTTCTAGTACAGCATGTACACAATCCACTAGCACTTGAAAATTATTTTCCAAAGGTGTCAGTTGGATTCTTCAACAATGAGTAACTGTTGAGGCTTCTCTTTAACTTGTTTGTAAACTATGAAAAAAGAGCACATTTGGTACACATTAAATTTTCCAAAAGTACACTAGATAAAGAGGTTGATCACCACTTTTTTCTTACTGCTTTCTGGTACTTAATGTATCATATGTGTATATGATTTGTTTTAAAATGAAAATCTTTACTAATTGAGCATTACTTTAAAATATGAATGATGCTCTATGCAGGATAGTATATAAATCACTTGCTTGCTTTAATCCCTCAGTAAAAAACTCATAATAGCTTCTTAAAACCAAATATTACTTTTGCTAACAAGTGAAGACAAAATATACATAACATATATGGGTCCCTTAAAAACACACTCTCACTTATCAACTATTATTCATTAGAAAAGTCTATATAATTCAGATTTGCAGTATAAGTTTGAATAAACATCTGGAAGTCAAGAAGATCTAAAAAACCTTAGCATTTAATATCATGTGAATTTTTATTTTGGAAAAATGAATTTTTTTCAGTTGAATCTAAGCAACTGTGTATCTAAATTACTGCCATTCCCTATTTTCTCCCCTACCCCAGGACCTGATAAAGATGGATATGAAAAACATCTTGACTCATGTTAGGTACAGAAAAAAAGGCCTGAAACATGAAATTAGAAGATCTGGATTAATGTTCCAGTCATTCTAACATAATAAAGGAATAAACTAAGGCAAGTTATTTAATTTTTCTGAGTGACACTTTTCTTACTAGAAACTGAGGATGCTGTTATTTAATGTACATACAGATCAAAAAAGATAATGGACACAAAAGTGTTTTATAAGCTTTTGAGAACTTCTCAAGGACATTATGTGATTGAGCTAACAAATATTTATTGAGTGCATACTATGTTCTAGGTACTATGCTAGGTGCTGGAGATAAAAAAGGGAACAAAATAGGCACAGTTTGTACTTCTATGAAACTCACACAGCTTGGGGGTATGCCACTATAGGGGTGGGAGTAAAACAGCTTGTATTTAGAAGTGTGAAGGACTGGAGAGGGGAGGTTAGGGAGAAAAAACTTATTTCCCAAAATATTCCAGGAAACACTGTAGTGGAGAGGATATAAAGTGTATTAAATATTGGGACTGCTTAAGAAAATGGTGAGGAATTCGAATAGTATTAAAGGCAGAAATTACATCAGCTCTCCATAATCTGTTCCAAAAAATAGAAGCAGAGGGAATACCTTCAAATTCATTCTATGAGGCCAGCATCAACCTAATACCAAAAGAGACATTAAAAGACACTAGAGACTAGTATCTCGCATAAACTTAGATGCAAAAATCCTTAATAAAATATTGGTCAACTGAATCAAATAATGTATAAAAAGAATTATGCACCACATGAGATCCTGAGTTAGTTCTCAAGAGATGGCTGATATGCTATTCTCCACCCCCTTTGGCTTACTGTCTTGTGATATGATCTTTCCCTCTCACACATACTCTTGCCATTGTGATGACATCCAATATGAAGTCTTCACTAGTGCAGAGCTGATGCAGTGCCAAGCCCTTGAACTTCTAGAACTGTGAGGTACATACATTTCTTTCTTTACAAAGGAGTCCCAATGAGTCAACAGCAACGACAAGAAATCCCCTGAAACTAATAAGGGATTATAGCGAAGTTATAGGAAATAAGGTAATTGTACAAAAGTCAATTGCTTTCTAATATGCCAACAAAGAACAGAAGTTAAAACAAACAATACAACTTTGTTCACATCAGCATCTAAAACCAAAATATTTTTATATAAATTAACAAAATATATGCAGGATTTATATAAATATTATAAAACTGATTAAAGAAATTAAAGATACAAATAAATGGGACATATATTCCATGTTCATGGATAGTAAGATTTGATTTTGTTAAGAAGATGGCAGTTCTTCATTTGATCTATTAATTCAACATAATCTCAATTGAGATCACAGCAAATTACTTCGTGGATATCAAAAACTGTTTCTAAAGTTCATATGGAAAGGCAAAGGTCCAAGAATGACCAACACAATATCAAAGAAGAATAAAGTTAGATGACTGACACTATCCAACCTCAAAACTAACTATAAAGCTACAGTAATCAAGACAGTGTGGTACTGGTGAAAGAACAGGAAATAAATCAATGGAAAGTAATAGCAAACCCAGAAAGAGACCCATACAAATATAATCAAAGAAGAAATGGCAATGGTGAAATTTCAATAGAGAAAGAGATAGGTCTTTTAAAAAATGGTGTTGGAAAAAAACAGACATTCACATGCAGAAAAATGAATTGACAGTGACTATATATTTTTTATAAAAATTAACTCAAAATTGATCATAGCCCTAGATGTCAAATGGATGACTATAAAAATTCTAGAAGAAAACAGGACAAAATTTAGGTAACCTTGGGTTTAGCGATGTTTTTATATGCAATACCAAAAACAAGACCCATGGAAGAAAAAGTCGGTAAGATGAACTTCATTAAAAGTGAAATACTTCTGTTCTATAAAAGATGCTTCAAGAATGAAAAGAGCAGCCATATTGGGAGAAAATATTTGCAAACTACAAAATTGATAAAAGATCTTATTCAAAATATGCAAAGACACTTAAAACTCATAAATAATAAAGCAAACACCTTAAATAAAAAGTAGGCCAAATATTTGGACAGACATCTCATCAATGAAATCATACAGCTGAAAAAAGAAGCATATGAAAGGATGTGCAATATCGTAGGTCGTAAGGCAACTGCAAATTTAAAAGACAAGATACTACTATATGCCTATTAGAATGGCTAAAATTCACAACATTGACAACACTAAATGCTGATGAGGATGTGTAGCAACAGGAACTAACATTCAGTGCTGATAGAAACATAAAATAATATGGATTCTTTGGAAGGCAGTTTGGCAGTTTCTTGCAAAGGTAAACATAGCTTGTGAAATTCAGCAGTCACTTTAGGTATGTACTCAACTGAGTTCAAAACTTACATTCACACAAAAACCTGCATATGAATCTTTACAGTAGTTTTAATGAAAACTCAGAAAACTTGGAAGCATCCAAGAGTTCTTAAATAGGTCAATGAATAGATAAACTGGTACATACATAAAATGGAATATGACTCAATGATAAAAAGAAACGAGCTATGAAGCTCCCCAAAGATATAGAAAAGCACCAAATGCACATTGCTAAGTGAAAAAAGGCAATGTAATTCATTATTCTAATCACATGCCATTCTGGAAAAGGCAAAATGTAGAAAAAGTAAAAAAAAAAAAAAAAAAAAATCAGTGGTTGCCAAGGGATCAAGGCAAGAAGTAGGATGAAGTGGAGTACAGGAGACTCTTAGGGCAGTGAAACTATGCTGTATGATACTGTGATGGTCGATACATGACATTATGCATTTGTCAAAACCCACAGAATTATACAAAATAAAGGATAATCCTAATGTAAAGTATACACTTTAGTTAACAATAATGTATCAACATCAATTCATGTATTTTGACAAACGTCCCATGCTAATACAAAATGTTAATATTAGGGGAAACTATGGGAAGGGGGAAGGGGAACATGGAAATTGTCTGTATTTTCTGTACAATTTTTATTTAAACCTAAAACTAATCAACTAATTAATAATAATAAACCTGGATGTAAGGTCTGGTTGTGTGGCTAAGGCTTGTTGACTGATATACTTCAACGTACGGTGACAGGACAGCTAGCCTTTTTTTTTTTTTTTTT
>JAJEJO010000585.1:196352-211909 GCA_020662805.1 Glaucomys volans | reverse complement strand
CTCACTTAGCATAACAGTTTCCAACATCATCCATTTACCTACCAATGTCATAATTTTATTCTTCCTTATAGCTGAGTAATATTCCATTGTGTATATATACCACAGTTTCTTTATCCATTCATCTACTGAAGGGCATCTAGGTTGATTCCATAATCTAGCTATTGTGAATTGAGCAGCTATGAACATTGATGTGGCTGCATCACTGAGGCAATCTGATTTTAAGTCCTTTGGGTATAAGCCAAGGAGTGGGATAGCAGGGTCAAATGGTGGATCCATTCCAAGTTTTCTAAGGAATCTCCACACTGCTTTCCAGAGTGGCTGTACCAATTTGCACTCCCACCAGCAATGTAAGAGTGTACCCTTTTCCCCACATCCTCGCCAACACCTGTTGTTGCCTGTGTTCTTGATAAAAGACATTCTAATTGGGGTAAGATGAAATCTTAAGGTGGTTTTGATTTGCATTTCTCTTATAACGAGTGATGTTGAACATTTTTTCATAAATCTGTTGATTGCTTGTAGATCTTCCTCTGTAAAGTGTCTGTTCATTTCCTTGGCCCATTTATTGATTGGGTTATTGGTGTTCGTGGTGTAAAGATTTTTGAGTACTTGGTAGATTCTGGAGATTAGTGCTCTGTCCGAAGTGTGTGTGGCAAAGATTTTCTCCCACTCTGAAGGCTCTCTCTTCACATTGCTGATTGTTTCCTTTGCTGAGAAGAAGCTTTTTAGTTTGACTCTATCCCAATCATTGATTCGTGCTTTTATTTCTTGCGCTTTGGGAGTCATGTTAAGGAAATCTGGTCCTAGGCCAACATGATGAAGATTTGGACCTATTTTCTCTTCTATTAGGTGCAGAGTCTCTGGCCTGATTTCTAGGTCCTTGATCCACTTTGAGTTGAGTTTTGTACAGGGTGAGAGATATGGGTTAATTTCATTTTGCTGCATATGGATTTCCAGTTTTCCCAGCACCATTTGTTGAAGAGGCTGTCTTTTCTCCATTGCATGTTTTTGCCTCCTTTGTCAAGTATGAGATACCTGTACTTATTTGGGTTTGTCTCTGTGTCCTCTATTCTGTACCATTGATCTACCTGTCTATTTTGGTACCAATACCATGCTGTTTTTGTTACTATTGCTCTGTAGTATAGTTGGAGGTCTGGTATTGTGAAACCCCCTGCTTCGCTCTTCTTGCTAAGGATAGCTTTAGCAATTCTGGGTCTCTTATTCCTCCAAATGAATTTCATGATTGCTTGCTCTATTTCTATGAGGTCCGTCATTGGGATTTTAATTGGAATTGCATTAAATTTGTATAGCATTTTTGGAAGTATGGCCATTTTGACAATATTAATTCTGCCTATCCAAGAACATGGGAGATCTTTCCATCTTCTCAGATGCTCTTTAACTTCTTTTTTTGACGAAATCCTATGTAGGTTGTTCCTCTGATATTCAGTGCCTCAAGAAAAAGAGCCTCACAGCTCCTCCTTGGGAAGTGGGAAGGGAATCATACAATGTCTGCAGGAAAGGGGAAGAGGAGTACTGGGGGATCCTATGAGCAAACTTCCCTCAAATCATCATTTTTAGCCCTGCACTTTATTCCCCTCCCCTACGGTATATGGTATCCCTGAATCTAAAACATTCTATAGTTCAATTTCTCTTGCTAACAGGCTAATGGTAATGTGTACAGGGCAATAATCTAGGAAGACAGGAAAAGTATCTTCTAGGTTCTCAAGTTCTCATGGGCTGGGACAAGAGAATGGGCCAGCTTCTGGTTAGTTTTGACTAATCAAACATCTTAGGTCAGAGCTTCCCTTGCTTTGCTCAACTGCTGCTCCTGTTTTTCAAATGTTTTCTGAAACCTCTTGCTGTGTCCTAAGTAAACATCATTTTAATGCCTCTGTTATTTTTTAATGGGTCGGGGGAGGCTCGGAAGAGGGAGAAATGAATATTTACAGGTTTAATTATAACTCCATCGACTTTTTAAAATGATAGCTTTGAAAAGCTTTTTAAAAGTCTTTTTAAAAGACTTTTTATTTTTTATTTTTTTTGATTCATTAAACACAAATGGAGTACAGCAATTGTTTTTCTGGTTATACACAAAGTAGGGTCACCCCCTCTGTGCATTCATACATGTACACAGGGCAATGATGTCTGTCACACATACTGTTATTATTCTTACCCCCCAACCTCAACCCCACCCCTCCCTTCCCTCTATGCTCTCTATCCTTTCTCCATTCTTGCCATCATTCCACCCCACATTATACATCATCATTCACTAATCAGAGAGACCGTTCGGCCTTTGGATTTTTGGGATTGGCCAATTTCACTTAGCATAGTAGTCTCCAACATCATCCATTTACCTACAAATGCCATAATTTTATTCTTCTTTATGGCTGAGTAATATTCCATTGTGTATATATACCACAGTTTCTTTATCCAAAAAAGACTTTTTAAAATGATAGGTTTGACATACAATTTGGTAAATTTTGACATATATCTATCACTTGTAAAATGTCATGTCCTGTAGTAAGCCCTCCTCACTCCCACCCTGAACCTGCATGTCCTAACCCTTACCCACCACTTTCTGCCAACCACCATTCTACTTTCAATTGTTTTAGATTACTTGGCATTTTCTACAGTTTCACACAAATGGAATCATACAGTATGTATTCTCTGTCTGGTTTCTTTCGCTCAGTAATTTCAGGATCATCCATGTTGTAGGGTGCTACAGATTGAATTTTTGTGTTCCCCACAATCCCTGAAATCACATGTTGAAGCCCTAATCCCCAATATGATGGTACTTGGAGATGGGTCTTTTGGAGGGAATTAGGTAAGGAGAGTAGAGCTCTCATGGTGGGAATTAGCGACCTTATAAAAAGACACAGGAGAGAGTTTGCTTCCTCTTCCACCTCCATGTGAGGATTTAGCAAGAAGGCAGCCATCTGTGAACAAGGAAGACGGCCCTCAATTGGACCTGACTGTGCTGACAGGCTAGTCTTGGACTACCAGCCTCCAGAACTGTGAGAAATGAATGTTCTTAAGCCGTGCAGTCTGTAGTATTGTTATAGCAGCCTGAGCTAAGATGTAGTGAATATCAATGTTTTCTTTTTATTTTTAAGCAAAACTCTATCATTATGCTTATCCAATTGACTGTTAAGGGACATATGCATTGTTTCTAGTTGTGGGTTATGAGATATGAACATGCTATGACAATTTGTATACAAGTCATTATTTGGATGTATGTTTTTATTTCCACAGGAGTTTAATGGCTGAATCATATGGTAGGGATGTTTAATTTTCTAAAGATGGGTACACTGCTAACCAGAAGGGCCCATTTCATTTCCTGTTTCTCAAGAATCGCTGTCCTTTATTGTATGATAATCATGATTTTTGTTTTTGAAAACCACCATTTCATATATTTTGTCCAGTTTTGGATTATTTCAAGCAGGACAGAAGTTCAGTATCTGTTATTCCATCTTGGTCAAGAGTAGAATTCCTCCATCCTTGATTTTTATGCATTTTAGAAATAGTGACTGAGTACTTATTATACGCAAGAGGCTCTGGGCTAAGGTTCTGGTGATAGAGTAATAGGCAAAGTATAGTCTTACTTTTCAAGGTTCATATGATCTAACAGGGAAATAAAAATAGGTAAAAGATTTTATTTAAAAAATAAAAATAGGTAAAAGAGCCTGACTCAGACTTTCCTAGAACTCCATCTTTGGCATTCTGTTTTTCTTGCTAACCCCTTTTCTCATAAAATTCATCCAGTTTCAAAACTTTAATGATTATGTCTATGTTGATGACTTCCAACTATGCCTCTCCACTTCTTGCCTCTTCTGCTAAACTTCAGCCTTGTACTATCCCACTGCTGTCAGTCACAGAGACCTGAAATTAGGAGTTTAACCGGGTTCTTTGCACATCCCCTTATAACTTTGTGTGTCCTCCTACAACAGCCAAAGTCCAGTGAATTCTATCACTCAAATGATTTCCAAATCTACCTTCTTTTCTCCATTCTTTGCAATCCAATTCCTAAACTCTGAGTTCCTATCTCTGTATCTTTACATCTTTAGTCTCAATCCCTTCTAATTCATCTTGTATAATGCATACCGAGTGATCTTTCTAAAGAAGAACCTCATTCTATCATTTCTTTGCTTAAAATCTTATGACAACTTGACTTTAGAATAAAATTCGAAGTCCTTACCATGGTTTACAAAGCAATTAAGGACACAGTCCCCACCAACCTCTCCCAATTTCAGTTCCATGGTTATTCTTTATTCTTGTCCTATGTGCCAAGCATACTTAAACAATTGCAACTCCCCCATGTTTTCTCCTCAAAGTCTTTATAAATGTAGTTCTCTCTGCTTAGAATAATCTAATCTCTGTTCTTCCCTAATTCTTTTAGGTTCTTAAAGATTCAGCTCAGACATCTCTTTTTCCAGGATACCTTTCCAAATTCTCTGGTATGTTTTAGATATATGCTTTTACTGGTACTTGTTTGGCTATATATATATTCAGAAATCCAATTCAGTTTAACTTATTCAAAAAGATAATTTTTGTAAAGGTACTATCATGGTTCAAGTCTAACCAAAGGAAAACAAGTAAGTCTTAAGAATTAGAACAAGGAACTCAAATGCCATCAAGATCTTCTCCCAATAATGTCTCCTCTCCTGGTTTGTGTGTTCTGAATCTTTTTTATACACCTGTTCATTCTCTTCTTTGTGTCTGTTTCATTCCTCTCTCTGTTAATTATCCTTTTTTCACCATTTCAGTCCATATAACAGAAAAGTCACTGTCAGTTCCTGAAATTTGTACCCTAAATAATCTAGAGACCAAAAGACAGACTTAGGTATCTTTCTCAAGTTCAGTTCTAAAAAGGACACTGACTGCCTACATTGCACCAGCTGCCCATCCTGAGTGAATCAATTAGTTGGAGCCAAGAGGCAAGGTCACACTTTCCCATGACTGCTCTTGGTGTTGTCATGTGGAATGAGTGTAGGGATTGGCAGTTTTCCATGGCAATTACATGGGATTTAGAGCAGATAATTCTTAAAGGTGGACACTATTACTTGTCTATGAATAGATGTATCAAAACATTTTTTGTCTCTTATAAAATCTCCTGTGGGGCAAGAACTATGCCTTTCATCTATGTAATGAAAAGACAAAAATACGATTAAAAAATTAAAGACTAGCTCCTTAAAAGAGCAGAGACTAAAACAAATAAGTTTCAATGATGCAACAGAAAAGAATGTGAATTAGGAGAGACTATGGTGTTAGTCCAGGATCTGCCACTAAAGGCAGGCTGGGATTTAACTTCTCTATCTTCCAGTTTTCTCCTTTATCAGCAGGAATTGTTATTAGCAGTTCCATCTACCTCAAGAGATTGTTGTGTGATTTATATGAGATATCTGTAAAAGCACCTTGAAAAGAAAACCTTTTTATCATGGTTAAAATAAATGAGGTAAAGTAGAATAAACATCTCTCCTGATTAGTGAGTAGTTAACAGCCACTGAAAGTAAGAAATAAGAAAATGATTACAATAAAAGTCAGTATAACAAATTAAAATGGAGATTTTCAGGTATTAAAAGGCTTTAAAGACACAAACCTTGAAATACAAAATTTTAAAACATTATATGCTTTTCCAAGGGAAGGACAGTTTTTGTTAGAACTTATGTATTGTAATATGTGGTTAAAGCTCTCCATAAAGCAGAATATATACAATGAGCTGGGTACAGTGGCACATGCCTGCAATCCCAGCAGCGTGGGAGGCTTCTGAGAAAGGAGAATTGCAAGTTCAAGGCCAGCCTCAGCAATTTAGTGAGGCCCTAAGCACTTACTGAGACCCTGTCTCAAAATAAAATTAAAAAGGGACTGGGATTGTAAATCAGTGGTAAATTGTGGGTTAAACTCCCAGTACCAAAAAAACAAAACAAAACAAAACACTAAGAGAGAACCTTGTTTTGGCTTTAGAATTTCTTTTCTTCTCAATTTACTTGGTAAAATACCCCTGGCCTTGTGGAGATATTACTTTATATATGATTAAAATTTTTGTAGGTAAATGGATGATGTTGGAAACTCTTATGCTAAGTGAGATCAGCCAATCCCAAAAATCCAAAAGCCGAATGGTCTCTCTGATATATGAATGATGATGCATAATGTGGGGGGGAAAGATGGCAAGAATGGAGGAAAGATAGCTAGCATAGAGGGAAGGGAGGGGTGGGGGTGGGGGGGGGTAAAATTAATAACAGAATGTGTGACAGATACCATTGCCCTGTGTACATGCATGAATGCACAGATGGTGTGACTCTACTTTGTGTACAACCAGTGAAACAATAGCTGTACTCCATTTGTGTTCAATGAATCAATAAGTAAATAAAAGAAAAAAAAAATTTTATGATTAATATATTTTTAAATGAATATGAGAAGTTGTCTATATTAAAGAAATACTCAACACTTGATAGTTGCCAAGGATCCAATGCGATACATGTAAATGTATGTTCTTAATAATGGTGTACTACGTGATGACAGAGATTACTAGATACAGCGGTCTTTATCAGTAAAGGCCCAGAGGCTTCGCATCACATGGGAAGTGGAACTTGGAGAGTCCTAAAAGAGTATGGAGAGCTGAGAGGGACAATGTGATAAGATGAAAACATTTGAAAAGTATATAAAACCAATGGCATCATATATATCTATATATGTCATAGATATATATGCATATATCTATGACATATATAGATATATCGATACATCTATCTATAAATAGATATATCGATATATCTATAAATAGATACATCTATATATAGATATATCTGTGTGTGTGTGTGTGTGTGTGTGTGTGTGTGTGTATATATATATAACCCAGAAAGTGAGGGAAGACAAAATGAACTCTAAGTATATTCCTGCTGTTTCTCTAAGAATGTTCACAGGTTTTTCTAAAAATATATCTTACTGTATTTTTAGTGTTCTCTTTTTGATGAAGCTGGGGGGATAAAAATTTTCTTTTCTTTTCTTTTTTTGCTGAAGGAAACAGGCAGAAATGACAATTTCCATAAAGACTTAGGACAAAAAGCCAGCTAGAATTTAGGGCTGGGGATGAGACTGGAACATAAAAATAGTTTCAGAATGAGTTATAAGACCTAAATAACAAACAATGGTCAATAAATGTCTACATTAATAATTTTTAGGTTATCTTTTTTTTTAATCTATAAAGTATAATTGGACGGAAATACACGATAATTCTCTCCCAGTTGACATAGCAATAGGAAGCATGTATCTTTGAATCCCACGGGAACAGTAACCTTCTGAAGGCTGCATACCCTAACTGAAGGTCAGTTATAACAGGCACATCCATACCATGGAGTAACAGAAAAGATTGAAGGATTAGTTCAATTTAGATATTTACCTAGTTGTAAAATTTGGCTGTATTATGCTTGTGACCCATTTAAACATCAGCCTAATTTACTGGTAAAATATTAGTGGAAACCAATCAACATATAGCCTCCCAACTTTAACTCACCTGTAATATTCTTTGCAAGATTGATGGAAGGGCAATAAAAGCTGCCATGCTGTTTAGAACTTGCATGGTCAAAGACTTCAGAGCTGTTGAAACAAAACGTTAATATTAAGGTTAGTTTAGAATAAGAGTTTTCACTCTGAGATTCAGGGGTAAATAGTGGACTTATATAGCTTCTTAAAAACTTAGTTAACCAAGTCCAGTTTGATATTTTTAGACAAGCTTTTGATACACTGTAAAGATAAACTATATAACTAGCATAACAAAAGGAACAAACCTAAAAGATGAGAGTGATGCTACAATATGTTTTTTCATTAAGGAAAATAAAAAGAAATTGAGAAAATATGTCATAATGACAGTTTTTGTAGATAAAAATTAGGTGACGATAGATGCAGCTCTGTCACTGTGGTTCTGATGAACTTACCTTCAGAGTGCAGAGGAGGGGCAGCTGAACTGGACAGCTTCTGAGGAGCCATCATTGCCTCCAACAACGGAAACCAGAGTGCCTACAGGGTTAGAGGTAATCAAAGAAAAACCAAAGTCTCTTACTTCTGGAATAATGAAAATCAGCACAGTGTTTTGCAGGTGGAAATGTACTTTCCATGTACATTTGTTGGTAAAAATTAGGAAAAAAGGAACATTTGACTAGGAAATGAAAAAACAATAAAAGCAGGGACCAAAGCTAAAGAGATCTTTACCATGCAGCCTTGGGAAACATAAGGAAGACTTGGAATTGCAATTTTGTACCTCTAGAGAGGGTAGGCTCAAGGAAGCAAGGAAAAGCTTCTGCTAGGTTCTTACCTACTTTGGCATAAATGTACCACCGAGAAAGCCTGAATAACTTCATGTACCACCAAAAGGCCTAAATAATCCCCACAGCTATCCTCTTCCACTTTTTCTTCAACAATATCAAGCAAGATAAATGAATACAGGCTATTCAAAATTTTTCCCTTATCAAGAATTATTTGTAGGGGCTGGGGTTGTAGCTCAGTGATGGAGCACTTGCCTAGCATATGTGAGGCACTGGGTTCAATTCTCAGCACCACATAAAAATGAATAAATAAAATAAAGGTATTGTGTCCCTCTACAACTAAAAAAAAAAAGCATTATTTGTATTTACTAAGTCTCACAGACCAGGAAGTAGCAGTTTATATTATCTCAGTCAGCATTAACAACTTCATCAAGAGATAAACAAATAGATCTACCATTCATTTACTGGTACTCTGTTAAGCATTGTAATAAATGCCTTACATATATTTTGTTATTTTAATCTCATACTAACCTTATGTAGTAGGTGTTATCTTTACTTGAGATAAGAAATTAAAGTTAATAGAAATTAAGTAATTTTCCAAATATTATACTATAGTAAATCAGCTGTGTGATTCCAAATTCTGTGTTTTCCCAAGCTTATTTACTATAAAAATCAAGCTAATACATTTTAATAGCTCAAACATATTTTCTGGTTGGATAATGATTTACAAATGTTGTAACCCAGGATCTTAGGTGCAACAAATTACTGCAATTATCCAGGACACATAAGGAAAAGTCAGTATTGACAGAGCAAGACAAGAGAGGTTATTTAAAGAGGACACATCCCGTACCACTCCTACTGTGGTGACTGGCAATGAAGATCTGGAAGCATTTAAGGAAAGGGGGACCCACTAAGGGTCCTGCAGACTTCCCCATTGGGTGAAGATTTCTACTAGGAAGGCTTTATCTGTCTCCAGGGGAGGTTAAGGCCAGATTTTATACTGTTAATTTTTCATTAAGTTCATCAGATACTTTGGTCATATTTACTTTTACCAGCAATTCCCTATTTTGTGGAAATTTTCATTCATTTTAACAGCATTCATGAACTTCTTTTTTTTAGGGTGCCAGGGATTGAACCCAGGGCCTTGTGCTTGACAGGCAAGCACTCTACCAACTGGGCTATATCCCCAGCCCATGAACTTCTTAATCCTGTATTTTATTCTTAATTTCATTTAACTTACCTTTTAGTTGCCTATTTTAACTTAGTTTTGCAAACCTATCATTCATTTCTGTATATTTTGTGGTCTTCTGTAAATTAGGCATATGACATACCTAATTTTTACCTTCTGGTTTTTATATTTATTATGTTCAGAAATTTGATTTTAGGGTGATCCCTATCAGCTTTGCCCCTGTAAGAGCTCTTTTTCTGTTTTTCACACTTAAATAAATCCTACTTCTTTCACTCTTTAAAAAAAAGAAAAAAAGAAAACTGAATTTAAATTTTCTTACTTAATTCAGATAATTTAGGAGAATTATCTTTTTAAAAGTGTTATTCCTGTTTTGTAAATGTCAGATAAGAAAGCATGGTGTAGAACTAAATAAAATCCATGGGACGTCTTCATGCTCTATAGTAAAGTGATTCTTCTTCCATTAAATCTCCACATTAACAGTAACTAGATGCTAAACAACCTTTAAATATTTTTTTCTCTCTTACTCTTTAATATTGATTCTTAAAATGTTAACTTGGCTAATTCTGAAAACCCACAGATTAAAATAACCCTCCATTATAATGACGATTCCACTTCCTGAGAGACCAACATGACTAAACTTGAATTACTTTCTCAAGGAATATAACAGTTTTCTTTTCAGAGAATTACAGGCATAACAAAGGTATAGCCCTTGCTGTACATTCTCACTGGATACTTAGACAGCCATGGAAAGATAGGCTAGGAACTTAGAGACTCTACCACGGAAAATGACTGGGACCCCAACTTCCTGGGGTGTAATCTTCCTATGAAAATTCTGGTGGAGAATCATTATCAAGCTTTGGACATCTCAAATTTTGTACTGTGGGGTCTATGGCAACAGCTCTCGTTCTTACTTTTTCCAATACAAAACAGAATAAAAAGAAACAAAGCAACTAGTCATTACAATTCCCCAAACTTAACATTTAGTATTACATAAAAACTTAACATTTTCATAAAATGGTATTTATATAAAAATGAACACTCAAATTTTTGTATTGTTGTTAAATCTGTTTAGAATGAAGCAGAAATCAGTTGTAAGTGGAAGTGGCCATACAGGGAGGTATGTGTGTAACAGGGAAGAGAGACAGACTTCTCTTAAAGGTAGACTTCTCTCACATGCAGCCAGTAAATGGTCTAATAACAATCTTAGAGAAGTGAACATTTAAAAAAACAGAAAGAGGTCTAACATCCAACACCTTTATTAAAAGGAACAAATTCAAATCCAGACATATTTTTTAATTAAAAAAAAATGAATTCTCCTTTTGCCACATCAAAGTGGCAAAAATCCATTATTGATTAGGAGCTACAGAGTACATCTACAGAAAAAACAATCCCTAGTATGGATTCTATATTTAACTCTATTGCTAATATCTGTGAATCTGGACTATTTCATTTAAGTGTACCTAAACTATTATATTTTAAAGAGATACCAAAAATTGTCTTTTTTCCTTAAATTTCCCATGTGAAGAAGGAAGGTATCAAAAATAGAGAGGAGATAGACAAAACATCTTTTGAAAAGTTTAGCAGTAAAGGGAATAAGCCAATCCCAAAGAACCAAAGACTGAATGTTTTCTGACATGTGGATGCTAATTCACAATGGGGCGTGGGGGCACTAGGGAAGAATAAAGGTATTCTGGATTAGACAGTGGAGGGTGAAGGGAGGGGAGGGGATAGGGGGTAGGAAAGATAGTAGAATGAATTGGACGTTATTAACCTATGTGCATATATGACAACTGATGTAATTCTACATCATGTATAACTAGAAGAATGAGACGTAATACTCCATTTATGTATGATATGTCAAAATGCATTTTACTGTCATATGCAACTAATTAGAATAAAAAAACCCCAAAAGATTAGCATTAAATACATATAAACAAAACTGTAAGATGTCTATACTCCCATGTTTCTCTATCAAAATATAAACATGTCCAAATACAGCCAGCCAACTGCAAGATAAATAAGAATAAAAACTCAGGAATGGAAAAATCTTGGTAAAAGGACTGTTACTAAGTCCCTAATCCATTTAAATATAGATTAAACAAATATGGGACTTATGGATATTGAAAAGAATATAAGCATTAAAAACCTTAATAAGGTAAAATAACTAAACTAATTAAAATTAGGAGAACAGAGAAGGGATATTAGGAAGCAAGGGTCAGTTCCTGTGCATTTCCTTACTGGAGTAGCACTGTAGACATAATAAAAACAGAAGTGTAATTATAAAAATAATATTACCTTATTACAGTTATTCAGATTTTTAAATGTTAGATTTACTAAGAGATAATACAGTAAAGAAACATCTGAAAATTTAAAACTCCTCAGTTTTATATAAGCTTCCTAGAGGAGACTATAATATTTTTGAAAGCAAATATTATTTGATTCAATTTTTCTACAATTTTATCAGCCTCAGCAGACAAAAAAATATCTACAGTAATGTTCACCAAATGATTTCTGGGTGACTGGACAAATATATTGGTAATAAAAAAATTTTTTTCTCTTTCTATATTGCAGGCTTTTTAAAAATGAGTATGTATCATTTCATAAAAAGGCTTTTTATAAATAAAAAATCTACATGCAATGGTGTTTGTTATCACAATTTATATGTGAAAAGAATTTTCGTAATTTATGACCTTGAAAAATCCGTGACAGGGCTCAGGAGAAGACTGAAGATGGAGGAGCAGAGCTAGGTGGTGATAACCAATCTCTCCATAGCACAGAAAGGAGGCAGTGAAGAAACAGCTGACTGGAGAGGGAGGTGACGGAATAAACGCTCTAAGACCCAATATTAAACAATCTGAGACCTGGAGAGACTTACTAAAGCAGAAAGTAAGAGCAGAGATCCTTAACCTCAACCTGGACCCGAGTTGGGGAAGGGAGAGGGGCAACAGAGAGAGCAAGAACAGGAGGAAAAACACATAAGCTCACACCCAATTCAATACATGGAAAGAAAAGCAGACCAAACAATAATGCAACAGGAGCAGCGGTGGGGCCACTGAAAAAGATCAAGCAGTTGAACCCAAATCATGGGGAAAAAGCTGTGTTTGGACATGGCAGCCGTTTTGTGGAATTCTCAGCTGGCCAGCCACACTAAAAGAAATTAAATCAACACAGCATCTCCCCACCTCCAGAGCAACAAAATAAACAGAAGAAGATTAAGAATCAACCAGACAACATTACAATAATACTGGGTGATTTCAACACACCTCTCTCGCCACCAGATAAGTTATCCAGATATAAACTAAGCAACATTCTTCAGAACAAAAAATACTACTCAGCAAATGAACCTAATAGACATCTATAGAATATTTCATCCATCAACAACTGAATTTACTTTTTTCTCAGTGACACATGGCATATTCTGTAAAATAGAGCATATTTTAGGGCACAAAGCAAATCTCAGCAACTAAAAAAAAAGCATGATTCCTTGTATCCTATCAGATCAAAATGGAATGAAATTAGAAATCAATGACAATAAAAAACAGAAATCACTCTAACACCTGGAGACTAAATAATACATTTTTAAAAAAATATTTTTTAGTTGTTGATGGACCTATTTATTTATTTATTTATTTATTTATTTATTTATATGTGGTGCTAAGAATCAAACCCAGTGCCTCACACATGCTAGGCACATACTCTACCACTGAGCCACAACCCCACCCCACCCCTAAATAATAAACTTTTGAATGAAGAATGAATAACAGAAGAAATCAGGGGAGGAAATTGTTTAAAAATTGTTAGAAACAAATGAGAATAAAGATATACCAAAATTCTGGAGCAGTATGAAGGCAGTTCAAAGAGGAAAGTTTATAGCACTGAGATCCTACATTAAAAAATAAATACCAAATAAATAATCTAACACTACATCTCAAGGCCACAGGGAAAAAAAGAAGAAATCAATACTAAAATTAGCAAAAGACAGGAAAAAATTAAAATCAGAGCCATAATTAACGAAATAGAGAATAAAAAACAATACAAAGAATCAATGGAACTAAGAGTTGGTACTTTGAAAGGATGAACAAGATTGATAAATCTTTTGCCAAACCAAAATAGAAGACTCAAATTAACAGAAGTGGAGATGAAAAAGGAAATATTAACACAGACACTACTGAGATACAGAGAATCATTAGAAATTATTTTGAAAATTTATATTCCAATAAGCTAGATAATCATTAAGATAATGACAAACTCTTAGAGACATGTGATCTACACAAGTTGAATCCTGAGGATATAAAAAACTCAAACAGACCAATATCAAGTAATGAAACTGAAGCAGATATTACAAGTCTTCCAACAAAGAAAAGTCCTGGACCAGATGGAGTCTCTGCTCGGCTTTACCAGATCTTTAAAAAAGAACTAATGCCAATCCTCCTTAAATTATTCCATGAACTAGAAAAGAAGGGAACATTGCCAAATTCATTCTATGAAGCCAGCATTACCATGATACCAAAATCAAACAAAAACACAACAAGGAAAGAAAACTTCAGACCAACATCCCTGATGAACACAGATGAAAATATTCTTAGTAAAATATTGGCAAACCACACTCAAAAATACAGTAAGAAGATAGTGCATCATGATCAAGTGGGTTTCATCCCAGGGATGTAAGTTTGGTTCAATGTATGCACATCAATAAATGTAAGCTACCACATAAATTGAGTTGGAACAAGAATTGAAATTACCTCAATACATGCAGAAAAAGCATTTGACAAGTCCAGCACTCATTTCATGTTTAAAACACTAGAAAAACTAGGAATATACAGAATGTGCCTCAACATTGCAAATGCTGTATGAGACAGTCCCAAAGCTAACATCATGTTGAACGGAGAAAAACTGAAAGCATTTCCTCTAAAATCAGGAGCAAGACAAGGATGTCTACTCTAATCACTCCTATTCAACATAGTTCTTGAAACTCTAGCCAGTGCAATCAGGCCAGAGAAGGAAAATAAAGGGATACAAACCAGAAAAGAAGAAGTCAAATTGAAAAATAAATGTTGAGCCAATCCAAGATGGCAGACTAGAGGGAAGCTGCCTTCCTTGTCGCTCCGTAACTCAGGATTCAGAGGAAAATCTGTTTCTCCGTGAAGCAGTCTTTACTCCTCATTGATCCCCTGCTGTTTACCACATCTGTCTACCTCCATCACCCGCAGTCCACCAGCCTAGCAACTACAGTTGAGTGCAGATTGCTCACTAACCACCGCATATCATCCCCCACTTGCCTGTTTGCCTGCCTCTGGCCTGCCCATCACCTGCCTTTCACCTACCCATCGCCCACCAACCGAGGTTCATCTGCCAATCGTCTACCAGTAGCCTGCGGAGCCTGCAGACCGTTAGTGGATTGCCAGCTGCCTGCTGTTGCCTGGAAGTTAACCATCACAGTACCCACAGGTTTGGTTATACATGGCTGCCACCATTTTGGGGGGAAAAAAGTCAGCAGCTGCAGGACCACTAGCCCAACAGACAGCACCCAGCCTCCAGGAACCCCAGCTTGACTGACAGCACAACACCTCAAGGGGCCCAGCCTGACTGACTGCACCCAACAAAGTCTCCGTGCCCACGTCCTGCACTGCATCTCCCCATTTGCCAACACTTTGGAAGCCAGTGCAGCCGTCTTGGATTATCCCCAAAGGGGAAAGTGTCATTAGGTGGGGCAAATCCCATCCTGAGACACCCGCTGGAGATGGGAAGCTCATTGTCAGGTACCTCTCAAGCCTCAGGCTACTAAAGACTGGGAGGTTTGAATAGTATATGACAGTCACAGTGAAATTTTTTTTTTCTCCTTTGTGATAGCTTTTAAACTTTTATTTCCTTACTTTTCTTGCTCTCTACTTTCATTCTGTTTACCTCTTTCCGCAAGGGCTTTTTCTCACTTTTCTCATGCTAACAACCAACTTCTGACTACATTTTCACTCCTCCTATGATCTAGAACTTCTTCATACTCTTTTCTTACACTGTTAACAGTTACAGCCTGCACCCCTCTCCATCCTCTTTGTCCTCCATTAGAAACTGCAGTCCTCATGGCGAGTCTAATTGAACTCAGCCGGGCGTGGTGG
>JAJEJO010000585.1:100907-196252 GCA_020662805.1 Glaucomys volans | reverse complement strand
ATAATAATTGAACTCATCCTCTCTGTTTATTATGACAATATTGTAACAATATTGTAACAAAAAGGCTACTGTAACAATAGTCTTCATAGGGGCAGTTTGGTTTACAGCTGCATACTGTCTGTACTGGGTGTTGCTAATATTGATCCCCCTCTTAAAAAAGAGATTTCAGAAAACTATAGGGTCACTATAAGCCTATAGGGCAGAAACAATAATACCCTAGATCCGTATTGCTAGAGGGGAAGAAACATGAACAACATGAAAAAACAAGGGAGGAAAGTGTTCCAAACAAACCAAGATTCTACTCTAATAGAATCCAATGACAGCATGGTAGAAGAAATGCCAGAAAAGGAGTTCAGAATATACATGATTAAAATGTTCAGAGAAGCAAATGAGGAGTTAAGAGAGCAAATGCAGGCAATGATTGATCATTCCAATAAGCAGCTGACAGAGCAATTAGGAAACAAAAGATCACCGCAACAAAGAGATAGAGATTCTAATAAAGAACCAAACAGAAATCCTTGAAATGAAGGAAACAATAAACCAAATTAAACACTCAATGGAAAGCATCACCAACAAACTAGATCACTTGTAAGACAGAACCTCAGACAATGAAGACAAAATATTGAATCTTGAAAATAAAGTTGCCCAGAGAAGACGGTAAGAAATCATGAATGGAACCTCCAAGAACAATGGGATATCATGAAAAGACCAAATATAAGAATTATCAGGATTAAGGAAAGCAGAGAGATACAAACCAAAGGAATGAACAACCTTTTCAATGAAATAATATCAGAAAATTTCCCAAACCTGAAGAATGAAATGGAAACTCAACTGTAGGAGGCACCAAATGCACAAAATTACAGCAGATCCACATCAAGACACATTATAATGAAAATGACTAACATACAAAATAAAGATAGGATTTTAAAGGCTGTGAGAGAAAAGAAACAGATTACATATAGGGGGAAACCAATACGGATATCAGCTGATTTCTCAGCCCAGACCCTAAAAGCTAGAAGGGCCTGGAACAATATATTTCAAGCTCTGAAAGAACATGGCTGCTAACCAAGAATCCTATATCCAGCAGAGCTAACCTTCAGATTTGGAGATGAAATAAAATCCTTCCATGACAAACAAAAGTTAAAGGAATTTACACATAGAAAGTCTGCACTACGGAACATTCTCAGCAAGATATTCCATGAGGAAGAAACGAACAACAACAATGTAAGTCATCAAAGGGGGGAACTATCCTAAAAGAAAAGCCAATTAAAGGAGAAACTAAGTCACATTAAAAACCAAATCTAAACCAAAATGACTGGGAATAGAAATCATATCTCAATAATAACCCTGAATGTTAATGGCCTAAATTCGTCAATCAAAAGACATAGACCGGCAGACTGGATTAAAAAGAAAGACCCAACAATATGTTGCCTTCAAGAGACTCATCTCATAGAAAAGGACATCCACAGACTAAAGGTGAAAGGATGGGAAAAAACCTATCATGCACACGGCCTTAGTAAAAACGCAGGGGTTTCCATCCTTATATCAGATAAAGTGGACTTCAAGCTGAAGTTAGTCAGCAGGGATAAAGAAGAACATTGCACACTGCTTAAGGGAACCATAAATCAAGAAGACATAATGATCATAAATATTTATGCCCCAAACAATGGCCCATCCATGTACATCAAACAAATCCTTCTCAATTACAGGAATCAGATAGACCACAATGCAATAATTCTGGGTGACTTTAACAAACCATTGTCACCACTGAACAGATCTACCAAACAAAAACTAAACAAAGAAACCATAGGACTCAGTAACACAATGAATAACTTAGACATAACAGACATATGTAGAATATTCCATCCATCAACAAGCGAATACACTTTCTTCTCAGCAGCACATGGCTCCTTTTCTAAAATAGACCATATATTACGCCACAAAGCAGCCCTTAGTAAATGCAAAAAAGTAGAGGTACTACCTTGTATTCTATCGGATCATAATGGAATGAAATTAGAAATCAACAACAAAAGAAAAAAACAGAAACTACTCCAACACCTGGAGACTAAATAATATGCTATTGAATGAAGCATGGATAACAGAACACATCAGGGAGGAGATAAAAAAATTCTTAGAGGTAAATGAGAATGACGATACAACATATCAAAATCTCTGGGACACTATGAAAGCAGTACTAAGAGGAAAATTCATTGCATTGAGTGCATTCAAGAAAAGAATAAAAAGTCAACAACTCAACAACCTAACCTTACATCTCAAAGCCCTAGAAAAAGAAGAACAGAATGACACCAAAAGTAGTAGAAGACAGGAAATAATTAAAATCAGAGCTGAAATCAATGAAACTGAAACAAAAGAAACAATTCAAACAATTGACAAAACAAAACGTTGGTTCTTTGAAAAAATAAACAAAATAGATAAACCCTTAGCCACACTAACAAAGAGAAGGAGAGAGAAAACTCAAGTTACTAAAATTCATGATGATAAAAGAAATATCACAACAGACACCACTGAAATACAAACATAATTAGAAGCTACTTTGAAAACCTATACTCCAATAAAATAGAAAATTTTGAAGACATCGACAAATTTCTAGAGACATATGAGGACACACACTATTTAAACAGATCAATTTCAAGCAATGAAATAGAAGAAGCCATCAAAAGTCTACCAACCAAGAGAAAGCCCAGGATCAGATGGATTCTCAGCTGAGTTCTATAAGATCTTCAAAGAAGAACTTATACCAATACTCCTGAAAGTAGTTCATGAAATAGAAAAGGAGGGAACCCTTCCAAATTCATTCTATGAAGCTAGTATCACTCTGATACTAAAACCAGACAAAGACACACCTAGAAAAGAAAACTTTAGGCCAATATCTCTGATGAATATAGATGCTAAAATCCTCAACAAAATTATGGCAAATTGCTTACAAAAACATATTAAGAAGATAGTGCACCCCGATCAAGTGGGGTTTATCCCAGGGATGCAAGGTTGGTTCAACATCCGGAAATCAATAAATGTAATTCATCACATCAACAGACTTAAGGTTAAGAATCATATGATTATTTCGGTAGATGCTGAGAAAGCATTTGACAAAATACAACACCCCTTCATGCTTAAAACACGAGAAAAAATAGGGATGGTAGGAATATACCTGAACATTGTAAAGGCTATTTATGCTAAGCACATTGCCAACATCATTCTTAACGGAGAAAAACTGAAAGCATTCCCTTTAAAAACTGGAACAAGACTGAGATGCCCACTGTCACCACTTCTATTCAACATTGTGCTGGAAATGCTAGCCAGAGCAATTAGACCACAGAAATTAAAGGTATATGAATAAGAAAAGAAGAACTCAAGCTGTCACTATTTGCTGATGACATGATCCTATATTTAGAGGACCCAAAAAACTCCACCAGGAAACTTTTAGACCTAATTAATGAATTTAGCAAAATAGCAGGTTATAAAATAAACACACATAAATCAAATGCATTTATCTACATAAGTGATGAATAATCTGAAAGTGAATTGAGGAAAACAACTCCATTCAAAATAGCCTCAAGTAAAATAAAATATTTGGGAATCAATCTAACAAAAGAGGTGAAAAACCTCTACAACGAAAAACCTCTACAACGAAAACTACAGAACATTAAAGAAAGAAACTGAGGAAGACCTTAGAAGATGGAAAGATCTTCCCTGTTCTTGGATAAGCAGAATCAATATAATCAAAATGGCCATACTTCCAAAGATGCTGTACAAATTTAACGCAATTCCAATTAAAATTCCTATGACATTCCTCACAGAAATAGAAAAAGCAATTCATGATTTTCATGAAATTCATGAATTTTTGGAAGAACAAAAGACCCAGAATAACCAAAACAATCCTGAGCAGGAAGAATGATGCAGGAGGTATCACAATACCAGCCCTTAAACTCTACTATAGAGCAATAGTTATAGCATGGTATTGGCACCAAAATAGACAGATAGACCAATGTTACAGAATAGAAGACACAGAGACAAACCCACATAAGTACAGTTATCTCATACTAGACAAAAGTGCCAAAAACATACAGTGTAGAAAAGATAGTCTCTTCAACAAATGGTGCTGGCAAAACTGGAAATCCATATGCTATAAAATGAAATTAAACCCCTATCTCTCACCCTGTACAAAACTTGACTCAAAATGGATCAAGGATCTAGGAATTAGACCTGAAAGAAGAAAGAATAGGCCCGAATCTTCTTCATATTGGGTTAGGACCAGACTTTTTCAACATGACCACCAGAGCTCAAGAAATAAAAGGAAGAATCAATAAATGGGATGGATTCAAACTAAAAAGTTTTTTCTCAGTAAAAGAATCAAGAATGTGAAAAGAGAGCCTATAGAGTGGGAAAAAATCTTTTCCACACACACTTCAGACAGAGCACTGATCTCCAAAATTTATAAAGAACTTAAAAAACTTTACACCAAAAATGCAAAGAGTCCAATCAATAAATGGGCTAAGGAAATGGGCAGACACTTCACAGAAGAGGATATACAGATGATCAACAAATATATGAAAAAGTTCTCATCATCTCTAGTAATTAGAGAAATGCAAATTAAAACCACCCTAAGATTTCATCTAACTCCAATTAGAATGGCTATTATCAGGAATACAAGCAATAACAAGTGTTGGCGTGGATGTGGGGAAAAAGGCACACTTGTACATTGCTGGTGGAGTTGCAAATTGGTGCAGCCACTCTGGAAAGCATTATGGAGATTCCTCAAAAAACTTGGAATGGACCCACCATTTGACCTAGCTATTCCACTCCTCGGTTTATACCCAAAAGTCTTAAAATCAGCAAAGTATAGGGATGCAGCCACATCTATGTTCATAGCTGCTCAATTCACAATAGCTAGATTGTGAAACCAACCTAGATGCCCTTCAAATGAAGAATGGATAAAGAAACTGTGGTATATATATACAATGGAATATCACTCAGCCATAAAAAAGAATAAAACTATGGCATTTGCTGGTAAATGGGTGGAGTTGGAGAATATCATGCTAAATGAAATAAGTCAAGCCCAAAAAGCCAAAGGCCAAATGTTTTTTCTGATCAGTGGATGCTGATACATAATGGGGGGGGGTGTTAAAAGGGGGAAAGGAAAGAATGGAGGAAGCATCGATGGTGCGGAGGAAAATGAGACAGGAGGGGATGAGGGAAGGAAAAATAGTAGACTGAGACAGACAGTATTACCCTATGTATATGTAAGATTATATGAACTGTGTGAATAAAAAATATTAAATAAATAAATAAATAAATAAATAAATAAAAAATAAAATAAATGTTTTAAGTCATTAAAAAAAAAAAAGATCTATGAATTAGACCAGAAATTCTGCAACTACTAGAAGAAAATGTAGGCTCAATACTCCAACACACTGGCAAGAAATAAAACCAAGAGTCAGTAAGCAGGATGTCATCAAATTAAAATCTTCTGCATAGTAAAGGAAAGAAGAGCATGAAGAGAGAGTCAAAAGAATGAGAGAAGATTTTTGCCACCTGCTCCTCAGGGGATTAACATCCAGAATATACAAAAGAACTCCAAAAACTTAACACCCAAAACAGATACTTCTCAAAAGAAGATACTTCTCAAAAGAGAACATGCAAATGACCAATAAATATATGAAAAAAATGTTCAATATTTCTTGCAATCAGGAATATGCAAATCAAAACTGCATTAATATTTCATCTCACTCCAGTCAGAATGGCAGTTATCAAGAATAAAAATAATAATAAATACTAGCGAGCATGTGGGAGAAAGGTACTCTTATACATTGTTGGTGAGACTGCAAGTTAATACAACCACTTGGAAAGCAGTGTAGAGATTCTTCAAAAACTAGGAATGGAACTACCATATGACTCAGCTATCCCACTCTTTAGGTGATATTCAAGAGATCTGAAAATCAACATATTATAGGAATGCAGCTATACCAATAACTGTAGCAGTACAATTCGTATTAGCCAAGTTATGGAACCAGCCTAGGCGCCTATTAACAGATGAATGAATAAAGAAAATGTGATATTGTATGTTTTTTGTGTGTGTATACACACACACACACACACACACACACAAATGGAGTTTTACTCAGACATAAAGAAGAATGAAATTATGGCATTTGCTGGTAAATGGATAGAACTAGAGAACATCATGCTAAGTGAAATAAGCCAGATCCAGAAGATCAAGAGTCAAATGTTTTCTCTCATTTGTGGAAGCTAGACCAAAATAAGGGGATAAAAGGAAGGAAGGGAGGAAGGGAGGAAGGGAGGAAGGGAGGAAGGGAGGAAGGAAGGAAGGAAGGAAGGAAGGAAGGAAGGAGTAGAATTCTATGAAAATAGAATAGAGATCAGTGAGGGGGAGGGAGGAGGGATGGGAAAAGGGAAGAAGAGCTGAATGACTCTAACCAATCTTTCCCATGTACATATATGAATATACCACAGTGAATCTCATAGGTATATGAAATACATATATGTTTTATATATCCATAATGCACTAATTTTACAAACTATAAATATAAAAAAGTAAAAATAACAAAATCCTTGACAAAAACTTAAAAGAAAAATTTAACCATCTCATGAGAACAGAAACCATACCAATGTTTGTTTTCATATCCAACAAAATATTTATGAAAAATTAACTGTTGCCATTTAGAAACCCAGGCTACAGAAAGAGCTCAGGTGATATAATGTCAGAGACCTAAGCCCTGCAGAAGCAGGTGTAGAAAAATGATATAATTCTACTTCTTAAAGTCACTGTAGAATTTAACTGTCCATCACATCTTGCCCCACAGTTTCTGCTTCACTGCTGTTCGCTACTACTTGCACTAGGAGCTCCTTCAGTTTTGTTTCCTTTCTTTGTGCTCTCTGAGGTCTGTTACAGCAGTGGTTCCAACCATGGCTCTATACAGGAATCACATAGGGAGCTTTAAAACATACTGATGACTGGTTCCCAGCCCCAGAGAGTTTCATTTAATTAATCTGGGGTGCAGCCTGAGCAACAAGATTTTTCAAAGCTCCCAGGTGACTCTAATGTGCAGCCAAGACTAAGAACTACTATATCATATCCTTCTTTGACCTCTTCTCATATCCCTTGAGAGCTCTGCTCCAGTTCTTCATGCTTACTTTCATCCACAGGGTATAGAAGAGATGATAAATGATCACAAATCTGTAGTACCACTACAAGGAATACACAAAATCTCAGTCCAAAGACACCAGGGATATCTCATAGTCATGAACCTTATATTTTTCTGCACAGCCAAATAAGAACCATAAAGGCTGTTGTGAGAAGAAAGAGGCCAAACACTTTTCATAATAACTTCAGGAGCCTTATACTCCTGGGAACGCTAAAAGTGATTAATGCCAGCTGAATTAAATTCAGGTGGCTGACAGGGAAGTGGAAATAGAATTAATTCCTGTTTCAGAATAGAACAGACTTTAAAATTCCTAAGCAGTCATTCACCTACCTCTCGTTGCTGCTGGTTCAAATTATGTGAATTTCTCTGGCAAAGAGCAATCGTGTCTACCATGGTATCTTCAACATCCTTCAGGGAGGCAAGTTCTTTGGTATCTAGATTCGGAAAGAGCATAAACATTACTTTCAGACATGTTTCTGATAATCTCAGAGCTTCTGTGAAAAATGAAATTCTCTTTCCTTTGCATAGCTTTAATTTTCTATTCTAAGAAATTCTATCATCCATGAGACCTAACACTGAGATTTAGGAGATTTAAATATCATTTTGGGCAATAGAAGTGTTCTATATAAATGTCTGACATTCAAAGTACACGTAAAGCACATTGTATTTAGCATCTCAATATGCTTTGGTTATGGGAATCATCTGTTTGTGGATTAGTTAGTAGAGAGATTATCCTTCACACTTCTCGCTCTACCATCTTTTCCTCCCTGTTTTAAATGTAGTGTTTCCTTAAGATCCTGTCTTATTTTTTTTTCTCTAATTTTTCAATGATTTCAGCCACTCCTGTGGTTTCAACTCTCAACTGTCATGTTTTTGTTAATAACTTTAAAAGGTACACTTCAGGGTTGGGGTTGTGGCTCAGTGGTAGAGCACTTGCCTAGCATGTGTGAGGCACTGGGTTTGATTCTCAGCACCACATATGAATAAATAAAGGTTCATCTACAACTAAAAAATATATATGAATGTTAAAAAGGAAAAAAATTTTAAATTTACACTTCAGCTTTTACTCCATTTGTAATCTACAGGCTGAATTTTCAAATGACCCTAGGACACAATCTCTATGTGGATGTCCTGCATGCACTTTGAACTTTATTAAGTGCAAAGTCCAACTTATCTTCCTCATTTCAAATCTGCTCCTCCCTCCATATTTCCAAACAAAGTTAATGAACCAGCATCATTAAATTAGCCAGTTTGTAAACCTTCATTATATTTGATGCTTCCCTTTCCTTAATTCCACACAGTCAAATAAAGTGCTTATTTTTGTCAATTCTAATTCTGTACTCACCTATGCCCACCACTGTGACCCTGGCAGAATTCTGCATATCTGCCACTGAAACAGTTTCTTTGCTGAACTTTTTTTTTTTTTTAAATATTCTTTTTAGTTGTAGATGCACACAATACCTTGAATTTATTTTATTTTATTTATTTTTATGTGGAGCTAAGGACTGAACCTAGTGCTTCACACATACTAGGCAAGTGCTCTACCACTGAGCTACCAACCCAACCTCTTCACCAAACTTTTGACATCCAAATATTGCCTCCATTTCCTTTTATACTGTTGCTAGGGCTTTCTTAAGCACAAGTCCAAACATATTATTTCCTTCCATAAAAACAATTAAAGATTCCTAATGCTTAAAAACAGAATGTTAGTAAGCTTCTGACCCTAAGAACTGTTTATCTTCTCACCCTCTGTGCCACCAGATTATTTCTTAATCTCTGAGGTTAGAAACCAGGCACTTCCACACTCATGTCCTCCTCAGCCCAGGAGACTCTTGCCCCACTTTGTCTATTAAACTCCTAATTCTCCTCTGGTCTTACTTTAAAGGTCACATCTAACTCATGGGTCACAAACAGTTCCCTAGTTTTCCACACTCCTTTGCTACTTTGGCACACTCCATTAGACTTGCGTTAGTGTTAATTTGTATGCGACTCCTTTTTGAGACTAGTTCTTCAGGGGAGGCAGAGCTATGTTTTAGGCATCTGTCTAAAGCCCACAGGAACTAAGCACAATGTCTTGAAAGTAGCAAATGCTTCAAAATTTTAAGCATATTGTCAAAATCAAATCTGAGAGCAGATGGCTATTACTGGACTGGTTACAAAACTATTACTGGAAAATTTATCCTTATTGGAATTTTAAAAACTGGATTTTCTAAATGTACCACCTACAAATCACAGCAATTTTGTAGCGGGGGGAAGGGTACTGGGGATTGAACTCAGGTACTTGACCACTGAGCCACATCCCCAGCCTATTTTGGAGAAATATACTTCTTACTTTTCCCTCAGTCTTTCATGTATTGTCTGAAAAATTGTTCTCAGAACACTTTCTATTTAAATAGAAAAATGTCATAAAACGCAATAAACCTAACAATGAAATTGACTGAACACACACTGACAATTCAAAAGTTATAATTGAATTTCTAGTTGGTTATCAATATGGAAAGTCACTCAAGTGCTTGCTGAGGTTCCAAAAAGATTTAGTACAATTCAAGATGATCAAGATACAACACAGACTACCATGTACTACTTAACCATCAAAAAATAGAGGTAAATTATCTACAGAGAGTTAGGGTAAAGGCATATTAAAGGAAGGGCCAACGGGTACAAGAATTATGTTGTGAAATAGGTAGAATAATCTAAGTCACCTATCAAGGGATTCCTTGATCTTCAGGTGGGTTATTTCAAAAATGTCAAGGAAATGAATGCAAACAACCTGACTCAAAAATGGAATAGACATTTCTGCAAAATATGGCCAAAAGGCACACAAAAAGATGCTTAACATCACTCATCATTAAGAAATGCAAATTAAAATATACCACCTCCCCTCCCCCCCAATTAGGATAATTTACTATCAAAAACAAAACAAAAGTATTGGTAAGGGTGTGGAAAATCTGTAACTCTTGTGCACTTTTGGTGGAAATGTTAAATAGTGCAGCAGCTATGGAACGTGGCATGGCAGTTACTCGAAAAATTAAAAATAGAATTACTACTTGATCTACCAATCCCACTTCTAATTACACACACACACACACACACACACAAATGAAAGCAGGGACGTGAAAAGATTTGAACAATTATGTTCATAGCAGCATTATTCACAATGGCCAAAATGAATAAACAAAATGTGGTATATAAATACAATAGATGGTATTCAGCTTAAAAAGGAAGAAAATTCTGACATGTTTGACAACATTTACAAAACTTAAAGACGTTATGCTAAATAAAATAAGCCAGTAACAAAAGAATACTATATGGCTTCTTAGAGTAATCAAATTCAGAACAAAAAATAATGTTGGGAAAAGGAAGTAGAATGGCAGAAAGAAGAATGGTGGCTGCTTGCAGCTGGGAGAGGGAAGAAAGGGGAGTTGCTGCTTAGTGGGGAGATTTTCAGTTTGGGGAGATGAAAAAAGCTGGAGGCAGATCATGGTGCTGGTAGCATAACAATGTGAACGTATGTAATGCCACCAAACTGCACACTTAAAAATAGTAAATTTTGGTAGATTCTGGAGATTAGTGCTCTGTCCGAAGTGTGTGTGGCAAAGATTTTCTCCCACTCTGAAGGCTCTCTCTTCACACTGCTGATTGTTTCCTTTGCTGAGAAGAAGCTTTTTAGTTTGACTCTATCCCAATCATTGATTCGTGCTTTTATTTCTTGCGCTTTGGGAGTCATGTTAAGGAAATCTAGTCCTAGGCCAACATGATGAAGATTTGGACCTATTTTCTCTTCTATTAGGTGCAGAGTCTCTGGTCTGATTTCTAGGTCCTTGATCCACTTTGAGTTGAGTTTTGTACAGGGTGAGAGATATGGGTTTAGTTTCATTTTGCTGCATATGGATTTCCAGTTTTCCCAGCACCATTTGTTGAAGAGGCTGTCTTTTCTCCATTGCATGTTTTTGCCTCCTTTGTCAAGTATGAGATACCTGTACTTATTTGGGTTTGTCTCTGTGTCCTCTATTCTATCTACCAAGTACTCAAAAATCTTTACACCACGAACACCAATAACCCAATCAATAAATGGGCCAAGGAAATGAACAGACACTTTACAGAGGAAGATCTACAAGCAATCAACAGATTTATGAAAAAATGTTCAACATCACTCGTTATAAGAGAAATGCAAATCAAAACCACCTTAAGATTTCATCTTACCCCAATTAGAATGTCTTTCATCAAGAACACAGGCAACAACAGGTGTTGGCGAGGATGTGGGGAAAAGGGTACACTCATACATTGCTGGTGGGAGTGCAAGTTGGTGCAGCCACTCTGGAAAGCAGTGTGGAGATTCCTTAGAAAACTTGGAATGGATCCACCATTTGACCCTGCTATCCCACTCCTTGGCTTATACCCAAAGGACTTAAAATCAGATTGCCTCAGTGATGCAGCCACATCAATGTTCATAGCGGCTCAATTCACAATAGCTAGATTATGGAATCAACCTAGATGCCCTTCAGTAGATGAATGGATAAAGAAACTGTGGTATATATACACGATGGAATATTACTCAGCCATAAAGAAGAATAAAATTATGACATTTGTAGGTAAATGGATGATGTTGGAAACTGTTATGCTAAGTGAGATCGGCCAATCCCAAAAATCCAAAAGCTGAATGGTCTCTCTGATAAATGAATGATGATGCATAATGTGGGGGGGAAAGATGGCAAGAATGGAGGAAAGATAGCTAGCATAGAGGGAAGGGAGGGGTGGGGGCGGGTGGGGAGTAAAATCAATAACAGAGTGTGTGACAGATATCATTGCCCTGTGTACATGCAAGAAAGCACAGATGGTGTGACTCTACTTTGTGTACAACCCTTGAAACAATAGCTGTACTCCATTTGTGTTCAATGAATCAATAAGTAAATAAAAAAAATAGTAAATTTTGTGTTATATATATTTTATCATAACTTAAAAAAACTTTTAAATGTCAAAGAACATGACGAATTTTTTAATCTATCTGTGTTCAAAGGTACTCAATATTCCAAACTGTCAAGTTTTACTGCTTTGGGCTATAATTGTACAAATCCTGTACAGAAACACTGGCTATTACTTACTGGTTAGAAGCTTTGATTTGCTGCTGTTTGGCATATGACCCTAATTTTTATGATATTATGTACCTCATTTACACAAAACCCAATTATAAGTACAGAAATATAACTAAAAGATTAATCAATAGCAGTTGAAAAGTGCCTATGTCCTGTGTATTTAAACCTACTGACAATGAGCACTAGGTATTTATAATATGACAATGAGCACAAGGTATTTATAATATTTCCTATTATGAGCACTTGAAAATTAGCTAAATTTTGGATCCATGTTAAAGAGGATAAATAGTAATTTTGAAGATGAACCAATATAATTATTACTTAATAAGGGCAATTCGTTTTTAAATATCTTTTAAAACATGGGGGCTGTGGAGAAAAAAAAATTATTGAATCACATTCAAGAACTTACTTTTTTCACCTTGATGTGTTGTTATCTCTTGCAGTTTGCTTTGTAGTCTCTAAGAGGTAAAAATAATATAGGAGGTAATAATACTTTACATTTCATTCCGTCACAAATCTGAATTAACACATTTTAAAAGTAAGAAATAGCAAGGTTATAAAGAATGGTCCCTTACTGTCATTCAGAAGTGAATACTTGTACACATAGTTAGCAGTATGGGAAGGAACCCAAAAGATAAAGTTGTCACTTATTCTGCCCACATCTGCTTTTAACATGATATCATTGCTACTGACATTCTTTGGGCATATAGTAATGAGAATTAGAATTTATCCATGCTTAGGATTAGGGTACAAAAATTCATACTGGATTATGAGAAAAAGGGGTGCACTGGATGGGTGGAAACAAAAAGGAAATGACAAGTCTACTCCAGAACATAAGGCACAGCGTTGGCTGTGATTTCTCCCAAAAATGCAGTCATAGTATCCACTGCTCTACTGAATTCTAGATCCCCAGACACCTTTAACTCATTGCAAAGACTTTTTAATACCCATTTGAAGCTGATCCCTAATATATCCCTTCTACTTCAAATTTGCTCCTTTTCTTGGAGTCCCTCAGAGACCCCAAATCACAGAATTTTAAATCATAGAATTTTAGCTTATAACTAGAATCATCATTCACTATTCCATCTCACTCATTTCATAACCAGTCAGATGATCTAATAAGTTCTCAAATCTAGCACCTCTTCTTTCCATTACCCAGGTCAAGCACTTGTTGACTCCCACCTGTACTATTGCAAGTGTTACTCTCTGCTTTCAGTTCTTCCTCTCCCTTCTCTGCATCTCACTACCCAACCTGTCACCCCTTTTCCCATAGTCACCAAAGCAGTTTTTATGAAACAAATAAGTGAGTTCCCTGCTTCACAATTCTTTTTTTTTTTTTTTTTTGGTACTGGGGATTGAACCCAGGGGCACTCCACCACTGAGCCACATCCCCAGCCCTATTTTGTATTTTATTTAGAGACAGGGTCTCACTGAGTTGCTTAGGGCCTTGCTAAGTTACTGAGGCTGGCTTTGAACTCACGATCCTCCTGCCTCAGCCTCCCAGGTGCTGGGATTACAGGCATGCGCCACCATGCCTGGCCACAATTCTTTACTGTGTCCTATAAAGTCTGTTCAAACCTAGACTTAGACTTTGTTTCTGCCTATATATTGTATAGTTGAGATCCAGCTAAGCTGTGAGCACTCTCCTAGTGGCCCTGATTTTTTAATGTTCTTAAGGCTTTGCAAGCGGTGGTAATAAGTACCTGCTCAGTTCTCCTGCCTCTCCTTCCCCTATTCATGCCAACAATAATTTATTTTTTATTTTTTATTTTTGGTACTGAGGATTGAACCCAGGGGCGCTTAACCCCTGAGCCACTTCTCCAGTTCTTTTTAATATTTTATTTAGAGACAGGGTCTCGCTGAGTTGCTTAGGGACTAAATTGCTGAGGCTGGCTTTGAACTCACAATCCTCCTGCCTCAGCCTCCGGAGCCACTGGGGTTACAGACATATGTACTGTCCAGCTAATAATACTTTTACTTATTTGTTAATTCTAGCTTTATAGTGTCAACAAATAAATTGCAAGGGGAAAAAGAAAGAAGACAGGGGTAATTTACAACTGTACTAAGCTGCTGAGGGGTATTCTTCCTGGCATGTTTTAGAATCAAATAAACTAGGAGCCAACATGGAGCACTTTTTGATATAAACAGGACCTCCTCTTTCTATTTCTAGCTGGATGAAAATATATTTTTAAAAAAAAAAACCTTGAGGGAAGTTTCTGGAGTGAAGATAATGTTCTCTATTTTGATAAAAACTTCAGTTAGACAAATGCATGCATTTGTCAAAAACTCATCAAATGGTACACTTAAAACCTGTGTTTTTGTTTTATGTAAATGTTAAATTTTTTCACAAAATACCACAAAGAAATACTGAACTATACTCAATGATATGCATGATTAAAATATTCAGGGGTAAAATATACTTTTGTCTGCAGCATATCATGAAATATAGAAATTAAGAGAGACTGATAAATTCACAGAGAGGTAGAAAGAAATAGAACAAATCAAATGCAGCAAATGTTACCTCCAGCATTATTAGGAAGGCACCATGAACATCCCCTTTCTTTTCCAGTAGATATGCAGTGACTTCATGGAGCTGATACTTTTGAGTAATCTAGGAAAAAAGAAATATTTTTAATCAAAAATTTTATTTGTGAAATGCAAAGATCTATTAAAGATGGGGAAAAACCCACATTATAGTAAATAAGATGCAAATCTTGGTATATGTTGTTTAGTACTGTAATGTGCAAATATTTGACTTTTCATCTTTTTTTTTTTTTTGTGGTGCTGGGGATTGAACCCAGGACCGTATGCATATGAAGCAAGACCTCTATCAACTGAGCTATATCCCCAGCCTGACTTTTCATCTTATAATGGCCCACTGGCAGTTTTAATTGGACCAATCATATTAATTATTTCACTTATTTATTGTAAAATGTTACACATCTGCATAGGCACTGGAGAAAAACTAATGCATACATATAAATAATAATAATATAAACTAGAAATTCATCGAGCTTAATTCTACACAAAATATTCAGAACAAAATGACTACAAAAATACTATGTACTAACTTATGGAATCTTCTAAAAATAAACTAAGGATATCTAATCAGCAAAAAAAGTAACAAGTAGGGCCAGGTTTGTGGGTGTGTGGGAGAGTACGTGCCTTGCACGTGTGAGGCACTGGGTTTGATCTTCAGCACCCCCATAAAAAATTAAAAAATAAAATGAGAGTATTGCGTCTATCTAAACAACTAAAAAAAAATCAAAAGCAAGCTAAGAAGATAGAAGAAAAATTGAAGAAAATGAGAGAAAGCAAGCAATAGAGAGGTTTAACAAACTCAAACTTAGCTTCTTTGAAAAGATTAATAGGAAAAAAATCATCCTAGAAGAAAAAGGAAAGGCACAAATAACACATTAGCAGGTTAACAGATTAAAGAAGAGAAATGTGAATATCTCAATAAATGCAGAAAAGCATTAGGTAAATATGAGTGCCAAACAAAACAAAACAAAACAAAACAAACAAACAAAAAAAGACAAAATACTTGTACCCAAGCTAGGAATTAAAAAAAAAAAAAAAAAGACAAAATACTTGTACCCAAACTGGGAATAGAATTTTCTATCAAAATTCTATAATAAAAGTACACTTTTAAAAAAAGCTTCATTTGATGTAAAGTATTAGACACATTCCCTTTTAAATTAGGACAAGGTTAAAAGATACACTATCACTGTTTCCACTCAACAATATCATAGAGCTCCTAGATACATAAGACAGGAATGAAAATAACAAAACTGCCATTCCTCTTAAATAATATTATTATCATAAAATATCTAGAAACCATTTGAACTAAAAAAGAATTCAACCTGTTAAATGCAATATAAGGCACAAAATTAGTCACACTGTCATATTGTAGTAGCAATCAATAAAAAGTGTCATTTAAAAAAATTTCCTTGTATCATATTAACAAAAGCTATAAAGCATCTAGGAATAATTTACAAAACCTGTGTAAGAACCTTATGTAAAAGTTATGAAACCTCACCAAAAGGTATAAAAAGCATTTTAAAAAGGCAAATATATGCCTGCATGTAAAAAATTAATACCAGAGATGTTAATGACCTCTGAATTAATCTATAAATTCAGTGTATTTTTAAATCAAAATTGTGTATTTTTATATCAAAATTCCATAAGGATATTTTTTAAAAAGGAACTTGACAATGTGATGGCTACATTGATATGGAATAGTAAGAGGTCAAAAAGTGGCCAAAGTATTTTAAAGAAAAAGAACAGAAGGCAAGAATCCTTTTCCAAATAATAAGCCTTATTATAAAGTTACATGAACTAAAATATGTGGTATGGGGACACGGAATGCCAAAGGACCAAAGGAACAGAAGAGAACACAAAGAGATCCATGTACATTTTGACAGCTTGCTATACAGCAGTATGGCATTGGATATTAATGAAGAAAGGCTCACAAAAAGCCACATGGACCATTAGCCATCATGTGGGGAGAATAAAAGATAGAAACCTCTCTCTTGATCAGTCTACAAAAATAAATTCCAGATGGATTAAAAGTCTAAAATTTAAGAAGCTAAATTGTAAAAATTAAATAAGATAAATCCTTAGTGCCATTGAAATAGGAGTGGAAATAAGATGCATACACACAAACTTCAACTTTAAAGGAGATGGGTAAAATAAAATGGAAGTCATTAAAAACAAACAAGTTAAAAAGATGTGCCACAACAGAGTGGAAGAAGATATCTCCAACACATAAAATCAGCAAATATTGATCCAGAAATTAGAAAGAACCTTTAAAATTAAGTAAAACACTCAATAGAAAATGGGTAAATGATATGGTAAGATGACCCAAGAGTCATTAAATATATGAAAAGATGTCCAATGCCATGAGTAACCAATGATATTCATCACTCTGGCAAAAATTTAGAAGTCTAAAGGTATTGGGAATGATCAAGGATGTGAAAAAATAGCAAATGTCAAACAGTACTGATAAGACAAACAGGAAATCAACAGGACAATATCAGCAGAATTAAGCTATCTAAACAATTCCCTTTCCATGTACAGTACTTGGAGAAACCTCACATGGGTACAAGAAGACATGTACAAGGATATGCACTGTGGCACTGTTTATAACAGTAAAAAACTAAAAAAACCCTAAATACCTATCAACAGAGAAATAAACTGGTATATTCATTTCATAGATTATGACCATTAAGAGAAATGAAGTACATCTGTATGTATATATAAACAAATTAATTTTAAAACACTGAAAAAAAGCAATCTGCAAGAGGATATGCACAATGCATGACACCATTAGTATAAATTTTAAAAACATATAAAACTGTATCAAGTATTTTATAGGCATATACATATATAGGAAAGATTAACATCATGAACTAAAAGGATAAATACCATCTTTAGGTTGATGGTAACCTCAGAAGAGAAAAGGGAAAGAGACAAAGGGTGATTCACTTAAAAAGATGTTTTATTAGTGTTTCATAGTTTATACAGAATAGGGGGTTCCTTTTGACATATTTGTAAATATATATAACATGGCGTGCTACATTCTAACTAAGGTGAGATGAAATCTCTATGTAGTTTTCTTTTTTCCTCATTCCCTTCCCTCCTCCCTGCCCTGCTTCCCTTCCTCTACTATACTGATCTTCCTTCTATTTATTTATAGCCATTCTTAGTTGGTTTTTTATAGGTATACACAAAGGTAGAATTCACCATGGTATATTCATATATGTACATAGCATAATGTTTTTCAATTTCATTCCACAGTTCCTTCCTTTTCCTATCACTCTACCCTCCCCCCAATCCCTTTCGTCTACTTTACTGACCTCCTCTCTATTTTTATGGAATCCGCCCCACACTACTCCCCCTTACGGTGCTCTAGCTTTTAGTTCCCTGATTGCTAAGAATGTTGAACATTTGTTCATGTATTTGTTGTCGTATTTCTTCTTTTGAAAAATATCTATTTAAATCTTTTGCCCATTTATTGAAAGGGTTATTAGTTTTTGGTGGTAAGTGTTTTGAGTTCTTTTTCTATTCTGGTCAACAATTCCCTGTTGGAAGAATAGCTGGCAAAGATTTTTCTATAAGACTCCTAAAGCTCAAGAAATAAAACCAAGAATCAATAAGTGGGATGGCATTAAATTAAAAAGCCTCTGCGAAGCAAAGGAAAAAGGAATGTGAGGAAGGATCCTAGAGAATGAGAGAAGATCTTTGTCAGCTACTCTTTTGAAAGGGCACTTTATTTTTGGAACAAATAAAACAACAAAGACCTGAAGCCAGCATGACAAAATGTTAAAAACTATAAAATTGAGTTAGTGGGTACATACATATTTGATATTTTGCACATTTCTAAATATTTGAAACATTTCACAAATATTTTTAAAAGTATATGAGCAATTCAGGAGATGGATGCAGAATATACAAGTTTCTGTTGATAACAAAAGAAAAGAGATGCTAGCTGGCATGTTGGCACATGCCTGTAATCCAGGAGGGTGGGGAGGCTGAGGCAGGAGGATCTTGAATTCAAAGCCAGCCTCAGCAACTCAGCGAGGCCCTAAGGAACTCAGCGAGACACTGTCTCTAAATAAAATACAATGAAGGACTGGGCGTGTGGCTCAGTGGTTAAATGCCACTGGATTCAATCCCCAGTACTAAAAACGGAAGAGATCCTATTCTATAATAACTCTCAAATGGAGAACATACTAGCCTCTTATGGTGCATTATTACATTTATATGTGTGTGGGTACAAATGTACCCACACAATACTCATTTGGAAACAAGAAAACATGGGAAGTGAATCAAGGCAAGGAAGAGCTAAAGCTACTGGACTGCTATTTGGCCTATTCAGTTTTATGGCACAATGGGACTGTCTCATCATCACTGTCTGTATATAAGAGCTTAGTCTTTTCCTTTTAATAATTATTTCTGAGTTCCTTTTTATAGGCTTATTGTATTAGCCAGAATGTCTATAAAGCCTGATTCAAACAGGGATGGACATGTGCTGTTTCTGATTTTAACAGAATGAATGGGAAAGCAGTTTTTCACAATTACTAGACTATCCAGGTTCCACTTCAGGCACTACCACTTACTAGCTATCATCTTCTATGGTAACTTCACATGTGAGTTTCCCTTTGCCCACCTGGCAAATGGAAAAATTTAGGAAAAGTTGACTCCTGTCTTTTGTATGTTGTTGGCATGTACAAAACTTACCTGAATAGTTTCTTCTAGGCGGTAGCATTCAAGGACTTGCAGTGTTTCTATAACTTGGTTTGGACTGAACTGACATAAAAGCTCAATGAACTGCTCTGTAATATAGGGAGATATTTGCAGCAATTCTTGATTTACATGCATACCTTCCCTGAAAACAAAAAGCAAGAGAGTACTAAATTGTAGCATTACTTAATTGTCCTTTACAATGAAAGAATACAGGCAAAAAGTGTATTATGTTGAAACCAAGATCACGTTCTGGTCAGGTAAAAATGTGGAATCAAAGTCTCAATGTTACTAGCATTATCTGGATGGACTCTACAGTACATTAGAGACATTCTAAATAGAAACATTTCTCAGTTCACATTGAATAATTAAGGAAAAGATTAAGTTGACTCTTAAGTCATAACAAAAGTTATACTTGATCTAAAAGACTCAAGTCAGTCTAAACAATTTGACTTATGAGTAACTTAGTCTCATCACCTGTCACTATTATTTGTTCCTCAAACCACCAATCACACTATGTTGCTATTACTTCTTTATCTGTTTTCTCTAAGACAACAAATTCTGGGGGCAGGCATCTTGTAGCTTCTCACTTATGAATTTTCAAAGTCAATGTAGTAAGGGCAAGTGTTCTTGGTTACTCTTTAAAAAAAGTGATGAATAATAAGGTATACAATATTTATGGATTAATTTGCCTTGTATTCTAACTATTCACAAAGCACACTATTCATAGCCAAGTGCAGTGGCACACACCTGTAATCCCAGTGGCTCAGGAGGTTAAAGCAGGAGGATGGCGAGTTCAAAGCCAGCCTCAGCAAAAAGTAAGGCGCTAAGCAACCCAGTGAGAACCTGTCTCTAAATAAAATCCAAAATAGGGCTGAGGACGTGGGTCAGTGGTCAAGTGCCCCTGAATTCAATCCTTGGTACCAAACAAAAAACAAAAGACAAAAAACAAAAACAAAAACAAAGCACACTATTCATAAGGCCTACTCCAAAGCTTTGGGAGTATTAGTTTTACCATGGTGGCCACTCAACTACCGATGGCCAAAAAGAACTATTCCAGAAATCAGCTTCTGCTCACTGGATACCTAGGAATCTTCTTTATAGCTTCAAAAGAAATCAGTTCCTTCTGATTTCTATCTTCCTATCTTCTCTTCAGAATTCCAAAACCAGGGTTCCAAATGTCAAGAAATGGAACAGGGTTAATGAGATAAAAAATAAATGTTGGGAAAACAAGATTTCCGAAGAAAAGCTAAGACAGATGTTGTCTAGAGTAGGAGTTTCCAGCTTTTCTCCTATCATGACTTATAGAAAATGCTGATATTTGTACAGCTCATGGAGTGAAATAAGATTACTCACAGGGTAGCAGAGGGGATCAGTCTCTCAACACACCTGCAATCGAGTGCAGTCCTCCAATAGTCACAAGGTGGGAATCTCTGAATTCCAGAGAGAATGATCTGAATTTGATAATTGTTCTATAAATGATGGTAAGCAGCACTCCTCTTAATATAATAAGAGGCTTGAATTACAGAAGGAAGGATTATATTCAGACATAGGAAATCTTTCCTAACTTATGAGCTCTGTGATATTCAGTCCTGATTAGAAGTCAGAAATGAACCTTCTGCTGCTTGAGGCTTTCAATTCTTTCTGATGGGCAGTGGACAACAGGCTATGCCCTGCTCTGAGTTACTCCATGTTGTTCAGAACAGTACCTTTCAGGTTGTGCCCTGCCCTATGTTACTCCATTTTATAAAGCAGCAGTCTGCTCTGAGTTACTTCATTTTGGGTACAAGTGTTATGGCAAAAGACTTGGTAACTCGTCTGGGCAGATACCCAGAATAACCCCAGCTGCATGGCACAGGTACAAATGATAAATAAATTAATTTTGCTACTAAAAACTACCAAAGGGACACAGATGCAAGAGTGTATCAAATCCACATCAGGGAAATCAGGCCTATAAGCCTAACCATCAGACACACCAGACTACCAAATGATGCTGAGATAGGCATTTGAGGATACAGAGAAAGATACTGAGTCTCAAAAGAGAAGCACGCATGAACCACAGGAACGCAAAACAATCAATTCCGAGCAACCCAGCCCATACCCTTGGCCCATGTTCTTGCCCACAAAAAGTAACACGATACAAGGGCAATGCGAAAGTGTAGGTGTTAACTGCACCGAGTCCACCTCTAGTTCAACCTCTAGCTACTGTCACTCTATAAATATTAACATCCCAGAACAAGGGGTTGCAGCTTGTCACGCTTGAGATGGCCTGCACTCTCCCTGAATGCGTATTCCTTGCTTTACCAAGAAGTCTTCTTGCTTTCTAAATAGTCCACGTTATCCCTTGAATGTGTCTCTGCTTTCAAATAAATCTGCCGGTGCCTAACTGGTATGTCCTTAAATTCTTTATTTATTTAATTTTTTTGGTACCAGGAATTGAATCCAGGGGCAGTTCTTTATGTGGGGTTGTGACATCGTGATGTAATAAGAAATACATATTTGGTCTCTGTCCTTGGTTTTGAGCACACAGATCCTAAAACCCTCGGAATCTACAAAGTAGTATCTTTTTTTTTTTTTTTTTTTTTTAACGTGGAAAATGGGTACATGAAAGTTCATAAAACCATTCATTTTTTCTTAATAAAAGTGTTTAAATTAATTTGTCTACTTAAGTTAAATATATTTCCACTGGAAAGTGAGATCCTAAATCATGCTTTTTCCCATTGACTTGAAGAGTATTAACAATGTCCAAAGAATGAATTATTGAAACTTAGAGGAGTGCATGAGATCTTCAAAGAGGAGGTGTTACCTTTGGTTTAGTCTTTTTTTTTTTTTTTATTCTTTTATTTACTTATTGATTCATTGAACACAAATGGAGTACAGCTATTGTTTCACTGTTTGTATACAAGGTAGAGTCACACCATCTGTGCATTCATGCATGTACACAGGGCAATGGTATCTGTCACACATTCTGTTATTAATTTTATCCCCCACCCACCCCCACCCCTCCCTTCCCTCTATGCTAGCTATCTTTCCTCCATTCTTGCCATCTTTCCCCCCCACATTATGCATCATCATTCATATATCAGAGAGACCATTCGGCTTTTGGATTTTTGGGATTGGCTGATCTCACTTAGCATAAGAGTTTCCAACATCATCCATTTACCTACAAATACCATAATTTTATTCTTCTTTATGGCTGAGTAATATTCCATTGTGTATATATACCACAGTTTCTTTATCCATTCATCTACTGAAGGGCATCTAGGTTGATTCCATAATCTAGCTATTGTGAATTGAGCCACTATGAACATTGATGTATGGAGGAATAAGAGACCCAGAATTGCTAAAGCAATCCTTAGCAAGAAGAGCGAAGCAGGGGGTTTCACAATACCAGACCTCCAACTATACTACAGAGCAATAGTGATAAAAACAGCATGGTATTGGTACCAAAATAGGCAGGTAGATCAATGGTACAGAATAGAGGACACAGAGACAAACCCAAATAAGTACAGGTATCTCATACTTGACAAAGGAGGCAAAAACATGCAATGGAGAAAAGACAGCCTCTTCAACAAATGGTGCTGGGAAAACTGGAAATCCATATGCAGCAAAATGAAACTAAACCCATATCTCTCACCCTGTACAAAACTCAACTCAAAGTGGATCAAGGACCTAGAAATCAGACCAGAGACTCTGCACCTAATAGAAGAGAAAATAGGTCCAAATCTTCATCATGTTGGCCTAGGACTAGATTTCCTTAACATGACTCCCAAAGCGCAAGAAATAAAAGCACGAATCAATGATTGGGATAGAGTCAAACTAAAAAGCTTCTTCTCAGCAAAGGAAACAATCAGCAGTGTGAAGAGAGAGCCTTCAGAGTGGGAGAAAATCTTTGCCACACACACTTCGGACAGAGCACTAATCTCCAGAATCTACCAAGTACTCAAAAATCTTTACACCACGAACACCAATAACCCAATCAATAAATGGGCCAAGGAAATGAACAGACACTTTACAGAGGAAGATCTACAAGCAATCAACAGATTTATGAAAAAATGTTCAACATCACTCGTTATAAGAGAAATGCAAATCAAAACCACCTTAAGATTTCATCTTACCCCAATTAGAATGTCTTTCATCAAGAACACAGGCAACAACAGGTGTTGGCGAGGATGTGGGGAAAAGGGTACACTCATACATTGCTGGTGGGAGTGCAAGTTGGTGCAGCCACTCTGGAAAGCAGTGTGGAGATTCCTTAGAAAACTTGGAATGGATCCACCATTTGACCCTGCTATCCCACTCCTTGGCTTATACCCAAAGTATCTTTTTTTATGCTAATGAGATGACTGATGGCTGGAGGTTCCGGGATAGCCTCTGCTTGGGGATCAGGTACTCCACAGGGGAATAAACCATGTGATCAGGGGGTTGGAACATTCAGTTCCACTCCCCACACATCTCTGGGGAGGCAGAGGGATTGAAAGCTGCATGATCAACAATGTCCAATGTGGTAATCATTCATGCTTACATAATAAAATATCCATAAGAACCCAAAAGAGGTGGAGAGCCTTCCAGATTGCTGAGGTTCTTGTAGCAGTGAGAGGTCCTGGAAGCTCCTTGCATCTTCCCACATGCTCTGCCCTATGCATCTCTTCCACCTGACTGTAATATCCTTTGTAATATCCTTCCTAATAAACTGGTACATGTTAAATAAGGTGCCTTCCTGAGTTTTGTGAGTTCGCCTAGTAAATTAAACAAGCCCAAGAAAGGGGTCCTGGGAACTCCAGTTTATAGACAGTCCGTTGGAAGCCCAGGTCACAACCTAGGGCTTGTGACAGGCATCTGAGGTAGAGGCAGTTGCACAAACTCAGCCCTTAACTTGTGGAATATGACACTAACCATAGGCAGACAGAGGAGAATTGAGTTAAACTGAAGTTGGTGTCCAGTGGAGAATTGCTCGGTTTATGTGTGAAAGAAAAAAACAAAACCATACATTTTTGTTACCAAAGCAATTTTTTTTTTCCTATGCCTTTTTAGAGGGACACGGTTGTATAACAAGAATGCTATCAGGCAAAAGAAAACAGGAAAGTTAACCAATGTGCCTTCACATTTGGGTGAGCCAGTGTACTTTCCAGATGTTTGTGCCAAACTGTTAGTGTTATTAGTATTTTATCTATATCAGACTTCTGTTAATATGTCTTATAAATGCATAACTATGGAGCAAATTAAGATTAGACATAAGCATCTGCTGATGAATCATAGTACTTAATTCTTCTCAGAACATTTATTGACAAAAATCATTTGTAAGAGTTGAAAATGTGGATATGCATCAAACCAAGCAAATCACCCAAATGAATAGATTTTGATGCATTCATTTATGAGGGAAATAATGTGCCTGATGGGAAATGATTAGGTGGTATCAACATAATCAAAACTTCAATAAATAAACTGTAGCATTAATAAATTTACATTTATTTCTGATTACTGCTTATCAATTCTGCATATAAACATGATCTGTTATATTCACTTGCCAAAGCTATTTCTATTAATCTTCTATTAGTTACCTGCTATGCTACATACTTACGACTAAAATTAGTGGCTGTCAAAATTATGACTTTTAGACCTAAACCTCATCCACTGTTTGGAGAGTCTCTATTTTAATAATCTCATTGGTATAAAGGCAAAACTTACATGTATGTAAAAGCATACACATGCTTTCTTTGTCAGTTTTAAAAGAAAACATAAATATGCCTTGTGACACAGATACACATGTGCACAACACAACCCCCATGTACCCTGAAATTCAAGTTGGAGAATATACTCTGTTATCCAGGCTGTGAAAATCATTTTAATATAACATTGAAATCAGACCATTTCTGGGCAAGGATAAAAAAATACATCAGTTTTTTAAAACTTACATTAATAGGATTCTAAAATTTAAATTCTGACTTCCTAACATTTGACACAGAAAATAAACATGTTAGGGTGAAAGGGCTTGTCCAGTGTCTCCCCCTCACTTAAAACTGCGAACAAGTAGGCCAGCCCAGGCTCTTCTTCCATATCTCTAAGGAAGGTGATTTCTCCCTCTGGACTTGTTTGGACAATTTAAGCCACTTCAGCTTAGCCTAAATCTGGTCTGCTTCAACTCTCTACTCATTCCCATACATCCAGTCCTTGAGGTGGTGGCACATAGAGGACTACTTAGTCCCTTTTAGATTGAGAACTTAACTATATCACTGGCAATACAAGAAAATGAGAAAACTATTTTTTCTGTAGCCTTCATTCAAATTGCTTCACAAGGTCTGTAGGCTGAGCTTTCAGCTTTTCATGCACATTTCATATTAAAACTGCCACAGTATAATCCTGTGAAAGCTGAATAAAACATACACAAGTGTGCCAATATGCCTGAAAAATACTTTAAATGTGATTCTTACTGGAGGCAAAGATAACACCTATAAAATTGTATGAAATTATAAAAAACTTAGTAATGCCTACAAGTTGATAAGCAATTGACTTAGAAGAAAATCTAACCTGACAATAAGAAATCTGGTGGCATCCTTCGATCTCTTACTGTCCATGATGACCCTTCACCTGTGCACAGCTGCCAGGAGTCCCTCAGACAGGAGCAGCTACAATCCCTTATAAACTCTTATGAGGCACAGACCAAAGCACACAAGCACATGACTCCATCTGACAGCAGAGATTCTGCCATACCAAACTGATGTAATAGTAGATCTAAGACAGCTGGCTTTAGGGGCTTTTGGTCACTTCCCATTTCCTGGTTTGTCTAATGAAGTGCCAAAATCTACTTCAAATCTTAATAAAATTTTTGTTATTCCTCTGACATTCATGAAAAAGAAAGTGTATTGTTTTGATTATTCTCCTGCACAGGCAGGAAGAACGGACTTTATAAGCTAAGAAAAATAAAAGTCTGATGATTTTAGAGAAAGAGTCATTTGGTTTCATAAATATATCAGGTATAGATAGTATCTGGATCATTCCAATGCTATACAGACTTCAATTAAAAATCCACAGGGGGCTTGGTGTATAACTTGGGGTTCAATCTCTAACACCAAAAACAAAACAAAACCCAAAACACCCATAGCATAGCTAAAATTTTTCCAAAGAACTATAATAAGTAATGATAATAATAATTCTGAAGTCATCTTCATCATGTATATTCTTCCTAATGCAAAGTTCTCCTTACCACAAAAATCTGCTAATCATCATACTCACAAGGGTTGTCTGGCCCAAGCTGCAGAAAGACTGAAAATATACAGGGATTGGCATCTTTAGCATAATACTTAAACGGGTATACTTCCACGGTCCGGTGAGAAATCTGGCACCAATTTCTCCCTCAGGTGAAAGTTGGAAATGGAAGACCTAGATAAGAGGCAGTTCTATGACCTATCTTTAAACCAAACAATTCCCAGAAGTAGTTTTGGAACTGATGTTAGGACAGACTACTACACATCTCTCAGGATGATCACATAAAACTGCACATATATAGGATGGAGAGTTTCAGTTTCTGGTCTGGCATGCAAATAGCCTGGAAGTCATTCCATGCTCACAAAAAAAATGCTGAGCTGAAAAATAACAACACTTTTTAGCTCCGTCCAAGAATTAGGGCAAGGGCAAACTGTTGTCCCCCAAACTAGAAAGAGACTGAGGTAGATAGAGAGAACCACACGTTATCGGAGCAGATATATGGCTTCTGGAACCAGAATGGGGTAGGAAAATTTAAAACTGTCATTGACAAACTGCTGAAGGTCCACTGTGGTCAAATTTGAAAGTTAAAAATTTCAGGGGGAACCGGGCGTAGTGGCGCATGCCTGTAATCCCAGCGGTTTGGGAGGCTGAGGCAGGAGGATTGTGAGTTCAAAGCCAACCTAAGCAACTCAGTGAGACCCTGTCTCTAAATAAAATACAAAATAGGGTTGGGGATGTGGCTCAGTGGTGGAGTGTCACTGGGTTCAATCCCCAGTACCCCCCCCCAAAATTTCAGGGGGTCTCAGTCTTGAGAGGGTTCCCACTTTTGGAGTTTATCTCCCAGAGACCCACCATGTTCTTCCTGTGAAAATCAGAGAAAAATCACCTCCTATTTCCTCCAGGGAAGGGGAAAGGTAGATATTTTGATAACACATGATGAATTCTGTCTTCCCCCAAATCCATAAGTTGAAGAATAACCCTCAGTATCTCAAATTGTGACATTATTTGGAAGTACAGTCTTTGCAGGTATAATTGGTTCCTAATCCAATATGACCAATGTCCTTATAAGAAGGGAAAATGACGTAGACACACACAGGTGAAGATGAAGGCCAAGAGCAGTGTAGTGCTTCTCAGAGCCCAAGGGTTACAGACTGCAGCAATCTACCAGAAGCTGGGGGAAAGGCACAGAACAGAACTTCTTGGCAGTCCTGGGTAGGAAACAACCCTGCCAACAACTTGATCTCATACTCACAGCATTCAGAACTGAGAGACAATAAATTTCTGTTGTTTAAGTCACCCAGTTTGAGGTGCTTTGTTAAGGAAGCCTGAGCAAACTAATACACCTGCCCTCAAGGAAAACTATTTTATCAGAGCCTGGTTAGGGTTTTATCAGAGTCTAATTAATCTGCGGGAAGCAAAAGAGCCAACTAGAGTCTCAGTCTCACTTAAGTGGTGAGGTAGAAGGGCTGAGAAGCAATGTGAAGGAAATACCCAAGAGATACAAACTCGGTAAAGAATAAAAGCTAATTGTAGGGGCTGGGGATATTGGTCAGTTGGTAGCGCGCTTGCCTCATAAGCACAAGGCCATGGGTTTAATCCCCAGCACCGTTAAAAAAAAGAAAAAGAAAAAAAAAAAAAAGCTAATTGTAGGACTTTAGAACAAATACCTTGGTCCCATACCTTACTACAACATTAACAGGGCTCCTATCTTCTATATTACAATAGGAGAATACAAATGAAAAAAACTACATATTACAGACCTTTCTTAAGAAGTAGCCTCTGGGAAAACCCCAAGATAACAGGGGAGACAAAAATAAGGACACTAGAGAAAATTTCAGCCGCAGATACCTACAGTTACAGCAAACAGTAAGCAAAGACTAACTCTTAGCTAGATGAACCTAAGACATCACAGTACAGACCTACTTACCTCAGTTCCTTTTCCACAGTACATAATGTCTATTTTTTAACAACAACAACGAAATTATAAGACATTACAAAGTAATGGAACCAAACTCAAGATATGACAGAGATGTTGGAAATATCATACCAGGAATTTGAAACAACTAATGATTACTATGACAATGGCTCTAAGTGGACAATAAGGAAGAACAGATGGATGATGGAAGCAAAGGGCTAAAAACTCTAAAAAAGATTAAAAAAAAAAAAAAGATGAAACCATTTACAGAAATGAAGAATGACTTCGATGGGCTTTTATCAACTACCTGGACACAACTGAGGAAAGAATTAGTGAGCCTGAAGAAATGTCAATAAAAACTTTCAGTGAGCCTGAAGAAATGTCAATAAAAAGTAAAATATAAAGAAAAAAATACTGAAACAAATAGAACATTCAAGAACTGTGTGACAATCACAAAAGATGTTAACATATGCTTAATGAGGATAATGGAAGGAAAGAAGATTTTAAATGATGACAGAATTTTCCAAAATTAGTGATAGACAACAAACCACAGATCCAAGAAACTCAAAGAACACAAGGCAGAATACATATCAAAAAAATCCACCCCTGGGCATATCATATAATGAACTGCAGAAAAAGAAAATCTTGACAGAGGCCTGGGGTATGGTGGGATGGAATACTTTACCTGTAGAGAAGCAAAGATAAAAATTACATCAGACTTCTCTTCAAAAACCATGCAGAGACCAGTAGAGTGAAATATTTCAAGTGTTGAAAGAAAAGAAACAACACCCCACCATCTTGTTTCTCAAAAGTGAAGAAGAAATGCTTTTCCAAAGAAAAATTGGAAGGAATGTGCTGCTGTTAGACCTGCCTTGCAAGAAATGGTAAAGACTCTTCAGAAAGAAGGAAAGTGATATAGAACAGAAACTTGAATCTACATAAAGAAATGAAGAGGATTACAGAAGGAAAAGTAAGCATAAAATAAAACCTTTCATTTTTCTTATTCTTAACTGACCTACTAGATAATAATGGTCAGTTTGAAAGAATAGCAATAATGTATCCAGCGATTATAGCTTATATATAAGTGAAATGAATGATTGTAATACGGGACAGTAGGGAAGAATTGGGAAGACTTTTGTTATAAGGTATTTGTACTACCCATGAAATGCTACAGTAGTATTTTTAATTGAACTTGGATGAATTGTAAATGTGTGCTGCTAACAAAGAGCAAGCACCAAAAATGTAAGAAAAAAAGTGTAAGTTTTATGTTGAGCTAAAAAAATGGATTCATATAAAATGCCTAATTAAGATCAAATAAGGCAGACACTGAGTAAAAGGAGAGGAGAGGAGAGGAGAGGAGAGAGAGAAAGAGAGAGGAGAGAGGAGAGAGAGAGAGAGAGAGAGAGAGAGAAAGAGAGAAAACACATGTGGGCAATGAATAGAAAAGAGTAACATACCTAAAGTAGAAAAGAAATGTAAATGCTACAAGATACCTTAAAATGCATCCTTTGCATTACAAAATACAGAAATATATTTGGAAATATTTCTTTAAATACAAATAAAGCAAATATTTTTGAAATTTTAATATGTAGCACTTGCATGCCAGTTTTCATTCTATCAGAAATTTGGAAAGCAAAGAACCCTTTCAAAGTACTAACAACTGCTCTCATTTTTCTTATTAAGCTAATTTATGGGGAAAAGAACAAAGTGATTATTAAGCTATCTATATTTCTACATATTCTCTATTATTCAATCACACAGATAGTATGTGGCATACTATTAAATGTTATGTATTTTGGGTACTGGGGATTGAACTCAGGGACACTCAACCACTGAGCCACATCCCCAGCACTATTTTGTATTTTATTTAGAGACAGGGTCTCACTGAGTTGCTTAGCGCCTCACTTTTGCTGAGGCTGGCTTTGAACTCGAGATGCTCCTGCCTCAGCCTCCCAAGCTGCTGGGATTACAGGCATGTGCTACTGTGACTGACCCAACTTGGTTTTATTTTTACATTCACATTGCCATGTTTGCCAATTTGGTGTTCAATTAAGCTCACATACTTAAGTTTTTATTTGGCCCCCCCCCCTTTAAAAATAACTTTTTCTCTTATAAATGCTAATATAGGTATTTTAGTATTACTTTTTAATTTCAAAGTATTTCCTTAAAATACATTTTAATCACTGAATCAAAGCACACAAATAACTTTATAACTTTTAAAAGATATAGGTAAACTGTTCTCAAGAAAATAATATGGACGAGGGAGGAATGACAATATGTGGTGTATCCTATGAGCAAGTAGTTCAGTACTGCTAAGGAATAAAGGAGGAGAGGATGGAAGACAATGAAGTTGGATAGGCAAGCCTGAACCAGATCAAGAAAGGCCTGGATACCAAGAGTTTGGATTTCATGTTGGGCAATAGGAATTGAAAGAACTGTGAGAAAGGGGAGGGGGACATTATCATTATTTGCTTATTGAAAATGGAAGGCTGGATGGAAAACCAGATATAAAAACCAAAAGAGATGCAGAGTGCTTGAAAGAGGACAGTGTGGGTGTAGAAAAAAGGAAGATTCACATGTGAGGGACACAGAAAAGGCAGTTTATAGATTTGCATGGTGTGGCTGAGAAGGTAGAGCAGCAGTGGGCCAAGAAAGTGAAAAGGGATCATCACTCTTGGAATTTCACTGAAGACACACTAGAATTATATGCTTACTAGTCTATCTCCTCCATTTAAAAATGTCAATTCTCTAAAAGCAGAGCTTTTATTCATCATTTTATCTCCCATGCCAGTCATAGTACTTAGTATGCTGTGGTTACTCCCAAATTAAATAAAATAAATGGGTAGATGAAAACATTTACTAATACAAAAAATAAAGGAGAGGAGACAAGTTGGGGTTAGAAAAACTCAATTTTTCTATAAACAGCAATTTATAGAATTGATTATAAACAGCAATCTCACGATAAATTGATAATCAAACAGCAATCTCACAATAAATAACTACTGAATAAAGGAATAAAGAAATAAATGCATGTAGGCAAAATGGAATGAGGGAAAGAGAATTAGATGATGATGTTAGGTAGAATTTGAGCAACCAGTAAAATACTAACCAAAAATCAGATATCTAGGGGGAAAACTGACCAAGCTGACAATCACCTTGGCCACTGAAGGCACTCACTGAAGAAGGAATGTATTTTTATATGCTAATGTTCATGCACATTTATAATGCTCTAATTTTTCATCTTAATTTTGAAATGTTATTTAACACTGAAGGTCAATATCTTAAAAATATTCCTTCCCTTCAAAAAGTTCCATAGAAATACTGACAGATTCAACAAATCCCAGTGTATACCCATTTCCATAATCTATATTTTGCTTCTTGACAAAGTTACTTGTTTTCTTAGCAAAGTTTAATCTTTATTTTATTTTAAGACTTAAAAATAAAGTGTGACATTTTATGTGTTTTTTTTCCCTCCTACAAGAAAATGGTAATATTTTCAAAGGCCTCCAGGACTTTGTTAACAAAGGCTAAATTGACATTATCAGGAAAATCACACAGAATATTTTGAATATAAATATACTTGCACATTCTCTTTATTCCTTAGACAGGTTAGGGCCTCACAAAACACATCAGTGTCCTTTTGTATTATCCTTTAAGCATGCCCACTGCACAAAGGGTCTGCATCTGTATCAGAACTGTGAGAATTGGTGGCCAATGGGAGCACAGGGAGGGGGTGGAGGAGTAGCACTCTGTATGGCAGCTGTCCAAAGGACAGAACTGGAAGAGGATGCAAATCCTTTCTCCCAAGCTGTTGGCCTCAATTCAGGCAAGTAATTTGTTTCTGGAAGATTAACCCCATCTCCCCCCAAAACTATCTAATCTTTCCATGTACAGATGTCACTAATACGTCAAGTCATTCTCCTGATGAAATTCTTATATAACAAAGATAACTTAAAGAAATTGGATAAATAAATATATACATAAAAGAATTCAACTGGATGGTTTCTTACTTTAAAAATGTTGACAAAAAGAAAAAAAATACTCCCTCAAAAATAACTTGATATAAAGTTAAATCAAATATGCATAAACTGAATATATAGGAATGAAGAAATAAAGGCAAAAACAGTCTAAAGCTGGCTGCTAGTGAAAGCTGTGAGGCCAGCCCTAATACCTATTTTTTTAAATGTTCTTTTGTTCCTCCATCTTTTCCTACTCCTCCTCAGTTTTCCCAGTGCCAGACAAGGCTTTATTTCATCCTTTAGGTTAGTAACAAGTACAGTGCTGGGGTCTCAGAAAATGATACCCCTAAAATGGGTGCACTGACATGCTGAGAGGTCCTAGAACCTACCTCAGAATCCAGGTGCCTCCCACGTTCCACGTCTCCCCTTCCAGCGCAGGAGAAAATTTCTGCATTTCCCCCTTATCTGCCTAAAGTCCAGCCCACCAAGCAGAAACAATCTCCTCTTGCTCCTTCCCCGAGCCTTCATTAACTGAAGTCACATTTTGGGAAGATACTGAAGTCTATCAATACACCTGGACAGACTTCTACAGAAATCGTCCTCCATTTTGGTCCCATAGGTAATCCTTTACAAACCACTGTCCACTCTGTGGGCCAAACAGACTTTGTTCCAGGCCTCTGTATGTTCTCCAAACCCAATGAGTACCCCTAAAAATCACTTACTATTCCCCTAAAAATTGTTTATGTTCCTCATTCTCCCTTGTCTTATAGAAAAAGCGGCATATATTTTTCTAAACAATGTTGAGTCCATGAGTAACTCCTGTGATTTTCCTCTACACTGTAATTTTCCCCCTTTCTCATGTTAATAAGTTTGTTTGCCTTTTCTCCTAATTAATCTTTGTTAGTTAATTCCAGTGAGTTCAGAAGGCACAGAGGGACTCTGCCTTTGCCTCTACAATAGTCATTTAAAAAGGCTAAGATATGAGGGCAAGTCAGTCATCGAAAGACTAATGTAAACCAGTTCACACTATCTGTTTTCTTCTTGCCTTTAGGGGTCAACTGGTATTAGGAAATGTATTTTTTCATCTGCATATATGTTTCATTGTATTCATCTGCTGCTCGTGTATTCCTCATTGTAAAAGTGTAACAATTCAGATTGTCAAAGCAATTAGAAAGGATTTGGACTGGGACAAGGAAGGAGGTTACTTGGATTTTAAATATCTGTGAAGAACATTATATATCTGAGGTGCTTATGAAGTGGAGAGCTTGAAGAAATGCATGCTTCCTGTGCCCCTGAAAAGAAGGGGACAGAAATGTGGGCAGGTAGAGTTCAAAGGACACTCAAGACAAACGTTCTATAATTCAAAACGCTGCCTAGAGAACAGCTCTGAAAACAAGAAAGGGAGAACAACTTCTTTCCTTACTTCCTCCGAATTCAACCTTCTTAACTTTATCTCTCTCCCTTAATCCAGAATTCAATATATTACTAGTATTATATATTTAAAAGTTAGGTTGAGATATAATAGTTTACCTTTTTTTTCTTTTTTCTTTTTTTTTTTTTTTGGTGCTAGGGATTGAACACAGGGCCTCATACATGCTTGGCAAGCACTTTACCACTGAGCTACATCTCCAGTCCTAAAATACTCTTAACATAAAAATTATTGAAAGGCTAAACATCAAATTGAAAAAACAAACTTAAAGCACAATCTGAATTGATGCTTGACTCCTATACAAGACATAAAGTAAGAGGATAAAGTCTGATGAATTCAGAAACCGGGTCTCTCAAAGCAAAATGAGGTCTTTGACATCTGGAGGTGGATTAATATAACATGAACTCTTTTTTAAAGTGTAGCTAAAGTAACAATCTGGTTAATTCAAGGCTCTTTACTTCTATTAGGCAAAAGCAAAGCTGGAGATTTGGCTGCTGTCGGAGTGAGGTCATTTCAGGTCATGCTGCTTTTTGTGGGGAGGGAAGCAGAGGGTTCTGAGTGCACTGCTTCTCTCCCAGGAATGTTAGAGAAGGGACCTGCAGCTGAACTGATATAATAGGAGAGGAATCATGTGTGACAACTTAATTCAGAGCACCTATCCAGAATTAGGATTACTTTAGGGATATAAAATATACTTGTTCCTTAAGAAAATATAAAATTATTTGTGGCTTGCTAATGAATAAAACAACTTTCACAGTATTCTTAAAAGGGTCTCATCTAATTAGAATCTTGTAAATCTACGTATAGGAAATAACCAAACAAGTCTTTCCACTGAGCACCTGATACTTCTGTGATTTGTCATTATTTTCCTGTGAAGCTTAAGCAGTGATCGTGACCACAACAAAAGACTGTAATGATATTTATATTACCTAATATTGATAATTTTTTTAAAAAGTGATATCTGGTCACCACCATCACTTATACTTCCTTGCATATGAGAAAATGCCAAGTTCAAAGCTGAGCTTCCTTTGTTCTTCCAGTGTGAGTTTCTTCAGGCAGGATGGTTGGAGAAAGGACTTGGTTAAATGAATTATCTTAGAGAAGAGATGGCTTCATACGGACAAAGCATGGGTAAGGGATAGACTGAATTTTGCCATGGGAAGGGAGGGGGCCAGCCCTGGAGAAAGAGCAGGGAAGGGAGCCTGGGTGCTTCTTTCCTTTTCTGTCAGCTCAGTCCCCTACTTCTCTCTGGCCTCCCCTACTAAGTGCTCCCCCATTCTCTTTCCAGGTCTCTCTCTTCTCTTCTACCCCCAACTCCAATTCTACAATATCTCCTAGAAGTAGACTAGGGCCCAAACTCATTCTGAGGGCAATACAAATAATTAATAGAAATTAAAATAAAAAGATGTCAGCCTCAGTAATAATCTGAGAACTGGGAATTAAAACATACTTTGAAAGGGTCTTGAACTGGGGTGGAATGAGGTATGCAGTCAGACTGCTTTATACATACACATTTGCTTGACTCTAAATTTAAACGCAGCACAGCTTGTTCAAGATGTAAATGACTATAAACTTTCAAAAAAATTATCCTGATCAACAGAATTACTGGTATTTTGGCATTTAAAAGTAGCACAAATACTGGGATAACTAAAATTGATATTACAATTGTTTAAGTAAATAGGCAGGTATATCATAATGAAACCTAAAGACTTTGTCTGATATGAAAATCATATCTTTAGATATTACACTTAAGATTAAGAAAGTGTTCAACTTTAAGTATGCATTAAAATATCCCCACCCTCAATCATTTTGTGGTGTTAGTGAAATTTCTAAAAGCCTCCTTGGTTATGCTGATACATACTTACACTAACTTAGAGGATGTTACATATTATTACATTGAACTCCCAATGTACTCTATTTAGTCACAGTAAAACTTTAAGATCCCACATTTAAAGTTCTTTGCCTACTAATTTCCTCATCTCTTAGGGTTTGTTTTTATTTAATAAGTTCTACAGTAACAGGTGAAAAACACATTTAAACTTTCCTTTCCACACCACTAGGAATTCAAAGCTAAACATATCAAGTGAGAGTTTAAAAAGTAATAAATTTAGAGGTGGATTTGGAACTAGGTATTTTTAAAAGTAAAGCTATTCATCTACCACATGGAATAAAGAATAGGCAAGAGTGAAGTAAGGCAGAAAAGGGACTTAAATGGTCATCAAATTCTTTCTGAAGCATGTCCTCAAAACATGGATTCACTGTTCTCATTTATACTGATAAGAACTTATTATACAAGCTCACCTTCAAATGGAAAGAGAAGAATTAACTCGAGATATCCATTTTGAAATCATGAACAAATTAGTCTATGTAAGTTACTCTAATATTAAAAATTATGAGCTAATTTTACTATTTAGATACCTTGGATAGTATCTTAACCTCAGTTTATTTACTTTTATTTCTCATCTACATATTATGAAAAGCTAAAGTTTATTGACATACCTTGGGTCAAGAAGACTCCTCAAAAATTTGAAAAGCAAAACCTGGTTCTGAAGAGAAAAACAACAAAAAATATACAATTAAGTATTAAAATTAATTTTCCAAATTATGAACTACTCTAGACAGCCCCTTTAAAATACAGATATGCCCATTTCATTAAGCCTCTATATAGATCTAAGCTAAATAATCATCAAGAGGTCCTTCATGTCCTCTCAATAGTTCTAATCACTGTCATGTATTCAATTTTGAGTGCAGAAGGAATACAACTTGTTATCTCAAAAAAAGATTCCTACTGAGAAAAACTCCTGAGCTGTTTGTTCCCAGAATGAGGCCCTCCAGTGGAAGGTGTTTGAACTGCTCTGCTGACATTGAGTTCCGGTAGCATAGATAGGTTTCAAATTGCCTCACCAGACTTTGTGGTCCCTGATGACTTCCATGGGGTGGCTGTCACACACTTGTGCCCTTGGATGTCCCAAGGCCCATCCTCCAGCTGGTCCTTTTTTTTTTTTTTTTTGAACCAGGGATTGAACTCAGGGACACTCGGCCACTGAGCCACATCCCCAACCCTATTTTGTATTTTATTGAGAGACAGGGTCTCACTGAGTTGCTTAGGGCCTCGCTAAGTTGCTGAGGCTGGCTTTGAACTCACGATCCTCCTGACTCAGCCTCCCAAGTCGCTTGGATTACAGGTGTGCGCCACCATGCCCGGCCAGCTGGTCCCTTTATCTCCCGGGCTTTGGAAGATCAAGGGAGGGCCGTCTCTGCCTCCAAGCCAATGTCAGGATCAGAACCGTGGATAGAAGGCAACATCAGCTCAGTCTGCACCTAGAGTCCTTTACAGCCCTCTGTTTTTCTCATTGCATTCTGGGAGCCCAAACCTAGCTTTTCTTGGTCACTTTTCATCCCCATGAGTCTTGGAAATGCCCGTTTTCTGTCTTCCTAGACCAATCCTGCCTATAGAAGTTAGGATGGAACTACCTCATTCGGCAAATTAGTCCCAAGTCAGAGCACTGAATCACGGTTCCTATCAGACCAGGCATTGTCTCTGAAGTCTCTGGAAATCCTAATCCATCCATTCCTCAGCTGCTTTCTCAAGGCAGTCCCACCCTGCCACCCCTACCCAGTCTCACTAGAGGAAGCTTTCCAAAGTTCTCAGCCAGCAAGACCTCCTTTAGTTCTCTGTATGTCCGAAAGCTTTGAGGGATGGAGATGAACCAGCTCACCTCAGAAACCAGATGGGGTCTGTCATGGTGTCCTGTCCAACACTGGGCAACCTGACTACCACTTTCCCGGGCTGCCCACCATTGGCTTAATGGGGTTGGGTCAGTCCCACATGGGAGACAGGTTAGGGCAAGTCCCTTTGTCATTCCCCATATGGCTCCATCTGCTTATGCATGATGGGCAGGTTGGACTGCTGTCCCTTGTATGGGCACTGCAGACTCTCATGGCCATAGGAGCTCGTTGCTATCCACACGTGTCCTGCCACCTGGGCCTCCAGCTCCTCTGAACTTTCCAGAGCCCTGTGCCCAGCCCTCACTTGATGCCAGCACCTCCTTTCCCTCTGTCCATCTTCCCTGGAGAAGCCTGGGCCAAGTGTGACTCGGGAAGCTTTTCAACACTGCTACTGGGAAAGCCCGTCGCTTCCTTTCTCTACTACAACAAACATGATCTCCATATTAACCTAGAGAATCAGCCTGAGGGGACTGGGAGAAAAAATTGACATCGTGAACAACAAACAAATTCTAGCCAGAAACCCATGCTCTGAGAGTCCATCTTCATCTTTCCATCAATGGCTTTGAGTTGACCCTTATATCTCCCCCCGACGTGGGGCAAAATTCTATGAGCACAATTCACTGATCTTTCCCTCAGTTTTACATGCTAATAATGGATAACATTAATCTTGAGTTCTTCGGCATCTCTTCCATTAAATCGGAATTGCTTTCTCATAGTTTATATTAGAAAGATGTACAATATACTAAAGCAAACCAGATCTTGTCACTTTTCTTACTGAAACATCCTAAGCACAAAAGCCAGTGTGAAGGGTGGGATCTGGTGGGATCTGTCCTCAAGTGGATGGAGAATCACTCTTTTCAGATTGGGTTTGGACCATGACACCAGCTATCAATTTTAGGATATTTCTTGGCTTCTTTCTCTAAAAATGGATGCTAGTGGTAATTGCTTTGTGGCTTAGTAAACTAATCTCTAGATGATTTTCAAACATCAAAGCCAATAGCCTTGTAATTAACATATTTTGAGTACAGTCCAGCTCCTTGACTTGGTCTTCTTATCTTATTTGAGGGCCCCGGAGTCCTCTGTTTGTCCCTAATGTGGAATAAACTCTCTTGCTCTTCCAGGGTAATCCAAAAAAAAAAAAAAAAAAAAAAAAACCCCAACAAATTGCCTCCTTACCAGTATTCCTTGTGCCAGTGGCTTGCTGGGAGATAGTTTATTTAGGTAGAGTGGGAGTCTGAGGCTCAAATTAATAATCACCACCAAGACAAGTTCATTGTCTCCATGATATAATCAACTACACTAGATATGGCAATCAAATTGCATTGTGTTTGCAATCAATGCACCATAAAATCTAGGTTCTGCTTCTGACACTCATTAGCTATATGACTTTGCGTTAGCATTCTGTTTCTTTACGGGGAAGCAGTGAGCAGAGAGACAACAATACCTTCTCTGCCTTCTGCACAGGGTAGTAGTGAGAATTAAATGAGATAAATTGTCTTATACCACCCAAATATTAATGTTTATCAGTTCTTGGGAACCTGAGTAAAAATTAAATATACTTAGTTTTTCATCTTTTTTTTCCTGAAATACTCAAATTTCATCTGTAAAAAGCAGGGGACTTCCAAAGTGAAAAGAATTAATGTCACATAGAATATGTTTTTAAAAATACATTTCAGTCTTTAAGAAGACTGACATACCAGGTGCAATGTGTATACCTGTGATCCCAGCTACTTGGAAGGCTGAGGCATGAAGATCACAAGTTTGATGCCAGCCTGGGCAACTTAGGGAGACCCTGTCTCAAAATAAAATTTTTTAAAAAGGGATGTAGTTCAGTGGTGGAGTGCTTGCTTAGCATGTTCAAAGCACTGGATTCAACCCCCAATTCCTCAAAAAATAAAAAATTTTAAAAACCCAAAAAACTGACACATATGTACTTACTAGTCTGTATCAGTCTTTGATTTCCTATCTTTTCCCTCTTGCTTTGCTTTATCTTGTATGACTTTCCTCCTGGTTATAATTAACTTAGCATTCTGGCTTATTTTTCTTTTCAAGAATTCTGAAAACTATTAGACAGAGGCACACTGCTTTCCATTAAAAGTAAAGGTACTTTGTAAGATCTGTGTGGAATTTTCATTCGATCAATAAAACTCTATAATAAAATTTCTTTAAAAGAATACTCAGCAAATGGAGCCCAAATAGACACTTTTTTCTCATCCATTACACTTCAGTTTTTACATATTTACCTAACACTTTATATTTGACTACTATGCCTCTCCATCTCCTAATATCCTTATATCCTAATACCTCTTAATATACAGGAAAAAGAAATCCTGAAACTGATAATGTTACATTTTAAAGAGCAATAATGACAATACCATCAAAACAAGTAAGATTTACCAGATTTTTCAAGGGTTAGAGAAGCTCTGGGGGTTGGGAGTGGTGTCCTCCCAACCCTGACAGGACTGGATATAGTGTCCCTCCATGTACTTCCTCAATTTTCTGGGCAGTGCTCTATCATCATTCCACTTAAACTAATCTGTAATTGCCTTTTAGTTTATTTTCTTCCATGGAAGCAGTAATTATATTTATGGACTTGATGTTTTTAGCCAAACAGAATAAATATTTATTAAATTAATGAATGTGTCTTTGCCTTGAGTTAAAAATGGGCACAATGCTGGACAATCAAGTCTTATATATGGGAATTATTTTTAAATTCTCTCATCATATTCAATTAATTTCCAAGTCCTGTACATTTTACTTCATCTGGAATCTGTCCTCTCCACTGCCAGTGACTTTGTCCTGTTACTCACACATTTTGCCCAGACCTTTTGCCTTCTAAGTGTTCTCTCTGCTCCATTTGCTGTCCTTGCCACTCCCTTCTCCACACTGCTAGCCAGAGTTAATTTTCTATAAAATGGATCTACTGATGCCATCCTTTGCTTAAAACACTTCAGTAATTCTCCAACACATAGAAAGTACAAATTTCTTAGTATTACATATAATATCAGGCCCTAAACTATATTTTCAGTCTCCATGATTTTAACTGTCTCTTCCAGCATCTCTCTAACCCACCATTGCTCCCCACTGCATCATATTTCACACAGATCTGGCATATTCTGAATATATGTGCTGCTTCATGCCTTTAAGTCTTCACATGCCCAGATCCCTTTATCTAGAAAGCCCTTCCCAATTCTGTTTGGAAAACTATTATTGATCACTTAAGTTTCTAATTCAGATAATTCTGGAAATCCTTGTCTGACTTTCTCATAATCCATCAATCTCTTCTCTAATGTAGCTCTTATAACATTGCATTGTAGTTACATAAACTTCTCTGTTCCACAGAAAAAATTAAAGTAAAGGTTGTCTTCTTATTCATGTCCTCTAGTAATCTGAGGTACAGAGTGGGGCCACAATATGTATTTAATTTAAATGAATGACTTCCATATCTTTGTCTCCCATGCCAACTGCCTCCCACTCACTCACTGTTCTGGTTTCCACCTTGCAGTTATTCCCTACCACTATTGCCCTTTGAAGAATCTGTGTTATGCTTTATGTCCCTGTCATTGCCTACTCCTTACCTCTATCATGTGGCTATAATGATAGTAAGAAAAATGAACCTAAAAAAATAAATTAGATTGTGGTCCTCTAGCAAAATGAAATGGAGAGAAGGGGGGATCTTCTGTGAGTTGATTTCTAGAATAAGTACAGGTTACAGTTCCAAGATGTTTTTGTTATGCCCAAACTCCCTTATTCCTAGATTCAGAGATGATCACACAACTACTCCCAAACATGTACACATACACACCCATCATAGAGAATATTAAGTAGCTACTGTAAATTTAAGAAATCACAACAATCAGAAGTTCTTAAATAGAAATTCAATTGTCTTTCTACTGTTATCTTTTTGCCCAATATATATGTGCAGTATTTACCTGAAGCTTTTTCATGACTGTTTCTATCTGTCCAGAAAAGTGGGTAGCAACCAGCTCCGCAGCTTTACAGGGCTTCAGGGACACAAGTTCCTGGAGTTAAAGGAAAAGAAAAAGCCATTTTTAACGGTACAAAATAGAGCATCCACAGATGTGAGGCATGATTACCTACCTCAATATTGTCAAAAGCTTCACATTGCTTTTCAGGAGACCTTGATTTAGGGCTATAATTTAAAGGGCACATTGCAAATGAGCAAAATTAGAAATGTTCCTTATAATAATTCAGAGTTTGGTTTAACAAAGGGTAATTAAAGTTCTTAGAAAATGAAAACACTATGATACTCTGGATTCTGGCTATAACATCTACAGGATGAACAGGAGAACAAAAGCTTCCCTGTCAATGAATTTCACCCTTGATTCTAAAGCAATAAAGAAATGAGAAAAAGTATAGTTGCAATTTCTTGCCTAAGAATTCTAAAACTTTATCTCTGGTGCCTTGTGGATTTAGAAACTGGAACTATCTTCAGAAATCAACTATAGTCTTAAGGAGACTACATGATCAACCCCAGTTAATAAACTGTTAATAAGGTCTATTTCTGTCCAATCTGAGATTTATAATCAGTCCTTTCTTTGAACTTTCTTAACAATATTGGCTACTCATTTCTTTTTAAACTCTTGAGATTCTCCTACCTCAGCCTCCTGGGTCATTGGGATTTTAGGTGTGTCACCACACCCAGATCTTTTTAACTCTTTATCCTTGGATTCTATCATCTATGATTCTGCCTTCCCAGCTGCACCTTCTCTGTCTCAACAAAACAAAACAAAAAACCCAAAAGAAAGAAACTGAATGATTATCAAATGAGTAGTCTAGAGTCATACCATATGGAAAATGCAAGTCCCAAATGGCCTCACCATTTAGTTCGACTGACCATTTAGGGAAGAAAATGCCAGCATTAATTAACCTCTTACAGAGAACAGAAAAAAGAAAACTAGAAAACCTCTTCAGGTTATTGTGTAAGGTCAGCAAAGTTTTGATAACTAAATATAATGGGATAATATTTTAAAAAAGAAAATTGCAGATCAACCTTAATCCTGATACTGACACAAAAATCCTGACTGAAAAAGAAACCCAACAATAAACATGCAAAAATAACATATTAGGTTTAAACTGTATTTACCTGTGGAATTCAAGGTTGGCTTAATATTAACAAAATTTTCCAACAAAACAAAAACAAAACACAATAGAGCAAACAAGAAAAAAAAAAACAATGACAGAAAAGGTGAAAAATTTCAAAATCCATTCATAAGGAAACCCATAGAATGTTAAAGAACCTTCTACAAAAAAAAGCCTTGAACATTAGAATTTGTTTCGTGTGAAGTTTTAAAAACACTATTAATAATAACATTAAAAAAAATACAAAGTTGTAGCTGGGCACAGTAGCACATGCCTATAATCCCAGTTGCTCAGGAGGCTAAGGCAGGAGGATCACAAGCTGAAGATCAGCTTTGGCATCTGAACAAGACTCTGCCTCAAAATTAAAAATAAATAAATAAATAGATAGATAAAAAGGGTTGGGTACAGTGCTCCTGGTTGTAATCCCCAGTATGCTCCAAAAGAAGTGGTAACAATAAATATAACAAAGGATGGAAAATTTCAAGAGAAAAATTCATAAAAATCTACAGAAAGATATTAAATAAAGGATTATACCATACAATCAGAGATTAGAAGATTTAATTTATAAAGAGCATCAGTTATCTTTACAATGATGAGCAGATTCAATGCAAAATCAGTCAGAATCACAAAATTTAATTTCTTCTTTTTTTGTGGAAATCTACAAGCTGATTCTAAAATGTACTTGAAAGAATTCAAAGTTCACACTAGCCAAGACCTTATAGTACAATATTTAAAATAGTATGGTACTGATGCAGAGACACAAAAGGCCAATGAAATGGAAAGACCAGAAAATAATCCAAGTATAGAGATTCTTAATATAATTTATGACTATGGTAGCAATGCAGAGCCATGGGGAAAGGCAACCTTTTAAAATAACTAATGATGGAAACACAGGACATTTCTATTTTTAAAAAATAAGTGGATAGGGCTGGGGTTGTGGCACAGTGGTAGAATGCTTGCCTAGTATGCATGAGGCCCTGAGTTCGATCCTCAGCACCAACATAAAAATAAAATAAAGCTGTTGTGTCCACCTACAACTAAAAAATTAAAAAAATAAAATAACTGGATACCCCCCAAAATTAACTGGACCCATTTCAAATCATATACAAAAACTGCCTTCAGGTGGATCTCAGATTTAAAGATTAAAAAAAAAGTGTAGTTCAGCAGCAGAGCACTTCCTTAGCCTTAAGTTTCATTCCTAGCATTGCAATAAAACCACAACAAAAACAAAAGAAAAGTTTTAGGTGAAAATAAAGGAAGACACCTTCTTAAGTACAGGGCAATAATTGATTGATTATACTATTTAAAAAACACTTTTCTTAAAAAGAAAAAAGATTGAGGGAAAAAGTCACTGAATGGAAGAAGAAATTTGCAACACATCTTTGAAAAAAGACTAACATCCATGATACATACAGAAATCCTACCAATCAATAAGACATTCCACTAAAAAAAAAAAAAAAAAAAAAAAAAAAAAAAATTGGGCAAAAGACTTCAATAGGCACATCACAAAAGAGGAAATTTAAATAGCCACTAAACAGGAAAATGCTGTCAATAGTAATTAAGGAAATATAAACTTAAAACATATTGAGATACCATTACACATGCAACAGACTGGTAAAGTTTTGAAGTCTGGCAAAGCTGGCAAAGATACAGTCAATTGGAACTCTCATACAATGCTGGTATCCAGTAATATTTAAGGTATCAACTTCAATTAACTAGCAATTATACACCCTAGCAGAGATTATCAGTAATCATGCACCAAAATCACTTGGAGGGATTGTTAAAACACAGATTGCTGGATCCCACCCCCAGAGTTTCTGATTCAGGAAGTCAGAAGTCTATCAAGTTCTCAGCTGATGCTGTAATGCTGGTCTGGGAACCACACTGAGAACCACTGCCCTAGAGAAATGCATGTGACGGCTCTCAAGATGCAAGATACCTAAGAATAACTGTGCACTGATTATTTTTAATAGTCGAAAACCAGGAATAAGCAAAAGGTCCATCAACAATAAAATGAATAAACTGTGATGAAATTATAAAAGGGAATATGACACAAGAAGCAAGAACTGCAGCTCCAAACAAAAACGATATAAACTTCTCAAACAAAATATAAAGCAAAAATAAAACAGAAAATACAGAGTGTAATTTCATTTAGGTAAAGTTCAAAAACATGTAAGACAAAAACCACTTAAGGATTCATGTGGAAGCAGTAATGGTATATAGAAAGGCAGGAAATTATCACAAAAACTGGGATAATGAGTATAGTGGTGGAAGCCAGGAGGCAGGAGTTTGCGACCAGGAAAGAATACAGTGGAAGAGCCTATAGTACTAGATATATTCTATTTCTTGATTTGGACCTAGAATATTTGCTTTTTACTTTTTTATTAAACTATATATTCATTTTATACTCCTTTCTGATCTTTTAATTCAGAAAAATGAAAAGTGTTTTTAAAAACCTAATGAAACATATTTTGTCCATATTGATAAAACATCTAAACCAGAGATTCTTTATCAGAAGTCCACAAACCCAATCTGTGAATGGCTTAAAAATCACTAAAACATTAATATATTAAACTCCTAAAGGAGTCTGTAGAATGCTGAGACTGTTAGTAAAATCGCATATCTGTGCACATGTCTAAATCTTTCATTAGATTCTCAAAAAAAAGTTCAGAATCCCCAAAATGCTAAGAACCACTAAGGCACTGTGTATATTGTCAAAAAAGTTGAGTTGGTGACTTCTCCCTATGTGGTTTTATTGATGTATTTACATTAGTGAAGACAACAAAATCTTTCAACAAAAACTCCATATATTTGTAATTATAGCCTTAAGAGATATTTAAGGGTTCAAGGTGAAAAAACATGCATATGTGAGAAAAACAGTCAGCAGAAGTAATTGCTGTGTGGCAAACACACAACACACTTTTCCAGAGTGAGCTTCTGCTGAGTAATTTGTTTGTTCATTGATTAACTCATCAGGTTTCACTTTATGTAGAGAGATACAGCTTCCTTTCTAGATGTCTGGAGTCCAGTTTTTCAAACCGCTGCATAATGCAGATAAAAAAGAATGAAAGATGAGCCCTAATGTGACTGTGGAGACCTGAAGAGGATGACAAAAAATACAAAATGCGAAAAAGAAAAAAAAGATAAAACAACACTGGAGGAAGGTCTTATTGGGTTCTTTCACCAAGATAAATTTATCTTCTTGTTAGCAGGAAGATAACTTTAAATAACATTCAATAATATATATCAATCCTACAGTTATAGAGTGTGGCAATCATTGCAGACCACACACCTTAGAGCTGACAGTCCCTGCTTTCACACCAGATGTTTCACTTTGGACGTTCACATGTCATCTTCCTAAATGTGAAAAAGACTTTTGATTCTCAAGTAAATCAATGCACTATGATACCTGCCATTGCTTAGACGGCATAATTGGGAAGATATCCATTCAAATGGGGAAGTTTCAAAAGTTCTATTGAATTAATACCTCGATATGGTCCATTGCTTTCTTCCACACAGACTGCTTCTCCTCTGCACTATGGCCAGGAATGGATAAAATGTTGTGAATGTAATTAAAGACTTCTTCCTGAAAACACAAGATGATATAATTTATTCATTAATTCACTAAGGCAATATTTTGTCACTATCTACTATCTGTATCAGTCTTAGTAAATATTTATTATTTGGAGATAAAAAACCATTTAGATACAGATACTTAACTGATGGAAAACTGACACCAAAGAGTAATTAAAGTCTAGGATAGAATCTTGGAAGTTACAAATCTGTTCCCATTCATTTTGGTCTCAATTTATTAACTTTTCAAGGACCTACTTGGAGAATATACTATTTTTGCTTTTGGTGGTCCCTGTTTATATCCCTAATTTATCTCAAATCACTCTTGCTCCTGTCTAGTATGCTCCACCTATCCCGATTTTCATTTTGTCTATATGATCTCTATTCAGTTTCCTAAACATGACAATTTTCCTCTCATCACAGGACCTTTCCAAATATTGTTCCCTATCTTGGAACACACTTCCTTTGGCTCCTTGCTTGACTGGCTTCTCAAATTCCCAAACTCAGTTTTTATATCACTTTCTCTGAGATTCCTTCTCTGGCTTCTTTCTATAAGTCAGTTCCCCATTATCTTCCAAAGTGGTACCGAGTTTCTCTTCCCAAGCACTTATCACAATTTATAATTTTATATTTGGTTTTGTTTGTTATAGTCTCTATCACTAAATTTTAAACTCCACAATTGCAGGAACTATCTTTTAATTATCAATATGGACTTGGCTTATTGCAGAAACTCAGTAAAAAATGGTGAATAAATGAAGGATACCTTGGATCAGCAAACACACGTCCACGTATTTCTAATAAACAGTTATTTCTGATAAGAGGAGGAGACTAAGGACGAGCAAAGAAATCTCTTAACCTACCTCTCTCAGTGGGTCACGCAAGTAGCAATCAATAATCTTGTCATATTGGTGTTCTCGTTCATACATAAATTCACAAATTTGATAGCTAGAATGTAAAGGAAAAACATCAGTGTACCAAATGGGCAGGTGGTTATTAGCTTATTGCTATGAGAAGTTTACTCAGGCTCACAGATTAATATTTTTAAAAAATAATGTGGGGCTGGGGTTGTAGCATAGCGGTAAAGTGCTTGCCTGGCATGTGTGAGCCACTAGGTTCGATTCTCAACACCGCATATAAATAAATGAATAAAAATAAAGGTCTATCAACATCTAAAAAAATATTTTAAAATAATAATAATGTGATTTCTATTGTTAAATATAGTTACAACCCTAATCTAGGCCAGGCTTGAAGAGTTTTTGGTATCAGAGCATTTCAGATATTGGATTTTCAGATTAGGAACGCCCAACAGGTAAGGTACATGCAAATATTTAAGACCCTGAAATCTAAAACACTTCCTGTCCTAAGTATTTCAGAGAAGGGATGCTCAATTTTCATTAAATATCTGAGGGAGATGAATATATGCTATTTCCCTAATCATAAGTTTAAGATGCTGCTGAATGCTACATTTAAAAGAAATTTCAAAGCTGGGTACAAAGAATGTTAAGAAGACAATGTGTCACATAAGAATCAAAAAGTTAGTTATCAATAAATTCAATGAACTAGATAGAGTGTTAGCATACTGCATCTTATTTGCTATGTTAAATTCTGCATTATTTTTATTATATATAATTATCAGAAAAAAATCATAAAACACCATGGAAATATTAAGTTTTAAAAATCTAAAATAATACAACATTGTAAGGCTACAATTTTGCTTTCATATTAAAACAAATGTACAAACATTTTAAATTTATCTCATAAATTCCTGCAAAATTTACCAATTTCTAGAATTCAACTGAAGGCCAAAATGTTCACACTTAGGTTTCTGGTGGTGGTGTTATTTGTATAACCTTTCTTAATTAAAAAGGCAGCACTGCATCAATAAATTGAGCTTTGATTTAGAGAAATACAACTTAATGGTTGTATGGAAAACTAATATATGGCTTCAAAACAACTTACAATTCAGCTTTTTCTGCCATACGGATGAGCCGACTCTCTTCAAATTGAACTATGCCTCCAGCCTGCAGCAATTCTAAAAGGACCTGAATATTTAAAATAAATGAGTAAAAACATTTTGGAATTTATTTTTATTTACTAGGTTTATAAGGATCCATTCAATCATGCAGACTGTAACATTTTTTTCTTTTATATTCTTATTATTTTGGCTCACTTTTACACATGCAGGGGGTTACACTGCAATTAAAATGTTGACCATATTATATTTAAAAGTCTCATAATAGATAAATAGCTCTGCTTTTCAAACATCAACAGAATGCCACAGTACATGCAAATAAAGCCTTGTTAGATACAGATCTGACCCCCAAAATTAAAAATGTCTGCATATATCTTTTTAAGAAGGAAGCTTTTGCTTGGCACTTTTACATCTTATGGTTCTTTAAAATCTGTTGTCCACAGATAGTATCAATGTTTACATGCTAATTTTAAAAAACAAGGCATAGGTGTTTTTTGTAACAATACTATTCGAAATACCCTAAAGGTAGAAATGATCTAAATGTAAAGGTGAGTGGATAAACAAAATGTGGTATATACATACAATGTGATATTATTTGGCTTAAAAAAAAAAGGAAGAAAATTCTGACATATGCTGCAACACTGATAACTTAAAGATATTTTTATTAAACTTAAAGATATTTATATAAAATAACTTAAAAGCCGGGCGCAGTGGCATACTCCTGTAATCCAAGTGACATGGGAGGCTGAGTCAGGAGGATCGAGAGTTCAAAGCCAGCCTCAGCAACTTAGTGAGGCCTTAAGCAACTCAGTGAGACCCTGTCTCTAAATAAAATACAAAATAGGACTGTGGGACTATGGGATGTGGCTCAGTGGCCGAGTGTCCCTGAGTTCAATCCCTGGTTCAAAAAAAAATAAATAAAAAATAAAAAATAAAAAAATAAAATAACTTAAAGATATTTTAATAAGTGAAATACGTGAAACACAAAGGGACAAATACTGTATGACTGCACTTATGTGAGGTACCTAGAATAAGAAAATACCCACAGTCAGAAAGTAGAATGGTGGAATAGGGGAATGGGGAGTGCCTGTTTAATATAAGTAGTGGTTCAGTTTGGGAAGACGAAAAAGTTCTGGAGATGGATACTGACAATGATTGTACAACACTGTGAATGTACCTAATACCACTGGAGAGTACACTTAAAATGGTACTTTTTGTTATGTATATTTTACAATTAAAAAAAAATTTCAGCTCATATAATTTTTACCACCCTAAGTAAATGAATAAAAAAGGGATTAGAATGTTGAGTTGGGTTCATCAATTTTTAAAATAAACCTTGGAAAATAACTGAGGCATTACATAATCATTAGAGTGGTATGAGAAAGCTCTCTCTGGCATCTAAATTCAGGATCTAAATTCTGGGTAACATGACCCTTCTCAGAATTTTAAGAAATCATCTAACAAAGTATTTTTTTAACAACAAATTTTTATTATTTTTCAAGTTAAATAAAAACTATCCAAATTGTGCATCTTAGAACCCAAATGTAGTCCATTTGAAGCACATAATGTACTGTTAAACACAATAAATATGGAGTGAACTGCACCTGCTGTATCAATTTGGAATACAGTAACAAAAACATCATTGCAGGAGCTCATCTTAGCAATACACTAAAACTGACTAAAATTTTCAAGAATTTTGCAAGCTAGTTACTAAAAACAGCTGCTATTAAAAATCAATTTACATTAACTTACACTTGAGTAAATTAAAAACAAAGATAACTGATATTCAAAAGTCACCCCTTCCTAAATGTTTAAAATATTTGATATTATATACACTTGAGGTTATTTATACCTACTATAACTGCATCTGAATGGTAGAAATACTACATATAGATGTGCTACTGTGCATCTTTTCAACTCCATGTTCAGTGACAACTTTAGTGAATTGATTCAGTCACAGAGACAGTACTTAAACAATGGAAATTGGCAAATGCTATAAATCAGCAAAATGGTATTAAAATGTAATTTTATTTTCCTGGTCTTGAGGATTGAACCCAGGGTACTCTATCACTGAGTTACTCCCCTAACCCTTTTTAAATTTTTTCATTTTGAGATAGGGTCTTGCCAAGTTGCCTGAGCTGGTCTTGAACTTACAATTCTCATGCCTCAGCCTCCACAGAAGGAGGGAAGGAAGGAAAGAAGGAAGGGAGGGGGGGAGGGAGGCAGGGAGAGAAAATAAATACATATGGCCCACAAAAATTAAAATATTTACTCTTTGGCTCTTTACAGAGAAAGTTTATCAATCCCTGGTTAAAAAAGTGATAAAAATAATAAGGCAATTAAACTTAAAGGTGTGTAGGTCTATAGGCATTGCACTGTAAATAAAACAAAAAAAGAGGCATTGTTTATCCAATATTCACAAAGTTTTCTATTTTGGCAAGCACTTCATTGATGAATGAGAGGAGCTCTGACATGCTTTCTGACTTTCATCTTGGTCATTTACATAAGCGAAAATATCAACTAAAATTCATGTAAGAAGTATACTTGGGGAACCAGCTGTTAAGCATTTACCAGCATACTACTGAAATATACTAAGAAATACTGCATAAACAAAATTTAATATATAACAAGGAAAAGAGTATTGGGTTAAAGGGAAGAAATTCTGTTCTAATCTTAACTGTGACATTGAACAACTTACTTCATCAGTTTTTTACATTTCTAAAATGAGCAAGGGGGAAAACTAGATAATCTCAAAGGGGACACCCAGTAAAAAACATATCTATATAAATATGTGTGTGTGTGTGTGTGTGTGTGTGTGTGTAAAATTTATTATGATCACATTCCAAGGTTTGGCCTCAATATTTAGATTTGGCTTTTCTTTCTGATTAATTTAGTTGTTTATATTAAATGTTTTATCATTTTATTTAGATAACATCATGCATACCATGACCTACACTTACTGCCAACAGAGGAAACAGGGCCAAAATCAGGGGACTCTCATTACTATTAGTATTCAATATAATTTATTAGGTAAACAACACCTTAGCAGCTTCTCTTTCTTAGGTCTGCCACAGTCACTGGGACACAGCTATACAAAGGAGTTACTGCCTTTATTCTATATTCTTCATCTGAGTCTCAACTTTGGAGCTGTGCACTACAACCAAAACAAGTCAGCACAACTCTCAAAGTTCTTTACTTTTTTAGTTTAGTTATCTGACAAAGTTTGGCTAGCAATTTTAAGTAGGCTGAGTCTCTTACAGATCAGCTTTACAATGCATAAGCTTTCAAAGACTTTTACTCCTAGAAAGGACCTCAACAAAGGGGCAAGAACAGAAGGAAGAGGTAATCAGTTATTATCTCAAAGAGACTAATGGAGGAGTAGATAGAGTCTAGTCCACAGAATGGTCATCCCTAATGCATAAGGAACTCCCAAAATTGAGAGTGCCAACATTAAGAATCCTGTGTCCTTTCTGGTTTAGGGCCAGAGCAACCAGCAGTGTTTACCAGACTGATGACACTGGTGGAATATAGGGTACAGCAGGTACAGACTACTGTTACATAAAGGCAGACACAGTATTCTCTTTGGAGTAATGCTGGATGCAAGACAGGTCCCTGTCTAGGTATTTAGTCTGTCGTAAGTTCCCTACACATGTACCTCAAACAACTATCCACACTATTTTCTGGTTGCCACTATCTTCAGCTTAGAGTTATGGTGGCACAAGTTCTTTCCCCCTTCTGTCTAGGGAGGGAGGCCTAGCACAGAAGAGTTCTTTCTGGCTTACTCTGACTTCTTTCCCATCCTTGAGCAAAATAAATTCTAGGAGTTCAAACCTGCTGTCTTTCAGAGTGTCGGGAGTCATCATCAGGACTACAGAGGAACTCAAGCACCTGGCCAAAGAAAGGGTAACCTTTATTATATATCAGCACTCATACCATAACACTGTCAAAACGAAAACAGCAATAACTATCTTTTCAATATCACAAATTCATTCACACTTGGCCATAACAAATATCACAACATCTAGGACCTTCCCAACAGACTGCCCAGAATGGGAAACACCAGGCTCAAGCATGCAAACCATTTCATATGTGCCAAATACACATATTTATTTATTGTTCAGAAATATAGCTAGAAGGTAGTGTCATCTGTATACCTTAAGTTCCTGGATACCACAAATGGAGCAAGCATGGACCTTACACTGGACACTTGGATTTGAATCCTAACTTTATCAATGCATGAGAATAGCATTACTATTAATAATACTAAGTATGACCCTGGGTGAATTACTTAACCTCTCCAGGCTTCATCTGTAAAATTAGGATAACTGTTCCTATTTCAGAGTTGTTGGGAAGACTGAGTTACCTGTACATTAAAAGCTTTGGAACAGTGCCTGGTACTAATGGAATACTCAGTAAATGCTAGTCAACATGGTCTACTTTCTCCAAACAGAAAGTGTTTTCTTTGTCACCTATGGACATGCAGGAGAAATTTAAGTGAGATTAGAAGATACCTTCAGTAAGTAAATTCAACTTTTCCAAAAGTAGTCTTTTCATCATCATGGTCTTACTACCAATAATGATGGAATGATTCTTCTTCTTCTTCTATTTTTTTTTTGGGCACTAGGGATTGAACCACTGGACTACACCCCCCAGTCCCTTTTATTTTTCATTTTGAGATACAGTCTTGCTAATTTGCTTAGGACCTCATTAAGTTGCTGAGGATGGCTTTGACCTTGAGATCTTCCTGCCTCAGTCTTCTGGGTTGCTGGGGCACAGGAGTGTAGCACTATGCCCCGCTTGATAGCATGATTATTAAATCACAAAATTCTTGAGCCAACATTTCTAGGTACTTTAGAACAAGAGAATAATGAGAAAACAAAATCTCTAAAAACCACACTCCCATAATATCAAGTGTTTAGGCAAAGTCTCATTACCCAAAACACATCATTAAGACAGACAGACAGACAGACACACACACACACACACACACACACACACACACACACAAATTTAGATCCAAAATCTTAACCAGCCTCTCCTTGATTAGACACTTATCCAAAAGTCTGTCAGGTTAAGAAACAGGGCAATCCAGTATACTTTTCTATGAACTGTAAACAGAGAAAAAAATTCTGGTCCTCACTGTTAAGACACTTACCTGATCAAAGAGGGTTCTGTTCACAAACAAGGTATTGTCAGGTTTTGCAAGCTGCCGAGCAAGGAACGTAAAGAGACACCCTACTTGTGAGGGAGTAAAATCTGAATTCTCCACCATAACCTGGTGAGCCAAAGAGATCATTTATTCAATATGCCATCAGGTTTGATGGGGGAAAATATATACGATTAGAAGGGGGGAGCCTCATTACCGAAGACTTAAGGTTCTTTAATTGACTATGCAAAAATTAGTTCAATACCATTCAGAGAAGGAGCATAACACTTGCAAAATCTGAAAGGAAAACATTTTAGTGATTTTGAGCATATATTTAGCACAACTTGAGAGAGAACCGAATTGTTAAAGAGGGGATATGAGAGTTCAAAGAAACATTAATCATGTTTCCTTCTGGAATTCTTAGAGAATTCTACTAAAATTAAATTTAAATAACCCTACTAAAAATCTGTCCATCAACAAGGGATGAAGAGAGCTGCTTTGGGATTTAAAATTAGATAACCTGCCAGTGAAGGCACCCCAGAAAAGAAGTCAGCTACAGCAGGCCTGCCTCACCACTAGGCACTTCTTGAGCTGGTGGTCTGTACAACAGCTATTTTACAACCACACACAGTAACCAAATCCCAGTTGGTACTTTGCTTTAAACTTAGCCTTCAACTCCTGAGTCCCCAGGAGCTGTTACAGGAGCGTTTAAGGGTATTATGAACTGGAAAAGAAGGCGAGATGGGTAAACACATATTAAATAAAATACATACAATTATATTATTATAAGGGCACAAATAATTTTACAGTGTAGAAAATTTAGTTTAACTGGTTTATGAAGGAATTTGAGAAGAAATGAGAAAAACAGCTGTTAAGCTAAGCAGCAAAACCCAGGCAGAACTCTGGCAGAGGAAATGTTAGCAGAGAAGAGTGTGAGCAACAGCATGGACACAGTTTGTTCAGGAAACTGTGAAGTTCCATTAGGATGCAGCAGCATGCCTGAGTGGGGAGGAAAGATCAGACTGAGAAGATTCAGACTTAAATGTCACCCCTAGGAATCTGAATTTATTCTATAGAAAATTAGAGAGGCTTCTGTAGAAGCTAGAAAGGAAAAACAGAAAGGCAGGAGGCAATCTCACAAAAATCAAAGGGAGATCAGTAGGGTAAAGGAAAGGGACCAGGACACAAGAAAAGGGAAATATTGGGGAATGCTATAGCCAAATTATATCATTCTATTGTGTGCATTTATAAAGATGCAATGACAATCCTACCTTTATGTACAACTATAATGCACCAATAGAAATATATGGATCATGTATAACCATAATGGGATCCTAATTAGAATAAGCTATACTCCATGTAATGTATAATATGTCAAAATACACTCTACTGTCATGTATATCTAGAAAGAACAAATTAAAAATATTTTTTTAAAAAATGGGGAAAAAAAAAACAACTGAAGAGCTACTAAAGGTGTTTAGCCAGGAGAGTGGATCATGATTAGTACTATACTTAGGAAAAATATTCTGCTGACCATGCATAGGGTAAATATCAGGAGGAAAAAAGAGAAGGCAGGGACACCAACATACAAGTGACTACAAGGGTCCCACAGAGAGAAAAGGGGTTCTGAACTGGGGCAATGGTACTGAAAATGGAACAAGGAACAGGTACAAAAGACACTGCAGAGAGAGGACACAGGACAAGCATTCTTATGTATGTCATTAAAGGAACAACAACAAAAAAGAACAGATCTGAGCATTATTGACCAGTGGCATAAGATGCCATTAATAAAGAGAGAATGCAGAAATTTGTAAGGGGAGATCTGTACTGCTCTGGGCTAGCTGAATTCCTGGGGGCACCTCTATCACAAATCAGGATTTAGTGCCCTGGCATATGTGTTAATAACTTCCACATTCTCTCCGTCCATCCCCCATTCAAAGATGAAGTGTGAGATTTCTCTTATAACACAGCACTCCCCAGGGCCTGGCTTCTGACCTGCCTTTTCTTACTTTGCTGGCAACATATCTGTCACTTTTACCCATCGACAGGTCTCAGCCCAGCAATCACCACTTCTTCAACCATATAACCATTATCAGAGTACAAGCTCAAGTCATGTGATCCCTCTCTCTCCATGTCCACATGCACACATTACCTTCCAGTTCAGAGTATTCAAAGAGCTTTCCACAGCTTTAAAGCCCTCAGCCATTACCCCCTCAGTGTGCAGGTCCCTTTTCTAGGACTCCACTCTTGGGGCCCAGCTGCTGCTTTTCTCTGCCATTAGCCCTTTGCTTTATAAGTGTAAGTCCCTAAATTGTCTGACCCTACAAACGCCTTTTAAGAGAACAGTTTCAACTTACAGCCAATCTCCTTGCCACTTCAGCAAGTCTCTATTGGTTATCATCTTACAAATTCTCCATTTTCTTCCTTTGAAATAGTTCAAAGACTGTACTTAGAAAATTTCCTGGGAAATCTTATAAGAGTCCTGAATTAGCCATTTTTCCCCTGTGTCTGCAGCCATTACGCGTAACAAGGCCCATTTGCCTGTTCTCCTACTCTCATCGCTCCCTCCAAAGTATGCTTTAACAAGTTAGTACAATTCCATCACCAGAATGAGAAAAATAACCTCCAAAGTTCACTCTTCATTGACCTGAGGCAAATGTTATCAAGGCAATTTATAAGAGCAGCAATTCACTAACAGAGTTAAGTACTTTTTGGAGCTTTATTCTGTTCATTTGGATCACTCTTCCAATTTAGCATAGTTTTAATTCAAGTTCCAATTTAATCAACTTATAAACAGTTAAAACTTATAAACAGTTCTTGAACATCTACTATGTTCCAGGCGTTGTGCTGGACATGTTCTGGTATGCTACAAAATGCCCCCCCCCAAATTAACATAATAATAATCTTCAGTTTCTACCTTTAGGAAGCTCAAGTTCACATACGAAAATATGTAAACCATTATGATACAATGTGCTAAGTGTAGCATAAACTGTTCTGTGAATATAAAGGAGCAACTGATCAACCTAGATGTGTGAGAGGGTTCAAAAAAAATTTATCATAGATGATATCTGAATTACGTCTTAGAAAATGGCTAGGAATTGGACAGAGAAAGGGAAGGAAAAGGCACGACAGGCTGAAAAGAAATCCCAGGTGAAGAACTTAAACCATGAGGACAACACAGCAAACTTAGTGAATTAATATGGGTGAGGAGTACCTAATATAGGGTCGGGCATGAGGAAGTGGGTAGGAGATGGGGAAAGTGCGAGACAGGGACCAGAAAATGTGGAGGATCTTGGATGTCAGGGGTATGGCAGAAATTACTACTTAAGTTCTGCTACTGTTTAGATATGGTGTGTTCCCTCAAAGGTTCATGTGCTAGAGCTTGTTTCCCAGTGTGGCCCTGTAGAAGTGGTGGAATTTTGAAGAGGTGGGACTTAGTGGGGAGAAATTAGGTCACTGATATTACTCTTGAAAGGGATTAAAGAGCTGGTTCCCTTAAGAATGGATTGTTATAAAAAGAGTGAGCCTGACCCACAAATCACTGGCTTCCTGACTTCCATGTGATTGTTCCCTCCTCTGTGCTCTCCCTCTATTCATCTACCATGCTGTGACCCAGTCAAGGGGGCCCTCACCAGAGATGAAACAAATGGGGTCACCCAATCTTGAACTTTCAGCTTCCAAAACTGTGGGTTAAATCTCTTTTCTTTATAAAGTACCGCCCATTATTCTTTCATGAAATGAAAACATGGTCCAACATCTATTCTTCCGCCTAACTTAGAAACAGAACTCCTAGTTTTTAGGAGTCTCAGCCCAGCAATCACCACTTCTTCAACGGTATAACCATCATCAGAGTACAAGCACAGGAGGAGTATGAACACAGAACACAAGACTGTATTTCTCAGCCTCACCAGCTAAGGGCCATCTATCCTAATTCTGGGTAATATGATGAAAGCAGAATTATACTTTTTTATTTGTTCTAATTAGTTATACATGACAGTAGGATGCACTTTGACACTTCATACATAAATGGAGTATAACTTATTCTTCTGGTTGTACATGATGTAGAGTTACACAGGTCATGTAATCATATATGCACGTAGGGCAATAATGTCTGGTTCATTCTACTATCTTTCCTATCCCTATAATTCCCTCCCTTCCCTCCATTCCCCTCTGTCTACTTCAAAGTACCTCTATTCCACACCACCAATTGTGAATCAGCATCCCCACATCACAGAAAACATTCAGTCTTTGGTTCAGAAGCTTCCTTAACAAAAGGACATATTTCCCTCTGAATTTATTTTTTGTATCCAGGTGGGCTAGAATGTGGAGGTGATGGCTGGAGCCTGAGCAGCCATCTTGAACCACAAGACAGAAATCAGGTGCTAAGTATAATAGTAAGACAGAAAGGATTTGCATCCCTGATTAAGTATGCAAAGCTATTCTACCAGATCAAATTGCCTACCTTCAGATTTATATGAGAAAAATAAATTTCCATCACAATTAAAATATTGTCATTTTGAGTTTTTTCTCAATCACAGAACTTAATTTCAGCTGATTTAAGAGGAAGCCACAGAAGAATATTAGATAGAGAAGGGACAACATTAGGAACAGAGAGACCATTTAGGAAAGTACCTGGGGAATCTTGGTGAAATTTTTCCATACTAACCATCTAGATTAAACTGGCATTACCTGAGGTTGTTAGAATAGCAACCCTATTCTCGTTTTCATCACTGCCTCTTATAAGTTTAATAACAGGCGTTCAGATTAATAAGTAGTTCAAAGAGATAATGAATATGCTATAAAAGTGCTTTGAAAATTATAAAAAAACTATTACAAATGTAATACACTGATATATAGACACACTGATGATATGCACAGAGAACATTTTAACTCTCTTTTCCAAAATAATCTTAAAGTCAGTAAGAAGAGGAAACGTCCATTCTATAGCCAGATGAACAGAATGAAAACTCAAGGCTTCCAACAAAAAGCCTACAGTAAGTTGTGCAGATGGGGAAGACAGGAACCAGTCTCTGCATTTGTTCATTAGCAAGAGCATGAGTCTCAAAATAGTTTTTTACTGCATCTAGTTAAATTCAGATTGGGATGATCATCTCTATATTCCTCAAATCATTCTTAAGTGTCACCCATCATCTCAGTGCCATGGTAAAATATGGCACCGCCATAGCAACGAAGTGATGCTGGAAGACACAGAAGATTTTTCACATTATTTTCGCAACGTGCTCTGAAGTTAGTCTCTATTATTACACATGATCATATCACAATGTGCATTTCTCAGGAGTGGTGGTCTGTATCCTAGCATTCAGTATGAAACAGATTAATTTTTTTTTCAATTAATGCTTACTATTCCATTCAGCTCTTAAGCACCAAGACACCATAATAAAACTATAAGACATGCTGCAACAAATAACTTCACTAAATAAGATTATTTTAGAACCTGCTATAGGACAATTCAATTCTCTTAAAATAAAAATCAATATAAAGACATGTAATCTGTGAAAGCTTACTTTCAACAAAATATCCACGATTCGCTGTTGATATTCCACAGCTTGCTTGTCATTTTTAAAATCTTCAAAAGTCTAAAAAGGAAAAATGTTTAAAAGTAATTACTACTTGCAAGTTTAAAAAGGAAACACAATATTAAATTCTTTGCAGATAAAATCCAGGTAAATTCCCCAATATGATAACCATTCTACATCTTCTTATACACCTTTAATGACGTTATTTTTAGGAAGTCAAGTAGAAAGTTGAGCATTTAATATTTCTAAGACTTTAAAAAATCAATAAGAAGTATATAAATGTAGTGGTTATCACACAACCAAGAAGTGTTTGAGAAAGCAAAGCCTCCTCAAAGAAGGCTATGAGGAAGCAAAGAAAAAGAACACTAATGGCAAGAGGAAATTTGGAAGCAAAGGTCAGAAGGATGAAATGCCAGACTCAGTCATCATTCAGTATGTTACTTAGAAACAACTGAAATGCTGCTTATTAACTGTCATGAAAAATAACTCCCATAATTTATATGACATTTTAGAAAAATGGATATTCAAAGATTGGCATTTAAAAGATTATTATGGTAAAAATGTCTGAACATTAAAATTTTTAACTCCACTTACAAAAATTAGTTATCTTTGCCTCAAAACATTGCCAAATAAAGTACTTCTTATTTTTATATTCCTGCTCAAATGAGCCAGTATGTATGTATATTTTGAATATAACATGCATCAAAGTAAATGACCACAATACATTCTGTTTGACAATATATGATAACATGATGTCACATAAATACCTAGAACATATGGGATTCAATATGAAGGAACTGAAATTGTATCCATTAGCCAACAGTTGAAATTAAAATGTGTGCTGCATAAGAATGATGAAAGACTTGAAGATCTTTCTTATTGTTTTCACTTAGCACATTTTGGTCTAAGAAATGTTTAAATCCACACAGCAATAATTTACTTCTATTTTCTTGAATCAAGAACAATGGACCACCTATTGTCTCAAAAGATTACCCTCCCCCTAAAACAGAATGTAATAGCAATGAACTTTTAGAAGTACCTCAGAGTTCTACTCAACCAGAATACTTGCTGGTCTTTAAATGGGCCCTGGAATGCCCCAACTTCTTTAAAGTGCCACTGCTCTTATGAGCATGTCCTTCCTTTCCTTCTCTTATTTGGCATACAATAGGTGCTTTAAAAATGACTTCTGAATTGTCTCGTTAATTATGTATAGAGAAAAAACAGAATATCTTTAACTCTTTTTTCCAACTAGTCTGCTTTGCTGCCAGTTAGTTAAGAAATCCTGAAACGAGTTACCAAGGAGACTGTAGGAACTCTTAATCTGGGTAAGCTCAATCAGAAGATATTTTTATGTTTATGTGGGTTAAATATGACCCTGCCTGAAGTTAGGAACATACACCAGAAAATGTTTCAATTATATATTTTGACTTATGGGAATGCCACACACACACACACACACACACACACACACACACACACACCTCTCTCTCTCTCTCTCTCTCTCGATCTCATTCCAGTCTGCTGGGAAGAGATGTTACTCTGTAGATACACAGGTAACTACCTGCTAATTTAAGTGCTATTCACCTAAAACTTGAAAGCATGGAACATTAATGTATTTAAAAACTACAGCAGTGACAGCAAGGAGAAAATTTTCTTAGCTACTTTCCTTTTGGCAGCATGTAGTCACTGTTCTGAAACAGACATTGAAAATCTGTTTCTATAAATATAATTAAGTGGTGACATACTACAGTGTGAATGTTATGATACACATAATGACATATTTTGGTGGTAGTTAACAACTGCCACCAAAATGGCACATCATTGCTAGAACATTATCATTCCACAAAGATGCTTCTAAATATTCAATGTTTGTTAGAGGAATAATAAGCAAAGATGTCTTAATGGAGAATTACAGTTTGTTAAGCAAAGGTGGACTTAAAACCCAAGTTTAGAGTCATCTATGAATTTGGACATAAAAACTTCCTTCTGTAGTCCCTTAAAAATTATTATGGGGTTTCCAGATGATAATGACAGCAAGCTAAATCCTAACCCAGGAGCCAACAAACGTTCTCTGTAAAGAGCCAGACAGTAAATATTTCAGGCTTTGTGGGCTGCATATCATCTCCATCACATACTCTTTTTCTGTCTTTTTATAACCCTCAAAAATGTGAAAACATTTTTAGTTCATGTAGGCCATAGGCCAAATGGGGCTAGATTAGGTCCACATACTGTAGTTTGCACACCTCATCCTAATCTCTTCACGTCCTCCACGAAGAATCCCATGTAATAAAAAGAGCAAAAAGAATCACTTAGAACCCATGTTGATGCCAAAACTGCAAGGACAACAAATACCACTGAAAGTGGGAAAAAAAATATCCTAAATTAGCAGAGTTGATTCCAAAGCACATAACACCAAAGAGAAGTCAAGCTAGGATTACATAGAAGACAGGAGGGTTGTGGCAAGGTTCTAGTGGTAGCAGAAAACCTATGATATCACAGAGAATTCACCTCCAGAAGAGAGAGGTCTGTCCTAGTTGAGGAAATACTGAGATCAGGAGACATGGTAGATCAGAGTACTCACTGGCTGTTAGGGAGATCAAAGGGAGAGATTTGCAAAGTATGCAGCAGAGGTCCTGGTAAGATACAAAGGGAAGGTGTCTTGGAATGGGAAATGCTCCTTAGAGGCTTAGTGGTGAAGACTCAGTGGTAAAGGTGGAAGAAAGTCAAACAAGATAATGTTGAAATTAGATAAGGTCAAAGAATGAGAAGATGCTAGACTATTCTCAAAAGTTATTATTTATTCAAGAAATAACACTTGATTTCCTGTTTCTAACATATAACTTTACTTCTTTTGTGTAAATACCTAAGAATGGAAATTTTGGTCATTTATCAAGCATCTCATTTAACTCTATAAGGCATGGACAAATTGTTTTTCTAAACATTTGAACCTTTCCACATTCCCAGAGTAGTACATGAGAATTCCAGTTTCTTCACCACAAACACACCACTGTAATTCTACCTCACCATGTCAGAAGTCTAAAAGTCTTTGATGCTTATCTTCCATATCTAACTGTATAATAAGCCCTATCCTTTCACATCTTGATTATCCATATTGTCACTGTCTGAATCCAAGCCACCATTATCTTCTATCTAGATTACTATAAAAATTTGCTAATAGGCCTTGCCTTGAATCCTATTTCATTTCAATCCATTTTCCATATGCTATGGTCTAAATGTTTGATTCCACTGCCCTCCAAATTTTTATTGAAAACTGAATTATCAATGTGATAGTATTAGGAGGTGGGGCCTTTCAGAGGTGATTAGAACATGAGGTCAAAGCCTTCATGAATGGGATTAGAGACCTTACAAAAGAGGCTCCAGACAGATCCTTTGCCTATTTGCACCATGTGAGAACACAGCAAGAAGGCACCATACATGAACCAGAAGTGGACCCTCAACAGAAAGAATTGGCCAGCACCTTGATCTTGGACTTCCCAGCTTCCCAAACTATAAAAAATACATTTCTTTTGTTTATATGCCACCCAGTCTATAGTGTTTTGTTATAGACTCAAACTAAGACACAAGAGTCAGAGGGAACCTCTTTAAATCATGATATTCCCCTTCCTAAAAGGTTTCAAAAGTGACCTACTGTTACACAATAAAACCCAAATTTCTTACTATAGATTACAAGATCAGAGTCTGCCTATATCTCTGCATTTCTTTCTGAACTTTTTCTTATATTTAAAGATGTAGACAAACTGAACTTTTTTTCAACTACTTGAATACTCATTGGTCTGTCTCATTTCCAGGTTTTTAAAAATATATTCTGACCTGCCTAGAATATCTTTCCGTTCTCTTCACCTAACTTGTACTCATCCTTGAGATCTGGTATGGATTATCATTTCATCCAAGAAATCTTCCTTAATCCTCATTAGGTGCTACTCCTAAATGTTCCCACGGCATCCTGCGCTTCTCCTAAGGCAAGTGTTACACTGTGCTATAATGAGTTACCTGCAAGTCTGGATCCACTTCCTCCATAAGGGCAGGATTTACATCTTGTCAATCAGGATACATCCCCCAGTTAGTACAACATCCCCTAATACAGAGAATATACTCTGCACTCAAATATTTTCCAAGCAAATAAGAGAGAGAGTGTTCTGCAGCCTTACTATAAATGCCAATATCATAATTCAGACATTGGCATGATATGAACTGTGCTTTGGTGCTACCACAGCCCTTAAAAAATAAAAATTAGGGCTGGGATTGTGGCTCAGTGGTAGAGTGCTTGCCTCACACAAATGAGTCACTGGGTTGGATCCTCAGTACCACTTAAAAATAAATAACTAAATAAAGGTATTATGTCCATCTGCAACTAAAACTATTTAAAAAAAAAAAATTTTAAAAGCCATGCAAAATTCTTTGTTTTCTCTACCCCTCTTTCCAAACTGCCCATCACTTTCTGTTTCTTTTCCCCTAAGTGTTAGCTTATACTCTCCTCTAGAGGTCTAAGGTCTAAACCAATGAGACCTAACTTGCAGTTCTGAGTTTCTTTTCCCTTCCTCTTATGAAACTAAAGTTGCTGCTCCTGAAGTCAGATTTTCAAATTAAACCAATTCAAGCTATGACATAATAACCTTCTGATGGGTACTTATCATTTTAGAATAATTTAGTAGTTTATTATATTATTCAATTTTAAAAAGTAGTATATGCTTACAGGGAAATCTGACCCATCTCATAATCACTTTTTTCAACTATGCTTTCATTTTGTTTTCATCTTATTGTAGAAATCGTATTAAAGTAGTTCCATAGTGTATAGTAGAATAATGGACTAAAAAACATTTAAAGTCATTTTAGAGACTACAAGGTGTTTGCTCATCCTAATAATATCTTTTCATATAATAATTTCTTAAGAGATTTCTCATTTTAAACCAGTATTACTTTTTAGTTGATGGAAACAGGAGATTGGAGTTCATTATTGGCTGATGTGGAAATATCATCCTACAGAGAAAAGATACAGTGAGTTAAGACTGAAGTCACATTGAGGTTCCTGAGATTGAGGATAATTCAGCAAATAATCAGGAGTTGTTGCCCACATTTTTTAACTCCAACTTTGATAGGACTATTGGTCAATGAATCCTGGGTGGTAGTCAATGGGAAATCATGCCAGGGAAGTAGTTGCCAGAAGACCTAAATTACTGTTGAATCTATACAAGTAGAGTAGGCTGCCACATTGTGAAGCCTGAAGAGTTTTTTTTTTTTTTAAAGCTTTTGCTAAATAGACTGTTAAGTAGTAAAATAAAAATCCAAAGGAGTTCTCATAAACCAGATCTCCTGTAGAAATCAATATATTCTTCAGAAGTTTTTGTTATTTTGTTTTTTGTCTAAAACTGCTTTGCATGGGAATCATGTTAGCAAAAATGACCTAAAAATGAGCTGTCCAAAGGGGAAGTTGGAAGTGGTGTTAGAAAAGGACACTTAGTTTTGTCAGGAATACCCATGAAATGACCATAGGTGTATTGTTGATGTGGAAAAAAGAATCTGATAATGGCAAATCTCAGAATTTTCAAATTTAATTAAAGAAGAAAAGTTCAAGTTTTTTAGAGGGCTTCTAACAATGCAAGTATTTGTAAGATGTTGATATGATCCATAATATATAGTAGTAGGGTATTCTTGATTTAGTATATGTGTGTATATATATACATATTATATAATAATATATATACATATTAATATATATACACACATATACATATATATGTATATATACATATTATATAATAATATATAGTTAATGATACAAAAGACTTTGGAGAAAAAAAAATTTTTTTTTTTGTACTGGACATTGAACTCAGGGGCACTTGGCCACTGGGCCATGTCACCAGCCCTATTTTGCATTTTATTTAGAATTAGGGTCTCAGTGATTTGCTTAGGGCCTCACTAAGTTGGTAAGGCTGACTTTGAACTCTCCATCCTCCTGCCTCAGCCTCCTAAGTCACTGGAATTACAGGCATGCGCCACTGCACCAGCTAACTTTGGAGAACTTTTGTAGCCAGACGTTAATATTAATTATGAAAACATATACTGATTTTAAAAAATGCTGCAGAGTATTGATAGAGAACATACACTAACACAAAATTTATATATTCAAATATAAGTGGAAATTACCTTAATCTAATCACCCAAATTTGCTCTGTATTACACCATCAATGTTGTAACTTTAAACTCTCCTTCCTATCATGATAATAGCAGGGTACCAATTCCTTTACCAAGAAATTCAAAGACTTTATGAGAGCTTTAAAAAAATGGGCAAAGTTAAAATGAAGAAGAAAATAGCTTTTAGACCATTTAGATAAGTTAAATATCATTATAATTGAAGTCAGAGATAAAATATATACTTTATTTTAGCTCTGAACTTACTGGTCATAAATACAGAAATGGAAACGATCTTACAAAATTTCCAATGATTATTAGTTCTACAGATTTTTTTTCTTTTCTCACAGTCCTTCTTGAGTTATTCCATAGACTATAAAGAATAATCCATACTACATGACATTCTGTTACTACTTAAAAATTGGTACCAAGATCTATTGTATTCTGATGATCTTTCCTGAATTTGTACAAAACATATCAGCGCAGATTAAGTTTACATGGGAAGATATAAGACTCCTTCCATCTGAGTATTTTTTAAACTTCATCCCTGATTTCTTCTACTATCCACTGGTCATTAAATAGTATATTATTTAGTCTCCAGGTGTTACAGTAGATTCTATTTTTAATTTTATCATTGATTTCTAATTTCATTCCATTATGATCTGATAGAATGCAAGGCATTATCTCTATTTGTATTTGGTAAGAGTTGCTTTGTGGCATAAGTTATGGTTTATTTTAAAGAAGGATCCATGTGCTGCTGAGAAAAAAAGTGTATTGGAACACTGATGGATGAAATACTCTATATATTTCTGTTAAGTTCAAATTTTTGATTGTAGTATTTAGTTCTATGTTTCTTTGTTCAGTTTTTGTTTGGAGCACCTATCCAGTAGTGAGAGGTGTATTAAAGTCATCCAGTAGTACTGTTGTGAGGGCTGGGCGCCAAGACCTGCACACCTGTTGTGAAGCTATGTGCTGGACCAGGTGGATCTGGCGGCTAAGTGTGTGGGGCAAGTTGAGGCCCAGCCATGTAGAGGGGCCCTGCTGTTTGTGCCAGGTGGATCAAGGCCGAGCACTGAGACCCGTGGGTCAGTCAGGAAGCTGCAAGCAATGGGCAGGGTTGGGGGCCAAGGAGGAGTTGGGAGACTGGGGAGCCAGAGGGCCCTGTTGGGTACCAGACTGATGCTGGACCTGGCGGGACCAGGTTACTGGTAGATGCTAGACTTGGGAGGGAGTCAGGGACCAGACTGGTGCTGGGAGCCCATGTTATGGGCTGATTTGAAAATTAGCCCAGACTTACTTCATTTTGTTCAGACACCTCTCCCTGTGAAGTTGGCCCCTCTTCTACATGAGCCCACTTGCATAGAAGCTAACATGTCCACCACCACCTACTTAAACCCTGACCACAATATCCTTGCTCTTTGGGACTAATACAAAATTGTTTTTCTGAGAAAATGTAACTTGCTACTTTTCTACTTTATGAAATGTATTTTGTGATATAATTGCCTCTCTCCCACCCCTGACTTCTTTGAGGCTTTAGTTCCTTAGAAGGTAGTTGCTACCCCCAATCGGGATCAAGAATTGCAGAGAGCTGCTTGGTTCTCTGTGCTTCTGGTCCCGGCCAAGAAATAAACCTTTGTATTCACCTTCCAAAGACCCAGAGGATTATCTGGAAATTTGGGAATAGTACCTTAACATCCATGAGTGCATGCCCATGTGGTCTCTGGGAACCTGGTGGATGCCAGACCAGCTGGCTGGGCAGGCTGAAGGCAAAATACCCTCACACTCTTCCAGGCTTCAGATTCCAACCCACTGTAGCCAGCCCCATCAGTCCTCAAGAGCCTCAGGACTCAAGGAGCTGGGGAGAGCCCAGGTCTCTCCTGCCTCTCTAACCTGTGTTCCCCAGCAAAATGCTCCCAGTTTTTGACTTTCCACAGGATTGCTAGGCTTGGACAGGCCCATGCCGACCTAGCTGCAAACTCACAGATCTGGGTTTCCAGTTTCCATAGGCTCCACCATCCTATAGTCCCCAGTTAATTACTACTAACATTTAGGTATGCTTCCTTTTTGTCTTTTTTTTTTTCCTCCATATACTGGTGTAAATGTGTATATGTTCTATATAGTTGTGAGCCAGATGTTTTCACTAAACACCATAAATAAATGCACTTTCCATCTTACCAAAAGCTTTTTTTAAAAAAATAATTACAATACTCTTTAAATGGGATGATTCATCATGTTTTATATAATTATTCCCCTAGGGACATTTTCACAGAAAACCTAACTCATCCAAATTCATCTCTAATTAAATAGGTACAAGGGTGTTTTACAGCAGGAAGTTTCCATGTTCCACTTCAACTCCAGTTATTTTCCACTGTCATCACCACCACATTGCTTCAGAGCCCTTGTGCATACACAGTTTGATGGGTACCATGGTTTACGAAATCAGAGATACACCACATTAGTCCTGTTCTTTTTAACTTTTTTTTGTGTGTGTGTGTGTACTGGGGATGGAACTCTGGGGCACTCAACCACTGAGCCACATACCCAGTCTTTTTTTTGTATTTTATTTAAAGACAGGGTCTCACAAATTGCTTAGGGCCTCGCTAAATTGCTGAGGCTTTCTTTGAATGCATAATACTCCTGTCTCAGCCTCCCAAGCCACTGCGATTATATGGGTGCGCCACAGCACCCGTCTCTCTTTACTTTTAACTTTTGATGTATGTTTGATAATATGTTAACAGGGGTTTTTTGTTTGTTCGTTTGTTTTTTGGGACTGGGGAACTGGTGATCAAACCCAGGGTCTCGTATACCTTAGGCAAGCACTTTACCACTGAGCTACACCCCTATCCCATAAGTGTGCTTTAGAAACAGACTGATAGAGAAGTAGAGGAAGGGCTCTAAATAACTAGAGAGGAAATATGGGCAGCACAATAAAATCAAACATCTGAAATGCTGGCTAGGGCATAAAAACTGTACCCTCATAAAGATTTTTATTTTTCTTTCTCTCTGTTAAAAAAATTATCACCTTGACTCCTTTGAAAACAACTTAAAATCATACTGTTTCTTACCAGTGCCAATACATTTAGAAATTCTCTTGTGTCAAAATGTAGCAAAGTCCGAACATAAGGATAGATCTCTTCCTCAGGGGATGCTTCTGCAGAATGCAGGCGAATCAGAAACTCGAAAACCTACAAGGAGAAAAGCAAATTGTTGATCATTTTCTCATCCTTTAAAGTATCTTGTTGAAGCAATGATGCCCATCTGGATAAAATAAAGGAAACCTAAATTCAGTTGAAAATGCCACTGTGTTAAAAGTTGTCTCTTAAATCCTCTCTCAGCTAAAACTGTTGACTTTAGTCATAGCATATAGGCTCCCTCCTATACAGGCAGTAGTTCCTGAGCCAAGTATAATTCTTCCTCATCTGCAATTTGTCTTCAGTACATCTTAGTAAGAGGTGTAAACACTAAAAATGCTATGGAAATGTACCAACCTGGTTTTTAACCAACGGAACAAGATCTTCAGGGATGTCACCAAGGGGATAGGCTCGACCTGCCAGACAACAGCTAGAAGAAAAGAATGGGAACAGATCTGGTAACTTGTAAAAGGGCAACTTCCACATGAGTAACAAACAATTCCTCAAACTTGAGATATTAGTTTGATCTTGAAGTTGGCTCAGTTTTTGCCAAGTTCAAAACCAGATCACTACTGTAGAGTGATATATGTAATGATAATGCATGTATACTTCAAAAAAGCTAGAAGAATTTTGAACATTTTAATCATAAAGAATGTTTGTGGAGAGAGAGGTTTACCCTGATTTAAATATTATATCCAATTAGATCAAGTTCAAAACCAGATCACTGCTATTGCACTGTAGAGTGATACATGTAATGATAATGTATGGATACTTCAAAAAACTAGAAGAATCCTGAACATTTTTTTATCATAAAGGATGTTTGTGGAGAGAGATGTTTACCCTGATTTAAATATTATATCATCTATACATTTGAAACATCACATGGCATCCCTAAATATGTACAAATTTTGTATTTATGTATCCAGTAAAAAAAATCTAAAATTAAAAAAAAAAAAGATGACATCTAGTTCAGAAAACGTGGGAGATGGGAATGTTGGTGAAGTACCACATCCTGTGACAGAGTGGTGGCTTCCATTTCTTCCTAGTTACACTAAAAGGACAGGAAGGAATGAGAACACATCACCTAGAGGCCTCATACTTAGCATCTGGAAAACTGAATAGCAACATTAAACTATGAGTTACCTGTTAAAAGTCCCACTCTTAGAAACATTTAAACCAGTGACTTTAAAAATGGTGATTTTAAAAATGGAGCATGAGTTAGGCTAATATCTGGAAAATAACTGCAACAGGACAAGCCTTCAAGGAGAGTTAGAATCTGAGGAGAAATTCAATAGTTTTCGCTGTTGTTGTTGTTATTTTTCTTGCAGTGCTGGTGCTCTAACCCAGGGCCTTATGCATGCTAGGCAAGCACTCTACCACTGAGCTACACCTTATGATCCCCCTACAGATTTACCTCCAAATCAGATCTTCTTTATGATTAATGACCTACCTTGTGGACTAAATTATTACAAATTTCTTCTGAATATGTTTTCTTTTTGGTTGGGGAGGAGCAACTTTAAATATCTTTGAACCAGTCATCAATTTTCAGTATTAGCTTAATATTGAGATAAGTGGGTACCAGCATATTGTAAAGAATTTAAAGTACAAATGATAAAGTGCCAGGTAAACACAATGTTCTTCCTCACTAAAGAATCAATGCAACAATGTATAATGGGTCTCAAAGTTAACTGATGCTGGATAAGAGCTAAAATGAGGGCTCTGACAGGTTCTGCCATCTTCCCAACTTCCTGCCAACCAGTTATCTAGCTAAAAGTTCTATTTCGAGTCAATTCTGATCCTATGTAGTCTATTGGAATCAATTCTGCTCCAGGAACAGGAGACAAAAAATCCTGTATTAGTTCTATCATTTTTTCATGATTTAAACAAATCTCTTGCCCTTAGATATGAAATAGAAGTACTATATATCACACAGAGTTACTGGTAGTAAAAATAAAATATTCTATATCAGGATTTCTCAACCATAGTCCGATTGGTATTTTGGGCAAGGTAATTCTTTGTTGCAGGGATTACACTAAGCATTATGGGATGTTTGGCATTCTAGCCTCTGCCCACTAGATACCAGTAACATCCCACCCCTTACCCCAGATGGGATAACTAAACATGTCTGTAAAGATTGCCAAACATGAGAATCACTACTCTGCATAAAAGAACTTTGAAAAATGAAAAGTACTATATGGATAAAACATAGTATCTCTTAAATATATAGGAAAGTACAGAAGAAACATGGTCACAGATGAATAAATAAAAATCTCTTACCTAATATATACAAGAAGCTTGTTGCCCATAACAACTTGCTCATCTAAAAGAGAAAAATATCTTTAGCAATTCTTTCTCAAAACCTTGTCACAAATTTAATCTTCATGTAGAAACAAAATGTAAAACTTAACATTTTAGGTGAGATTAGCATATTTCCAAACAGAAAATTGAGATAAGACCTTTCGAACTTTCCAAAAAATTTTAATTGTATTCTACTCACAGACAAAATTCATGAGTTATTCAAAGACATATGTAGAAGGAATAGACCTGAGGGTAGAAATTTATCTATTGTTGTGTTAACCCCTAGCTTAGGACCAGGGGAAGGTACAAAGCAGGCAATGAGTTCAACTGTAGATCAAGACCAACTAATTGACACCAAGGCATAACTATGTCTTTCATTTGTTACATGGACTTTCACCACTCCTAATGCAGTAGGATTGAGAAGGCCACTGTTCCCAAATATTTAAAGCAAGAGAGCTCAAATAAATGATCCCTAGAGCCCTTCCTATTCTAACATGCCAAAAAATTTTAGATTATGTCATCTGATTACATAAATTAATATGTAAACAAAAAGATATGAGAAAGATCAATTTTGAGTCCAAAAGGTCAAGGGCAACATAGAATGAAGTAAGAACATTAATAAGGGTAATCAGGAATTTGTATGGTATGCAGATTATGGGAATTTGTGGTTGGTAATAAAGAAAAGGTTTAGTTTCTATTTTTGGTATGTGAATACTAGACAAATGCAAGCAAATGTACAACTTTTATTTCACCAGCAGTCCTTTTTAAATACTCTAAATATGTGATGTAATTCATACAAATAAATTTGCACTGCTAAAAATTATATGAATAATTATATTTTGCTTCAATTTCAAATGCTATTTGATTCAACTCACCTAGTAATATTGTGGGAATCACCTTCCAAGTATACCACGTTCATGTTTATTGACTAATTAGGTAAACACTTCAATTGTTAGAAATCTCTGGTAGAATTATCTAGCTCATGATATTCGTAAATTTGCTTGTTTAACATGTGCATCTCCATTATTCCACTCCTATGAGTTTATTAAGAGCAGGTTATCTGTGTTATCTCTATTTCTCGCATTCAGTACAGTGTCTGGCACACAGGAGATTAGTAAATGTACAGTGAACTGAACTGATATAATTCTTAATTTTCACAACTGTCCTCTTCCCAATATCCTCTTTTAGATGATTTTCTGTTGTAAAAGGTCAACAGTTTCATTTGGATTTTTCAATACTATACTACACTTTTATTTCTGGTAGACATATATGTGAAAAGTCAACCTTCAAGTCTGTTTCAAAAAGATTAGGTTCAGGGCCACTGTTAAGCATAAAAGGCTAAGACTGTACAAATGACTCCCCTTGCTTCACCATCAAAATCAAAAACAAAGACAAAAAACCCTGAAAAACCTGGACATAATACAAAGAAACTACCCAAAGTTACTGAAGAATGAACAGAAGCAAAAAATCTGGCAGGGAGTTGAGACTCACTTGGAGAAAAGATAGACAGCCATACTCTGACCTCCTTTCCCTGTGTTCCAGTACACTGTGACCTGAACACATGGGACAGATAGCACATGGAAAAACCCCTGATCTTTCTGGCTTGGGGGAAAAGTGAAGTCAAGAAACCAGGAGAGGAAAAGAGAGAAAGAGAGAAAGGGTTGAGGAGAGGAGGAGGGAAGGAAAGGCTGCAGACAGCACAAGTGACAGGAATATGAAGTTAAAGGGATTATTCTACAAACTGGGTCTATGTGCTGGCCCTCCACGTTTTCTTTTAAAAAGCAGTTTACTCAGGGCCATTCTGGTCCTGCTCTGGCTTAAGTCAACAGGATATGTTACATTCCTCAACAAGCGGCACATTATCCACAGGACTGTTCTCTGGGCTGAGGAACTTAAGATTCATCCCTGCCAATAAGAAGGACACAAGTCACCATGAAGAAGAAATTTTCACGACCTTTATACTGACCAACGAGTCCAAGACCCAGAAAAACAGAATAATTAGAAACAAAGCCCACTGACCATAAAATCTGTAAAAACAAATTCTAAGTAGAACCAGTCAGTACAGGCCAAAGTGACCAAGAGCTGCCTTTAGATCTTTAGCATGTCATTTTAATCTCATTTATACTAGTAAAATCCCCCCCACATCATGGGTTTTCGCTTGGGCGCCTGTGACCAAAATTGAGTGCATTAAGAACTTCGAAATATGCAACCTACTGTAAGTCAAGGTTGAGAGGTGGTACCTGAACAAGACTCTCTAGAAACTTCCCTGAGACCTCCAATAGAACCAGGGAACAAAGGGATACCACTTTTCTCTTCTCTTTGAAACAACCCACATTCTCCCTTGAGGGTATCTTTCCCTTCTTTAATAAATCCTGCTATATTTTTACTATATTTTGTGTCATTCCTAAAATTTTCTTCTGCAAGAACATAAGAACTGAGAGGCACAATGTGACCCTGGACTTCCAGGACCGCTGCCAGTAACACAAAAAAAGAAAGGAAAGGGAAAGGGTGGGGGAGACAGAATCAATGCCCAAACTGTCTTCTTACACCTGTGACTTATTCCTAAACAACCACATAGGAAAAAGACTCAAAGCAACTCAGCCAAAGACAAAAAATCAGAACCAAGAACTGTGCTCCCCTGCTGAAGACAATAAAGTGTGAAGAGAGGCATACAGGTCCCAGTGGGGCACTCATTCACCTCAAGGAATGGAGACAGGGTGTTGTACAAATACAACTGGGACTAAGTACAGCCCATGTGGCAAAACAATAGGATTGGGGGCTCACATGGAAAGAACAGCAACTTTCCGGCCAGGGCAACTAGAAAAAAGAAGCTAGGATGAATATATAAAAGAAGCAGGGACTCTTGCAAAGAAAAGAGTCAGAGGAAGGATCCTTACTCACTGTGTGCCTTTATCTTTGACCAAACCCTGAACCATACCTGTGGATCAGAATCAAAGGAGACCAGAATAAACACAGACCAGCTAAAGATAAATTATCCAAAGACAGACTGGAGCTGCCACATGGGAAACAGTTTGAAATTTAAGCCTAGCCAAGAAAACTACCTGATAAAACAAAAGGAAAAAAAAAAAAAATTCAGGGGAAAAAAATAACAGAAACCAGAATCTCTAAATGTAACATTCATAATACCAGGACACAATCCAAAATTAACCTCCATATGAAGAACCAACAAAACATTTTCTTAAGAGGAAAAAAAAAATTAACCAAGTACAATCCTGTGATGAACAAAAAAAGGTTAGAACCAATAGACAAGGACATTAAAGGAACCATAATTATCCTCAGTGAAGTTAAATAGGACATGTTTCAATGCATGAAAATTATAATAGATAAATAAGGAGATCCAGCAAAACCTATAAAAAATAACTATATAGAAATTATAGATTCAAAAACACAATTGTTGAAAACAAAAATTCTCTGAGTGGATTTAACAGCTAAATTGACATGAAAGAGAAAGAGCAAGTGAACCTGAGGGCAAGGCAATCTTCCACTGTGGAGAAAGATAGGGGGGAAAAAGCTCAAACAAAACAAAAATAAAGGTCTGGGGATACAGTTCAGTAGTGGGCACTTGCTTAGCACGTGTGAGGTTCTGGGTCTATCCTTAGCACCACAAACAAAACAAAACAAAAATCTAGGAGGGCAGAAATGGTGGAGTTCAATCCTCCAAAACTCTGTTCTTCCATGAAGGTAATAAACACAGTGGGAAAAAAATTCTTAAAATCGACTTTTTAGAATTCTTGAAAAACTAAAGATTTGCTGTAATCTTAGGAATATTTATTCAAGAAAAATGCCTAAATCTCAGAAATAACTATGAGTGGGCTTTATAGTGTTTAACTTTACCTACTACCATCCTGCTTTCCCAGTTTCACTGCAGATTTAAAGCTAATAACCTTACAACTTCCTCAGCTGTGAAAACCAGCAACCTAGCAGCCATCTGAAGGGGAAAATGGATTTGGAACTCCTTAAGTGCACTGTCTCAGAGAACTGGCTAGTTCCAATCTCAGGAAAATTATCTAAGAAAACGAGGGAAAAAAATACACAGTGGGAATAAGAGAATCCAAAATCCACATATATTTTCTTCTCCTGACTCAGAATTCATTTGGTGGTAACAGCACTATCCCCTGGCATTTCCGAAAACAACCAGTGCTCCTGTTTAACCAGATAGTTAACTAATAAAAGGTTCTCCAAAAAACATACAAGAATAAACAGAAGAAGGATCTCCAGGGTGTCTGAAAATCTGTGCAGGACTGTACATGTATCCAGGGAAGACCAGAAAATATCCTATGCTGTGGCTGACTTTGAGGCTCTACCTAAGTAGGAAGTGAAGGCTAAGGGCAAAATTGTGAACTGCCTGCCAGAGGACTGAAAATTCCAAAAAAAATTAAACAAGAACTGGGTCCCTGGATTCCAGTTTTACCATGTGATCCTTCTTGCATGTGCTTCTGTCACTGTGAGGATATCTGCCATAAGGCCCTCACAGAGCCCAGCAGAAGCTGGTGCCAGAACTGAGGACTCCGAGAGAGTAATGACAACTACAGAACAACCATGGGCAAAAGAGCTCCTACATAAAACAAGTTGCGCTGATTACCATCATGGCTCAGACTGGCACCTGGTGTTCCTGTAGAGAAAATAACATTTGGGACTGGGGAAGGGTGTTTCAGACAACATAAAGAATGGAAAACATTTATAGAACTGACTGACACAGCAGAAATAATCCAAAAGGCAACATCATAGTCCTTGTTCATCTTGGACAGACTGGGAAGAGGCAAGAGCACCTCGGAGGGAATTGCCTTTGTTACGCTATACTTGTGCATTTCATTAGAGATATGAAATTATTAACCCTGTTCATCACCCATTACCCACCAGTTTGTTAACTAGAGACAAGTTACAACAGGTGGGGGGATCACCTACATGAGATTTTTGGTCAATAAGGATGAACGCAAACAGGAACAAGTCCTGATTTTTGACACTTTAAAAAATCAATCAGCAAACTACAATGAAGAGTTATAAACTAAATGTGGCTAACCTAGAAGATATTCCTGAAGAATTGTGAGGTTTTTTTGGTGGTGCTGGGGGCCAGGGCCTTGTGCATATGAGGCAAGCACCCTATCAAATGAGCTATATCCCCAGCCCTCCTGGAGAAATTTTAAGCTCAAGTCAAAAGCTGGAAATATTAGCAAATATGAAAAGTTATGGATGACACACAATGCAAAAGACCTGTAGAAGTGGATGGGCGAGTTTGAAATGGAAGAAAAATAGACTTCTTTTCTTGATTACAATGAAGATTACATTTTTAACAAAAAATGAAGATTTAAAAATACCAACTGCACAAAATATTTCTCTAGTAATTGTGTGACATATGAGCATAAAATTATGTCCATGACATATTTTTAATGAAAGCAAAACAGCCTCTAGTAAAGTCTTTTTCAGGTCCTGCCTTTCTGAAGTATAGATGCTTTTGAATATTGACTTCCACTATATAATTACAAAATTTCAAGGACGGTGGTGAGTTTCACATAAAATAGAAAACTTCTAAATAAAATCTAAAGTGGTAGAATACAATTCATGAACTTTTAGAGAGTACTCTAAACATTTAATTCACATTTTTGTTTTAGTTTACATATGTGGCACCTGGGTGAATCTGGAAAGAACATCTATCTACCTTTTCATTTGAACTAAAATAACGTAGACTTCTGTGTCCAATTTGCATCTGTTTCCTTTGCTCTGAGACACCCTGGATCCCAGGAACAATAAGTCTGATCAATAAACATCTTATGATGACTCAAAACTACTACCCAAGAAATAGCAACTTTTTTCTGTTTGGGAGGTAGGGGATGTTCTGGGGGTGGTAGTCGTGGTAGGGATTGAGCCCAGGGGCACTTTACCACTGAGCTACATCCTCAGTTCTTTTTATTTTGTATTTTGAGACAGGGTCTCACTAAGATGCTAAGGGTCTTGCTAAGCTGCTGAGTCTGGCCTTGGGCTTGTAATTTTCCTGTCTCAGCTTCCTAAGTCCCAGGAATTATAGGTGTGTGCCACAGCAACACCAACTTTCTTATGGACAAGGCTCTACCTGACCAGTCCTGAGATAATGATAAATCAGACCACAGTGTGATCAAGACTGCTTGACTATGCATATTTCTGGCCCACTTTTTCTATATAATCTGGAAACTCATGTTCAAACCACCAAAGACAAGACTGGAAATGCCATTCTCCTTCATCTTCCCTGTTTAGCTATATTGATTAAAGTTCCTTTCCTGCTTTTCATCATTATTTTTCTCTTTGATTTTTTTTTAAGTTGTAGATGGACACAATACCTTTATTTTATTTATTTATTTTTATGTACCCAGTGCTTCACATGTGCTAGGCAAGCATTCTTTCACTGAGCTACAACCCCAGTTCTCTCTTTGATTTTGGGAGCAAATGGCCAGACCTGATTTGTTGGTACCTCCAAGACCTGGTTCTTTGGCCAAGGATTATGGTAAAAATGACACCAGTTTATTCACCATGAACATAAGATTTTTTTCATAAGAAATAGAATTACCAAGCTTTTGAAAATTAGAGCACAAAAAAAAAGATGGTATGAAATTTTACAAGTATCATTATAGTTTTTAAGCAGATTTTTACAGATTGTTGGATGAAATTATTTATCATTCATTCAAGTAATAGATATTTAGTGTACCTTGTTATAAAAAATAAGCAAGAACTGACAGAACTGAAGCAAGAAACAGACAATTAACCTGGGCACAGTGGTGCATGCCTATAATCCCAAGCTATTCGGGAGGATGAGGCAGGATTCCAAGTTCAAGACCAGTCCAGGCAACTTAGTGAGACTATTTCAAAAGTAAGAAAAGGACAGGGGATGTAACTTGGTGGTGGAGCACTTACCCAGCCTGTACAAAGCCTTGGGTTCAACCCCCTGCAACACACACACACACACACACACACACACACACACACACATACACAAAAAGAATAGACAATTGAACAATATTTGAAGACTTCAATACCATATTTTCAATAATGGATAAAAGAAGTAGTAAAAGGTGAATAGCAAATAGAAGACTTGAACAAACTATAAGCCTGAAACCACTCAGGAGGTTAACTTGCTCCTACCACTAACAAGTTTGATAACTGAAGCCAGTGAAGGGGAAAACCTGCTTCTAGCACTAGCAAGTCATTTTTCATTGTTTGTTTTGCCTCACTCCCCTGTATCTCACTCCTCAAATAATTAACCAATAGAGTCAGCTTTACCTGAAAAAAGAATAAAGACAAAAATCAAAGAATAACTCCAGTTATATGACCTACTAATCAGTAATCTTTCTTTAGATATCTTTAGGAACCAGGAATACCTGGATACCTGGTGAACTGTAAACAACATCAAAAACACATCAAGGAAACTAACTACTCCAAGAATTAATGATGATTCCAGTGCCCACTTGGCTATCACTAAATTTTAGACTATCCAGAAACCCCATAATAAGCTTTTGTGTTAGTGATCTCTGACCAGACAGAATTTGGGTGACAGCTCTCCATCTTTCATCTGCTGATTTGTTACCAATAAAGCTCTTTCTTCTCCTGTCACTCAGTCTCTCAAATTACTGGTTTCATCAAGTAGCAGTGGAACTGGACCTTTGATGGTTATAAGCCTCTCAGACATCTACAGAACATTCCACTAAACAACAAAACACATTCAATATATTATTCTCAACTGCACATGAAACATTATCCAGAAAAGGCCATCTGTGAAGCCATAAAATGTCTCAAAAAGTTTAAAAAGATAGAAGTCACAGAAAGTGTGTCCTCTGACTACAGAACAAAATTAGAAATCAAAATCAGAAGGAAATGTGAGAAATTCACAAGTAGGTAGAAAATAGCACACTTCTAAACATCCACTATCACAAGGGATATTCGAAGTACAAAGGGTTACGTGGAAATTTTTCAGTATGAGTAATTACATAGTTCCTTCTACGATTTGATTAGGGTGGTGGTTACAGGATTATAATGATTACCAAAATTCACACTGTACACATGAATTCTATAACATTTAAATACCTTAAAATACAAAAGAAAGAGAAAAAAATTAAGGCTTACAAAAGTAATACCTGTTAGCGTTTTTCCTGCATTCAGAGGAGGAGCAATGACTCTGAAAAGTTTCTGCATTAAAATTAACAGGAAAACAATCACCATCATTTCAAAGGATAATATTTTTTAAAGATAATCAAGAATCTTATGTTATCAGTTGCCTTTCTCTGATGGAATTAGTCATTTGCTATTAGATTAAATATAAAAATTTAATGTGTACATGATTTATTTAGAAAGAGCACAGTGGAAAAATCATTGTGATATTCCTCATGGGGGAAAAAAACATTTAATGTCAGTTACATGAAGTTCTTTGTTGAGATTACAATTTCTGATATAAGACATCTTAGGTTCTTAAAAGGGTCTTATTCTTTAAAAAAAAAAACAGTAAGCAAATGATGAGATTAACATCCCACCAAAGTGGTGATGAAGATTAAACTGAAAACATCTAAACAATCCACAGCATAGAAAAAAAACATTATCTCAACTTAAGCAGGGACTCCCCAAAATATAGCCTCATGGAACCCCTAGAAGGAGGGTCCTATTTGGGAGAAGACCGACCTTTCCCTAAGAGGTGCAAATTCAGTTTCCATTAGCATCAAAAAGCCTAAAAGAACTTTCCATACCTTCCCATTGAAGCCCTAACTCCACTGTCTCCCCCATTTTTGTTAAACTGGTCCATAAAATTTCACCTCTGGCTATTCAGCAGAGCTACTTATCACCGAGTGCTCCCATGGATAAACCTTGTCTTTTCCTCTGGAAATACGTATATTGTCCAGATAATTCACAGTCCCCTCACCACCCTTTTGTCACCTTCCATTATTGGGACCTAAGTTGGTAGAGGAAAAATTTTTCCTCCCAGCACAAGGCACTACTTTTACTTCAGAAGCAGCCAAACTGAACAAAGTAAAAGGACTTCAGAGGCTACAGTAGTCATTTCAAATGGAATGACACTGTCTTTCATTTTAGAAAATCTAAAAAATTTCAAAAGATAGGATATCGTCTCTTAGTGCAGACCTCTCCAAGTGCTAAAACAGCTACACTTTAGACACTGAAAAGTGATTTCCTTATAGGTAGAGATTTATAAAAGAGGAACCACCTAGTCTCCCATGGCTAAAATCTCCAAAATGACTGTTTAATAACAAATACCAAGCTCCTACTGAAAACCATTAAACTTGGAAACTACTCTGAACACCTCAATAGCCTGGTGTTCCATTTGAGATGTATAACCAGACTGTGAGGAATAAAAAACCCACACAAAAGAAAATTTTCAAAAGCAACATAAAAGCCAGCAATCATTTTTGTAAATGTAGAATGCATCAAATTTGGATTTGTTTTAAGGGATTACTTGAGAGAAACAAGAAACTGCATTAATTCCTCCCAACTGTGGACCAGTGTTGGCACAGAAAACATTTCTGTATATAGGATAGTACTGGAGCTAAGGAGGAGGCAGCTAAGTCTTTCCTAGGACTCTTCTCAGTAATGGACCTCAATGAATTAGCAGCTGAGAGGTATTTAGGGAAAGAATCCTTGCTTGACATATACACAATCAGGGTCAAAACCTGAGGAGGAGGAATGGGGCACTCAAGAGGAAAGGTACATCTAAATTTGAAGGGTTATGAATTAGAGGGATATGCACCCTACCAAGCTAGTATGCCCAAAGAAGCCTGAAATTCCACAGAATGACTGCTGACTTAGCAATACTGGAAACACTTTGGGATGGTATTAAAATTGCAAAATAAAGTTGACTGGAAGCTTTCAGTGGATGCCTGACTCTGTTGAGGTACATTAGTCACTGTAATAAAGCAGTGGGTTGGGAGTTCACCACATATACCCATAGCTCCATTATCCAATCTGTCCTCAATATAAGGCAAATGACAAGATGGATAAAATAAAAGCATAAATGCTTTTTGGACTCACTTGGCAAGGAGAAAAACAAAATATCACACGTTATAAAATTCCAAATGTGGAAAAACAATACATTAGTAATTAACAAATAATGACATCCTACCATTCTCAGGACCCTCCCCCAGCAGGATATACATGCAAAATAAGCAACAGCACATTTATTATATATAATAATTATAGAAAACAAATTTCTTAAACCTTTTGGAAAAGTTGCTACATTTGAAAAATCCTTAGGAGAAAAAAAAGTTTAAAGTCTAACAAGCAAGCATTACTTTTAATTTCATCAACTGTTCCCTGGGATATAAATTTCTATTTACCCAGATAAGCAAGAAAACAATGGCAGAAGACACGAAATTAAAGACTACTGGGGCTGAGGTATAGCTAATAGTGGTAGAGCAAATGCTTAAGACCTTGGGTTCAATTCCCAGCACCAAAAATAAATTAATCAATAAATTAAATAAAGAAGCAAAACAGCTTCTTTAAACAGCTTAAATTAAACAGAAGCAAAGTCTAATAAATCAAGAGGAAATTTTTAAATAATTAGGTGAAAACAGAAACTATTCAAAACAGGAAAAGGGAAAAAATAATAGACAATATTAAATGTGTGTCTTAAATTAGGAAGTATCTTACCTCCATTGGACTAATAAACTCATTCATGCCTCTGTTGTAGACATAAATCATAGCATCGTATAAATGATTTTCCCAGCACATGAGAACTACCTGTAAAAAGGAAAAGTCACTTGATCCATATAATTCAGTAAGTCTCACCAATTACTTTTCTTAAAACTTTAAATAGAAAAGATCTTGAGTTTTCTTCCTTATTTTTTCTTATTCCTTTGCTGATAAAAACTGAAACTGAAACACTCAAGAACACAATGGTGGCTAAGAATTATGGTAGGTTCAATACTATTTTAATAGTACAATAACTACTTATAAACATCCTCCAATGTCTAATTTTGTTTCCTCTCTATCCTTTCCGTTATTCATTTTATTTGGCACTGGGGATAAAGTGAAAGACAAATCCAGACCTATTCCCTACCGTTAGAGAACTACATTCATCTCGGATACCAACAAAAGAAAAGAGAGGTACAAAATGGTATGAGTTATGCCATGGGAAAGATATTCAAATATATAAAAAATTGATTACCTACAAATATGAAAAACATTATAAAGGAACCTGACATGCTCTGGAGTATTCAAAATGTCATCCCTGAGCCAGGTGGTACATGCCTATAATCCCAGCAGCTCAGGAGACTGAGGCAGGAGGATTGCAAGTTCAAAGCCAGCCTGAGCAATTTAGGGAGGCCCTAAGAAACTCAGTAAGATCCTGTCTCTAAAGAGAATATTTTTAAAAAGGGGAGGGGGCTGAGGATGTGGCTAAGAGGTTAAGTGCCCCTGGGTTCAATCCCTGGTGTTCAAAAGAAAAAAGAAATAAAAAACAAGTCATCCCTGAGTGCATGCAACATTTAAGCTAGTACCTAATGGATGCATGAATGCGAGACAAAAGCAGAAATGGAAACAAGGGATTCTGCACGCAGAAGACAATAAGGATGAAGGACCTAGAGGGGAAAGGAACTTCAAGTATTTAAGGACAGAGAGAAATCAATTTGAGAAAACACATAGAAAAAAAGAATGGCTATGACTTGAAGTACAGGGTACTCTATATTCTGTTCCAATGAGAATTATATAATACCACTGAGGACTTGAGTAGAAGATCAGAGGTTGGAGAATGATAGGGACTAGCCAGAGGGGTAAACAGAAAAATGAGGGTCCTAGGACAGTCTTTCTAGAAAAGGGAATGTTCTGGGACCTCTTCTTTTTCTCCATCCTCTCTTCAGCCAGTGCCATGTTCATACTCTCTTTACTGATGACTAATGCACTTATAACCTCAGCCTTAACCTTCTCTCTGACCCATCCAACTGCTTCCTTAAATCTTCACCTGAATGTCTAGCAGCTATTTCAAAATAAAATGGCAAAGCAAGATTCCTCATTTTGTCTCTCAAGACTAATACTTGCTCTTCCAATCTTCTTAAAGGAATAACTATCGGTCCTATTTCTCAACAAAACAAAACCTTGGGCATTGCGTTTAAATTCTTTCATTCTCACTCTGACATCTAGTTCATCAGCAAATCAATTACATCTCCCAAACAGCCAAAATCAGGCTGACTCTCTCCATCTCACTGCTACCATTTCTGGAACTAGGGTGATCTTTCTTTAAAAATTCTAATGATTTTTTTAGAATATTTTCCCAGAATGAAATGGGAAAATGTGTACCTCACCCTGCAGAGTCTTTCTCTTTTCTATTATGCTCCCAGATCTGTTTGCCCTTTTTCTGTTACTTGAAAATTCAAAGCAGAATCTTTTTTTTAACGTTAGTTTCACCTATAACAGTCTTCTATTCAAAGATCTTTGCATTACTGATCCTTCTTATTCAGATTCTAAGACTCAATGTCACCTCCTCAGACAGGCTTTCTATAATTAGCCAACCTAAGAGAGTTTCTCATTCCCTACCATAGTGCCCTGCTTATGCTAATTTGCCTCTCATACCATCCTCTGCATTTCAAATTCAACTCTGACCTTATATACTAGTTATCTAAAAAAGGGCATCATTTTCTTAGGTAAAAATATTCTATTATTCATGTGAAAGGACCCTTAGTTGAACAAACTAACTGATAAAAGATTAGTCAAGAAGCATTTATTGAGCAATTAATAAGTGTTAACTTTATGCCAAGAGCTCTGGAGAATGTCAATGAAATTCAAGACATAATCCCTGGCTTGCAAGCATTATATTATCTAGCTTACATACAATCCTAAGACTTTGAGTCCTAAGAAATATATTGAAAAATATAAGTTTATAAGACAATTTGCCAGAAGTGCTCAATTGAGGTTTAGAAGAGGCAGAGTGAGGCCTAATCAGTCAGGTAAATAAATCAATAAAGGAACAATATTTATTCTATTAAGTTAATAGGTTGTCTATACACTCACCTGCTGAATATCTAGGCTAGTGATATCCATATGTACAATGAGGGATTCCACATTTTCCATTAATTTTTTATCTTGAAAATGAACAATCAAGTCTTTCATAACCTGGGGTGTGATCCCCACCAATTTATCACTTAAAATATATGGTTCGAGGCACTCCAGAAACACTCCTTTGGCCACTGAATTCTCACTTAATTTGTCATACATCTGGCTAAATAAAAGATCCCTATAACAAAAAGGGAAAAATAATTTTAGGAACATTCCAAATACCCACTAAATTTAGTCTGCTTAGTATATCTCATCCCTCCCCCCCATTTCCAGAACTTATTAAAAACAGTAACAATGTCTGTGTTGCAATATATTGGAAAAGACTTTAGATATATATGTAATTATATGTAGATATATGTAGAGATAGATAGATAGACAGACAGATAGATAGATAGATACTAATCTCCCCAATACTATTTCTTATAAATAAGAGAAGCTGAATAAGTTAAGTGGTTGCTGAAAGGTACACTTAACAGTCAGAATTAGAACCCAGACTTCTGGCCTAAATTCTGTGCTCAGTCTGTTATGGCACACTGCTTCTTAAGGGTAGAAGTAAAAGGAGTTGGTAAGAAAGTAGACATGATGAAGTAGGGGGCGGGGGGGAGGGACTATTATAATTTATCTTTTCTAGTATCTAAATATTCATAGGTGACCTGCAGAGCCTATAAGCTTCTTTAGCTCCAAACTTTTCTTCCCAAAGGGATTGGGCAATGATTATTGATGAAAGAAGAAGAAAAAAATGTTTAACTTTAAATAGATAACTAGAAACAGTTTTATTGCAGAAAAAATTTAATTACTCTAAGTGCCACCAACTTCAACAACTGTGTGTGATTTACTTCATATTTCTTCTGTAAATAGTCCATAATTTGAGGTATACTTAGCATAGGCTTTTTGAATTCTGTTTCATGCCATATTACATGATAGGAATTATTTGAAATAGCTACTTACTCTTCTTGGAGGGTGGGGTTTGGAAGATTGCAATTTAAAATACATTAAAATATATTTCATTTATTTATTTGTTTGTTTGTTTAGTGATGGGTCTCACTATGTTGCCCAGGCTGAACTCAAACTCCTAAGCTCAAGTGATCCTCCTACCTCAGCCTCCTGGGTAGCTGGAACTATAGGGGTGAGGTACTGTACCTGGTTTATTTTTATTTTTAAAAGATAACATAGTGTATATGTTTATGGGACACAGTGTGATATTTCAATACTTGAATACAATGTGTAATGATCAGATCAGGTTAATTGGCATATCCTTCACCTCAAACATTTACTATTGCTTTGTGTTGGGAACATGCAAAATCCTACCAGCAATTTTGAAATATACAGTTACTTGTTGTTAACCACAGTTGTCCTACTGTGCTCCAAAAACTTAGAAGGTATTCTTTCTATTCAACTGCACCTCGGTACCCTTTAATCATCCTTTCTCTGTCCCCTTTTGCCCCCCCAATCCTTGGCAGCCTCTGGTAACCATTATCCTACTCTTTACTTCTCTAGGAGATCAACTTTTTAGCCTCCACACATAAGAACATACAGTATGTGTCTTTCTTTGTCTGTCTTATTTAACATAATGTCTTTCAGGTTCATCTATGTTGCCACAAATAGCAGGAGTTCACTCTTTTATGTCTGTTAGTAATTCCACCATATTTTCTTTACCTATTCAGAAGTTGATGTACCTCTCAGTTGATTCCATATTTTGGCTATTGTGAACTATGCTGTAATAAAAATGGGCAAAATGGTATTTCTCTGACACTCTGGATGTATACCTAGTAGTGGCACTGCTGAATCATATGGTAAATCTATTTCTGGTTTCTTGAGGAATCTCTATACTGTTTTCCATTTTGACTTTAGACTAGTTTACATTATCACCAACAGTGTATTAGTGTTTCCCTTTCTTTGTAGCTACTTACTCTGGAAAATTACCATTATGTCTAACAATGCTTCAATAGGTGAAACACCAGAATTTGCTTAACTATTCCTATAGTGTTGAGTATGTCATTTATATTTGCTTTTTCAGGTGATGCCATGATAAACATGTACATATATGCCTTTCCTATTTGGGAGGCATAATAACTTATGTCACTCAATTTTTAAAAATTAAGTGAAAAGATATAAGGACTGGGGGTTGTAGGTCAGTAGTAGAGTGCTGGCTCAGCATGTGAGAGGCCTGTGTTTGATCCCCAGCAAAAGAACAGAAAGGAAAGGAAAAAGGAAAGAGGAAAGGAGAATAAAGGAAGAAAGGAATGATAAACTTTGTGCACTTGAAATGTGTGACTAAATTATCTTCAAAAGGTATCACACCACCAATTTACAGTGCCACCAGCAATATGTAATCATGAGTTTCTTGAGATAACTGTTTTTTTCTCTTGATAACTTAACAAGTACAAATTAAACAATATCAGTTTTTAATTTTTCTATAAATGGCAAAACTGAACATTTTCCATGTTTCCATTCACAAACTTTATTGTCTTACTCATTCAGTCCATTTTTAAAATAAAAAAAACTATGCTAATTCTATTTACCTGTTAGGATCATGAATTAATTTTGCTGAAATGTATAATATATGTATCATCTATATATCTTCAACTGTTCAACTGCTGGAAAATAGTGGATGACTTGTTTATCTACTCGTCTATTCATGACAAGTTCCACTAAAAGGTCAAGGAAGCTCTTGACCTTTTAGGGACTGGGGTTGGGGTTGTAGCTTGGTAGTATACTCAAGGCCCCAGGTTCAGTGCCTTGGACCTCAAAAGAAAAAAACAAAAACAAGGGAATGGGATGGGGTTTTGCCTCATCTGATATCCTGGAAGTGGATAGGTGGCAAACAGGCTGGCTGCAACTACTCTAGAATCACATGCCACCTCCAAGAAACAGCACTTGCAATATCCTGGGGGAAAATCCATATCCATTTATTTTTTCTCAAATGCACAAATGCAATTTTTCCATCATTTTTCCCCTCTGCCGCACATTTATCAGAGTATTTTTCATGTTAGTTTCATTTTAATCAATAATTCATCATACTTTGTGATTACTGATTACTAGACAAGCAAAAGAAACTGAGATTAATGAAGTTTTACTGTAAAAAAGAAAAACAAAATTATGAATTCACAGAAAATGTCATGTTTGACAGACCTTGTACTATATAATGTACTGTTAAAAACAACATACTAAAAAAGAAAATTATATACTTTAGTTAAATACAAAAAGCCTTGACAAGGAGAATTAAAGAAGGCTAAAAATTCAGTAAAAAGAGCATAAAAGTTGAAAGACAAGGTGCTCCTGTGACAAAGAGCAGCACAAATTTGGTAAGATTAATGGCAAGACCACACATTTCTTTCTTAACCAAACAGAAGCTACTGAAAAAAAGCAGCAAAAAAAGTAGAACACATCAACTCCTACCTGCATCTCTACCTCAAAATAAAAACAAAACAAAATTCTAAGGCATGGTCTCATCATTCTGGGAGAATATTTATTAGGGCATCAGGAGAGGGAGGAAGGAGAAAAGCACATACATACACAAAAAGTTTTTAGCTCTCATGTTTCTTTCTACATTTAGGTATTCTCCAGGGTGCTGACTTTGTTTCCTACCGGGGCTGACTTCAACCCTGCTACATTTCAAGTTTAGCTTCTTACAGCCAGTATCACATAAAATCTACCATGAATAAGAGAGGGCCATCAAAGAGATCTTTCTACAAACTTCACTTTTATTAACACTCATACTAAAGATATTTTGGAAGTTTATCATTTTTACTTCAAATAGAGAAAAATGACTAAATTCACTCCATCATCAATTATATAATTTTTTTAAATGAAGTGCTTTGATTATGAGATAATTACAAATTCCAAGAGAGAGCCTGGGCATCATCAATCAAAACACTTGGCAAATATACTAAATATGAAACCAGAGCCAAATTAATTAATTTCCACTAAATATAAATGAGAGTTAATAAATTCAAAGTTGATTTGGGTTGGTTTGCTTACTTATAAAAGTAAAAGCAAAATTCAAGTGAAGTTTAAGAAATTATGTTCAAAATGATGTTTTCTGATACAAGTATAACAGTTTGTAAAGGTTTTCTTTAGAAAAAAAAAGCATGAATTAACTTAATGTGGTTACACAATTCTGTGAACATACTCAAAGTTACTGAACTATATGTTTTAAAAGGGTGAATTATACCTCAACATAGCTGTTGTAAAATTTAAAAGATATGGTACCTTTGCCCCACTATTTTATTTTTATAAGTAAAATTTAAACATGCAGTTATCAAAGAAAATGGTCACTCAAAACATCTAGCTCCTCAATCATGCCTCATGATTAAGATATTTGTTTCTCAAACACTAACTCTGATATTGAACAACATAACTGAACAAATAAGATATTTGTTTCTCAAACACTAACTCTGATATTGAACAACATAACTGAACAAATACCCTCAGGCAAAAGACCACTGCAGGTTCACTTTGGATTTAACAGAAATACTTTTGATTCAGATTCCTGTATAACTCAAGTCATCTGAATCATGGCTTCTCAACAGCCCTGGAGATTACTTTAGAGTAATATAGTGGTCAATATCACACACATAGAACATTAATCGTGTTTTACTTTATAACTGTTTTATTGACAGGATTCACAAATAAGCATCTATTTTTAAACAATATTCAAAATTATGTCCAATAAACTTTGGACCTATTTCCAAAATAAAACGGACAATATGGCTACCAGATAATTATGTAGTATGTATGTATATAGGCAAAGTGACCAATCATTAGAAGTCCTATAAAAAGCCTTGAAACATTTTGTATCTTTTGTCTCATACTGAAACCCACGTACACACACACATGTGCGCACACACAAAGCCAATTTAAAATAAAATTGTAGAACAGAAACTGGATTACGAAAATAAAGTACGATCCTAAAAAACCAGAATTCCTGTCATTTCTAAGTAAATCATAAAGGCTGTAAAGCCAAATTTTATTCCAAAAAGATTTCCGCAATACACTGATCAGAGATCCCTATAAGAGAACGACAGATGTGGTTCCTGCCAGAATATGAAAGGCTTTACGTTATAAAAGAGATATTAAGAATACATTGAAAAGAAATATATATGATATATACATTGGTTCAATTAATATTGCTGGGTGTGGGAGTCTGAATTATACTATGAGGTAATAATGGTGATTACAGTGTAATAACGGTGGTACTGAATTAAAATGAATTTCAGAGTGTACATTACAAATATAATTTGGCCATCAAAAGAAACAGTATGATTTATGAAAATAAGAAGACAAAGTTTGATCCCCAGCAAAAGGGGGGTGGGGAGAGGGTGTGGGAGAGGGAAGGAGAAAGAGAGAAAGAAAGAGAGAGAGAGAGAGAGAGAGAGAGAACGAACGAACATGCATGCATTGAATTCAATGGTGCATGTCTATAATTCCAGCAACTGGGAGGTTAAGGTATGAGGTTCCCAAGTTCAAGGCCAGCTTGGACAATTTAGAAAGAATCTGTCTCAAAATAAATTTTTAAAAAGGGCTAGTGATGTAGCTCATTAGTAGAGAGCAATCTGGCATTCAACTTCTAGTACCAAAAAAAGAAGGGAGAGAGAAAGGGAGAGAGAGAGAGAGAGAGAGAGAGAGAGAGAGAAAGAATGTATTCTATCAGAAGGTATTAATATAGAAGGCCTCTGTGGGCCAAGACTAAGTGAGTGATGACCCTAGAAGTGGAAGAAGTTATTTAAATTGGCTTAGTACTAGAGTATGTTTTTTAAGATTGTATTTGCATTATGTACAATCTGAGCATTCCTTAAGGCAATGTTAATGTCACAAATATTTTGCAAATATGGGACTGTAGAGAAAAAGACTCTAGACATAAATGGAACAAAATGTCAAAGAAAATGGTACAAAGAGAATATGAGTTTAAGAAGAAAGATACCATAACTGAATGAAATACACACATCTAACAATCCTCTGCTTCAATGAAGCTCAGGGAATTCACCATTTTTAACTTCATTATCTATAGCAACTTTAAGAACAAAATCATAAAATCTCTACCATTACAAGTGATTACATTGAACTATTTAACTTTTTTTTTTTTTTGCGGGGGGGACAACCAGGGATTGAACTCAGGGACACTCAACCACTGAGCCACATCCTCAACCCCATTTTCTATTTTATTTACAGACAGGATCTCACTGAGTTGCTTAGCACCTCGCTTTTTGCTGATGCTGACTTTGAACTCAATATCCTCCTACCTCAGCCTCCTGAGCTATTGGGATTACAGGCATGCACCACTGTGCCTGGCTAAACATAAACTTTAACATCTAATAAATCTATTAATTATTGCATGTTTGCATTGGAAGGGAACTAAAAGACAGCCTAGATACAAAAAATCAAAGTTAATTAAATGGCTTATTCTACCCTTTCTCCTAAGCTTGGGCCCATATATAAGATCTTAACATTCAGATGAAAAAGAAAAATCAGTAAGGTGAGAAGAGAGCAAGTGAAAGAAAACAAATCTAGAACAAAGGTCTAACCTAACGCTTAGTTGCAAAGCACCAACATTTCTTACATTGATGGCAATGCTGCCCTATCCCTTCTGACTTTACTGGAACCTAAAAAGCAGGATTAGGGAAAGGGCCAGGAGTGAAAGAAAGACAACACATGCTGGAACTTCTCCAAGCAGAAAAGTCAGATCTAGTACAATCTATTCTTCAGCCTTTGGTAAGAGAATTGAGAGAAGATAGCATACCATTTGAACCATGATTCAGGGGAAAAGTGCATGCCCTTGATCAAGGAGTGTGTATGCACCAACAGGAAGAGAGAGGAAAGGAAGAGTTATAAAAGGGACTGGGAACAGCTGGACAAAGGCCCCTGAGATTACCTCCTCGAAGGAAGTCAGGAATATACTGACTACTGGTCTCTCTTTCTCTCCTTTTCTCCCTCTCTGAGATCTCCAAAAACAAATACTGAATTTGTTTTTAGCATAGCCTAGACGAAAACATGCTAAGGAGTCAGGGAAAATTAAAGGAAAGAAAAGAAGTGGATAATAAGATAATATATAGATTCTAATTTGGTGAAAATCCAGACAAGATTTAACCTGTTACATACTGTGATTTAATGCAAAAATTACTGCACTCCCAGTCGGTCAATAGATAAAATAAAATTGGAGAATATTTTCTTATCAGATCACATACAAAAGAAATGCTTATCTCCAGAACATCTTGGGAAATAACACAAAATATTTCTGAAAGAATCTGCTTTTTGTTTTTCCCTATATTATCCTTCATTTTACAACTGTTAGGGCCATTTTAACTTTATATCACTATGAGGGTATTCAAGGGTTCCAAGATAATGACCACAAGTTTCCCTGTAAACCAGAATGCTCTTGTTAATTTAGCCATCAGGCCAACGGAATAGCTACTTTGTGCCAGATTCCACTCTAGGTGGAAATAATCCATTGTCAGGGTAAGATATGCCTTCTTACTCTAAACAGAATTTAGTCTTTCAGGTACTTCATTTTATCACATTTACAATTATCTCAATTTGAAGACTGAGTTGATTGCAGTACTCATTAGTATTAAGAACACCTCTTTACCTACATTTCTTCATCTGAAAAATGAGGATAACATTACCTTTCTTAAATATAAGGGTTGAATGAAATATGTAAAACTGATCCATAAACTTTTAAGGCTATTTTTTTAAATACAAGATAAATAACAAGTCAACACTGCAAAATGAATCTGGCTTTTTTTAAGAGCTATAAAATACTGTGTTTTAGCGATGGTTCATAAAAGAATGTATGCATACACACCAAAAGGATATATATATATATAAATATATGTGTGTGTGTGTATATATAATATATGTGTATAGAGAGAGAGAGAGAGAGAGAGAGAGAGAGAGAGAACATGAATGATATACTTTTTACTTTTAAGATTCCTAAGCAGTATTGTTTTTTTGTTGGTTACGCACTTTGCCTCCATTATCATGACACACAAATACAGAGATGATACACCCATAAGGATCTGTTCTGGAAAAATTAATTTCATTAGATGAATGGAAAACTGTTAAAAGAATCAAATTTCTGTAAATTAATTTTTAAAACCCCATCTAGTCAAATTTATAGAATTCAAAGCAGTGAATTATACATAAACACCATGCTACCTGGATTCAAAATAATTGAATCTGACAAGCAATGCATACTCACTTTCGCTGTAGCAGAAGGCAGTAATCAACTATGACAGGCACCATATCCTGTAGAGGAACCATAAGGAAAGATCAGCCCCATACCCCTGTGCACAGCCCATTAGTAATGTAAGAGGTCTGCTAAAGATGCTGTTGGATTGTTGGGATAATTTTGGGCCAGGCTTTAGTAAGCAATTTGACACTATGTGTCTAAAGTCTTAAAAATCTGGAAACACTTTGACCCAGTAATTCTATTTCTAAAAAATTATCCCAAACACATTTAAGGAAAATAAATTATGCATTATGATATTTATTGCAGCTTTGTAATAGAAGGAGCAGAAGGAAAGGTGGGGGGAGTATAGGGAAAGGAAAAAAAAGTGGATTAAATTTAATGTACAACATAAGGTAATAAGTAAAATTTGCTATTTAAATAAAATATTATATGTTTATAACATCAAAACAAATACTAGCAAAAATATGTACTTATCCCACAGCTTTGTAAAGAAAATAACCAGGAAAAAATATATCCAATTGATAATAGAATATAGTTGGTCCTATTGGTGGCTCAGGTGATTGCCCATATTTTATCACAATCTCCAAACTAGCTATTTTAAGGTTGATTTAACTTCTCAATTTCCTAACATTTTGATTGCTTTAAATCATCATGTATAGACTCATACCAAGTAAATAGCAACCCATAATTTTGGTCTTTTTCAAAAGTAACAGTTTGAGGGAGAAATAGTGTTTACTATGACTGGAAACTATCAAGTAACCAAGCATCAGATTTCAATAGTATTTTTGCATTTTCTACTGGTTATAGGGAACTGCTTTCCTTTTAAAAATCCTAGAAAACCTAGGTTCTAGGCAGAAAAACAATGCCATCAGATGGAAAGGGTAATGTGTGAAAAAGAGAATTTCACATGGTTATACCTGCTGGAAAAAATGGTCAAAACTAAGGAATCCCTCTTATTTGAGAAAGAGAAATCTGAATAAGGACCAGCAATCCTGGAAGGATTCAAGGGGCTTTCCCTGACCCTTCCTGCCTCCTTGTTATCAACATTCCTCCTGACTCAATAGATTGATAATCTTACTCAGCTTCTTCAAAAACAGGAACTAAAGTCACAGAGTTGAAAAGGGTTAGAGTTATATCAGATCTGAACACTGGATGAGAATATAGCGGGCTAGATAATGGGGAGGAGGAAGGACTCCCCGGGAATGTTGGGGGAAATCTAACATCCTTTAAAATACACAGTCAGAAAATAAAGACAATAATCAAGGTCTAAAAGTGGAAAAGGGACTGAAAACCAAAGCAATAAGCCTTAAGCCATTACTGAAACTATCCCATAGGTCTGTTGCTCAAAGAAGAGTTTGGGTTTAAATATCAGAAAGAAGCTGAGGCCTTAGACCCTGCAACATAGGGAACAAAAGCAGGGGACCTGCCTAAAACCAGAATCTTTTAAAAGTTGCATACTCAGTAAAAGGAAATCAGAAGGGAGGCAAGGGGAATCCACCTATTGGCATAGGAAGATGACAAGGAAGTTTGTGTGTCTCAGCTGGACTCAGTGGGGGTTAATTTGTATTCTCTAAGAATCTATAATCAAAACTCTGTCCTCAGGCGGATTTGGGATTTGAACTTACACTATCTCCTTAGTATGGAATAATGAAGCCATGAAATTAACATAAAAAGTGACCCTGACCAAGGATATTCCCAGGACACTTCAAAGAAGCACATCTGAAAACTCTAGAGACAGTCCTAAAGGCAAAATAAGTGTAACTGATAAGATCCCACTGAAGATGTGCTCAAATAAAAAATTTGAAAGCACCTCCTGAAATAATGCCATGAATATCAGCAGAAACTACAAACAGCAGCAACAGACCCCCAAAACTTCAAATAATATAATTATCATGTAGAAACTTTTAAAAAGTGTATTTAGAATTATTAAAGGCATAAAATAGGAAAATAAGTACCTGGCCTGGTACTAAGGCCTACAAGTAGATTACAGGATTTAAGGAAGAGTGAAACCATCATAATCACACATTTGGACAGCTCACTGTGGTGACTGTATGGTGGGAGGATCTGAAAAACCAAGACTGAAGATAGAAGTCTATTATAGCAGGTAAAGAAACAAACGGGGGACTAAAACAGTGGGTAGTGACAGCAGGCATAAAGAACAGTGGACAGAAGTAAGAAATATTTATAAGTAAAACTGTTGTTGACAGATTGATTGTGGGATGGAAGGCATCAGGAGGAGTCATAACTCCTAGGTTTCAAAACTGAGTGACGGATGGATGAAGATGAGAAAAGGAGTAAGGGAGAAGGTATTAGAAGGAAGAAGCAAAGTGCAGTTTGGGCCATGTTAGATTTAAGAAATAACTTTACTTGGATCCCGAGTAACAACTGGATACACAGGTTGAGTGTCCCTTATCTGAAATGCTTAGAACCACAAGTGTTTTGGATTTCAGATTTTTTTTTTATTGTGAAATAGCTACACATATGTAATGAGATATCTTAGCGATGTGACCAAAGTCTACACCCAAAATTCATTTGTGCTTCAAATGGATCTTACACACGTAGCCTGAAGGTAGTTGTATACAATATTTTTAGTGCACCTACATTTTGACTGCAACATATTATATGAGGTTATTTGGAATTACTTGTGGTATCATGTCAGCACTCAAAAATTTTGGGATTTGGATCATTTCAGATTTGGGATTTTTGGATTAGGAGTGCTCAACCTATAGTGACCTGAAATATCTGGGTTAGAATTAGGGATTTCTAAGTTATCAGAGAAAACAAGGTAATAAACAAAAATTGTTCAGGGACAACAGAGAAAGACAAAAAGCAGACAACAAAGGACTAACTCCTGAGGAAGAAGAGGAAGATGGTCAGAGGATGGAAACAAAATCCTACCCAGGAATAGTCACAGAGGAAAATGAGAAGAGCACACAGCAGGCTGATGACAGGATACCAAGAACTTTACGTAATAAATAAATAAGAGGCAGAAAAGAGGTCACCACTGTTTAAAACAGCACTGAGAATTAATAAGGTCTGAAAAATGTTTATCGTATTCAGCAATTAGGATACCACTAGTATCTTTAATAGGGTGTTTTATCTTTCTGATATGCTAGTAGTACAGGTGGCAGGTGGGATTCACACTGCACAGAATTGGGTGGTGAGTTATTATTCTTACCTCCCCCCACCTCAGCCCCACCCCTCCCTTCCCTCTATGCAATCCATCCTTCCTCCATTCTTGCCATCATTCCACCCCACATTATGCATCATAATCCACTAATCAGAGAGATAATTCGGCCTGTGGTTTTTTGGGATTGGCTTATCTCACTTAGCATGACACTCTCCAACTTCATCCATTTTCCTGCAAATGCCATAATTTTATTCTTCTTTATGGCTGAGTAATATTCCATTGTGTATATATACCACAGTTTCTTTAACCATTCATCTATTAA
>JAJEJO010000585.1:16185-100807 GCA_020662805.1 Glaucomys volans | reverse complement strand
CCTGCAAATGCCATAATTTTATTCTTCTTTATGGCTGAGTAATATTCCATTGTGTATATATACCACAGTTTCTTTAACCATTCATCTATTGAAGGGCATCCAGGTTGGTTCCACAATCTAGCTATTGTGAATTGAACAGCTATGAACATTGATGTGGCTGCATCACTGTAGCAATCTGATTTTAAGTCCTTTGGGTGTAGGCCAAGGAGTGGGATAGCTGGGTCAAATGGTGGAGCCATTCTGAGTTTTCTAAGAAATCACCATACTTCTTTCCAGAGTGGCTGCACTAACTTGCAATCCCACCAGCAATGTATGAGTGTACCCTTTCCCCACATCCTCACCAACACCTATTGTTGCCTGTGTTCTTGATAAAAGACATTCTAATTGGGATGAGATGAAATCTTAAGGTAGTTTTGATTTGCATTTCTCTTATTACTAGGGATGTTGAACATTTTTTCATAAATCTGTTGATTGCTTGTAGATCTTCTGTAAAGTGTCTGTTCATTTCCTTGGCCCATTTATTGATTGGGTTATTTATATTCTTGGTGTAAAGATTTTTGAGTACTTTATAGATTCTGGAGATTAGTGCTCTATCTGAAGTGTGTTTGGCAAAGATTTTCTCACACTCTGAAGGCTCTCTCTTCACATTGCTGATTGTTTCCTTTGCTGAGAAAAAGCTTTTTAGTTTGAATCTATCCCAATTATTGATTCCTGCTTTTATTTCTGGTGCTTTAGGAGTTATGTTAAGGAAATCTGGTCCTAAGCCAACATGATGAAGATTTGGACCTACTTTTTCTTCTACTAGGTGCAGAGAATAATAACAGAATGAGATGGACATCATTGCCCTGTGTATATGTATGATTCCACAGATGGTGTGACTCTAATTTGTGTACCACCAGAGAAACAACAGCTGTACTCCATTTGTGTACAGTGAATCAAAATAAATTTATTAAAAAAAGAAATAATTGGTAGGTGAGTGAAGTATTTGGGGATGAGGAAAGAGGAAAAAAGAGGAAAGAGAAAGGGAAGGAGAGAATGAAAGAGAGAAGAAGGAGGAGAGGGAGAAAGGAGGGGAAACACTGACATACACACAACTGGAATCCCTCAATCAGAAAATTACAACAATGGAACAGAACAAATAACTCAACATATAATTTGTCTAAAACAGAGAGACTTACATTTAAAGTACATCATATGCTAGGGGGAAATGGCCTAAAAAGGTATACTGAGACCTAATGCAGTAAAATTATTGGGTTCCAAAAATACACAGTCTAGATAAAAATTGTCATTTACAAGAATGAAAAAAAAATCAGCCTAGCCTTTGATTATTTCACAGTGACATTCAATGTCAGAAGATAAGAGAAGAGTATTCCCAAGATCCTTAATGAAGGCCAAAATATTTTTTTCCAACTAAATGCTGGAAACAACAATTTGAAAATTCAAATCCTTGAAGAACATTGTTCTCCTAAGCTTTTCTTTAAAAAGACTGCTTCAGCAACCAAGAAATGACTGGGGAAATGACTGCAAAAAATGGCTAGATTTTTTGTCTTCAAGTTAAAAAAAAAAAAGGAAAATATTTCCTTAGTCTTTTCTTTAATATACATCTCTCAATTGGCTGACGTAGAGTGCTCTTCTTGTTAGATATTTGTATATATTTAAGATTTACTGAAGAAGGCAACACGTATATGAGACTAAAAAACCAAGCTGACGGAAAACCTAAATTTAAGTCTGTCATTGTTTGAGTGACAGAGTATTTCGTTGCACTGTGACTATCTTAACATCTATCAAGTGAAAAGACAATCTATGCCTTCCTCATTTCATAGGGATGATCTAAAAAGAAATGAAAGAACAGATTCTGCAGATTCCTTTGCTTCTTGGAGCAACAGCATTAGTTTTCTTAATTTATATTCAAAAAGTCATTCAGGCAATAAAAACTTGATTCTTTGAAAACGATTCAAAATTTTAACTGACAGTCCTGTGTGTGTGTGTGTGTGTGCGTGAACAAACAGTAGATTGACCTCCATGAGCTGTCAGAGTTTGGCAGCTAGTATTCCTGACATTAGTATACACATACCCTGAGTAGCTGTGTTATTCAGATATGGATATTTCTTTGTATGTGTTTATGTGTATTTTCCTTTTTTTCCAGTTACAATGATAAAATAACCTTTAGAAAAGACCTGATTACCCAGAATCAATATTTGAATCAAGGCTCAGGGAGAGAGTAGGGTGCTGGACATCAACACTGTTGTCCTTTCCTCAGACAATTTCAAGGGAAGCATGAGTAGACAAAGAAAGCTCCTAACACCTCACTCTGTTTGGCTTTCAGTCACTGTTCACTCTTGGTCATGATCCCTTAATGCAAAAATATATGTCCATAGGGCTATAATAATGGCCTTGAATGATAAGTGCTCATGAAAATTTTAAATGAAGTTCCAAGGAGAGGTTGGTATAGATTAACACTAGCTTCATTAAGATATTTTATGATATATTATTTTTTAAATCCTCTTAATTTAGTTCACATTATTAAAATGTCTCATATATAGCTATACCTCTTACCATGTTTCAGAAATAAATATACATACATGTATGGAGCACAATAAAATAACCTAAAATACTGCTGCCACCATTAACTGACCAATTTCTGAGTTTGAGAACACTAATAGCAGTTGTATTTTCACTTTTTAAAAATATATTTCATTACCTTCCAAAAACTCATAAATCACTTGGTCCTCTCTTTTTCAAAGTGAGCTATATTGTACAATTATATCAAAATGGGTCACTAAAAAAAACCAATAAAAAAATAAAATGCTGATTAAAAAAAGTGAGCTATATGACAATACACTGGTCTGAGTTTATCAAAGAAATATTGTGGGATAAAACACAGTATAGAATAGGATAGGACAGGACAGGACAGGATAGATTGAGTTAAGACTCCTGAACCAGACAGCCTGGGTGACCACTATGGTTCTATTTACTGGTTTCTATATTAGGCAAGTTACTCAAGCCCTCTGTGTACTATTCATTCATCTATAAAACGGAATAAACTACCACTCAAGCATGCTGTAAGGATTAAATAAAGTAGTTGTCAGGCATATAACACATGATAATATTAGCCACAATTTTGGGCATTTATGTTGTAAATGCCAAGTTCTCCATCTGGCTCTCAGTTTGACCTCTTAAGAGTTAGATATAAAACATACTCCCAAAGCAAACACTGTATACAACACAAATTTATATATATTTTTAAATTCCTCTAACAAATATTTATCAAGGTCACTAAACCAAATGCTGGGAATACAGCCATGACAAAAATCAGACAAGGTCTTTGAACTTATACATCCCTAGATTTATACAGCTGCAGAAGACTGACACTGAAAGAATAATTTCAGTGCATCGCATTTTATAAAGAAATGAGCTGACAGAATCTGGGGAGGATCAATTAAGCTGAGGTCTGAAAATAAATAGGAGCTAGCTGAGACAAAAAGAAGTGGGGAAGAATTTTTTTAAGCAGAGAGAACACCATGGGCAAAGACTGTGAGTTAAGAGAGAATAGGGACACAAAGAACTTTGGTATGGTGGGAATACAAGAGAATTAGGGGCAGTGATGCAAAGTTAAATCATGTAAGGCCTTAGAAACGTCTGAAGACTCTAGTCTTTACTCCAGGAACAATGGAAAATCCTGAAAATATTTTTAAATTAGGGAGCATCATATCAAGATGATACATATTTTTCTTGGGTTGTGTGTAAAATGGAATAAAGTACAGTAAGAATATGTATAGAGAGATATATTGGGGGCTACTGAAATGTACCAAGAGAGATGATGGTCAAATGGACCAGGATAGTGGCAAAACAGAAGGATGATGTAAACAGATGAGAGAAACAGTCAGAAGACAGTATAGATACAAGGAGTGAGTAAAAGGCAAGAATCATTCAACATGCTTTAGGTGAATGGTAGATACATTCACTAAAATGGGACTGTGAAAAAGGTTTTGTTGAAGGAAAAGTTCATGAGTTTGAGGTACCTAGAAAACATTTAAGCACAGGTGTAAATGGCCAGCTGACCATACAGAACTTGGAACTCAGAAGAGCAACTTCAGCTGGAGATACTGGTTATACAGTCAATTACCTATGTTGTGTAGGGAGAGAATGTAAAACAATGATCCTTAGACTTTCATGTGCTTAGGAGTCACCTTGATGCTTAGTTCAAGTCCTAGCCACCAAACCTAGATAGTTTTGATTCAGCAGGTATGGGACTTAACATGAGAAAAAGCATTTTTAACAAATCTGATTTTGAAGCAAAGGTACCTGAAAATCTTAAGAAACACTGACAGAAAAACAAAAGAGCCTTGTGAAGAATACAAACCCTTACTGGTTAAGGAAAAGAGAAGGGAGAATAACAAAGAAAGCCAATAAGTGACCAGAAAGATAGGGAAAAAACTAGAAAATACAATACCAGAGAAGCCAAAGGGAAAGACTGTTTTGAGAAGTCATTAATGTGCTGAATGCTGCTGAGGACCAAAGAGATGAGGAATAAGAAGATCTATAGAATTTATAGACATGGTGTAGATTAGAGAATGAGAGGGAGGTGGGGAAATGGAGGCAAGTCTGGCTCTGTAAAGAATGTGCAAATAAGAGCCATAGGGATTTAGGGGATGGTGTGAGGCAAGGGAGAGATTTGTTTGTTGTTTGACTTTGTTTAAGGAAATATACCTGGACATACATGAATGCAGATGCAGAAAAACCATAAGAATAGGTGAATCTCAAGATGAACAGGACAGAGAACATATTTTTTTATTCCACCTACAAATAAGGTAGGATCATAGGTTCAGAACATTTTTAGACAAATAAAAGCCAAAAATACCATAAGATCCCAGAACTATTTTCTATAACTAAGACAGGACAAAATACTGATTGATCTTTGGAGGAAGGCAGAAGTACTGCATAGCATTATCTATTCTGACTATAAGAGATAGGTGAGGCTCCTCACCAAAGATGAAGATGCAATTGAGGTAGTAGGCGGGAGTGCCATCTGCTGGTAAAATACCAATTTTCTGTATTCTAACAAACAGTTCCTAGGAATTTCAACTAACTGGATTAGAGGTCTCTGTTTCCAATACCAGTTTCTTGGCACTGACATGGCATCTCAGACCTTCTTACCCAGCAAAGGACATCTTTTAAAAACACTCCTGGTCATTTGGCAGTCCTCCCTTTATTGGAATACATTTGAAAAAAGAGAAGCACAAGCCCAAGAGTTGTTAAATCAGCAGCAGGTCATTTTGGATTGAACCCAGGGGCACTCCACCACTGAGCCACATCCCCAGCCCTATTTTGTTTTTTATTTAGAGACAGGGTCTCATTGAGTTGCTTAGGGCCTCGCAAAATTGCTGAGGCTGACTTTGAACTCGCGTTCCTCCTGCCTCAGCCTCCCAAGTGCTGGGATTACAGGTGTGCACCACCGTGCCCGGCTCCAACAGCAGGTCATTTTAACTGAAATGTGCCCTCTCCTAATTTTGCTCCACTCTTACCAGACCTCCCCTGCAGCAATACAGTAAATTCCATAAAGTTGTCCTTCACCTTTACACAGGCATGTTACTTTCACCTCAGATTACATGACTTGATTATTTTTTAACTGCTTTTAAAACCTTCCACCATCCCAACTGTGGAACATAGCTGAGTTTGCCAACAGCTCATGAAATACCTTAAAGGTTTCATTTCCAAGAGAGAACCCAGTGGTGCTCCTATTGTCCTTTATGTGAGCCTGAACACACTATTGGTTCATAATAAGTTGGTGGTCAATTAAGATCCTATTCTCTAGTACTCACAATTTAATTACTTCAATCTAATGCAAGTCTTGAAACTTGTTAAGATTCATTCCATAATGATTCTGATTTTATTTTCTTGTTGAGGTCATTTTGAACCTTGATTCTTGATGTTATCTAAATCTGACAGTCCAGTTGCTAAATCTTCAACCAAATTGATGATTAAACTTGGGTATGAAAGAGCGCTAAGATGTAATTATCACTAAGCCACCAAAGAATATTCTTTAAGGATGTTTATCTAGCTGCAAATCTATTTAGTATTTACTAATCTATTTTCTAATCTATTTCAGTCATGTGGATAATGGAAATTTTCAGACAAATCCTTTAATGAAATCAAGATGTTATGTCATGGGCATCATGAATATACTATCCTCTTATTCTTTCCAAAGAGGCAATTATATGATCTTAACATGGCTGTTTTGAAGTGAACTAATCAAAAATGTTCACAAACCACATTGGGATTATTATCAAACTGTTTTCTAAATCCACTCTTCTTTAAAAAAAAAAAAAAACTTTAAGTCAAATAAAATAATGATTCTATGGTTATTTTATGAGTAAATGTTTATGATTAAACAGTTAAAACAACAGATTTGAGGCTAATTGTGCACACATTTCATTCAACATAACAAGCTAAAGATCACCATTTCCAGAAGAAAACTGTCCTCTTTTTTTTTTTCCTCTTTTTTATTTATTTTTTATTTTTTATTTTTGAAAACTGTCCTCTTGAATGAAACAAATTGTGTCTCTCCTGCCTAGGTATTCACACCTAATTCAGAGTGTCCTATCTATCTGGAAAATTATCCAAAGTTACTTAAAAATTTTTAAGGTGACTCAGACTGTTCCAATAGTACCTGGGGTTATAATTCCACCAGGTCTTAAAATGTAAGCAATCATAATGCAATCAAGTACATCTCAACCCTGGACTTCAACTTTAAAATATATTTATTTGGACTTTCCCACTTTAAAATCATTCTTTGGGCTTATGAAAAAGAGGCAAAATAAGAAGTTATTGTTCTATAGTAAAATGTAGCACTCCAAATGAGGACCTCGAAGCCCAATGGTTGGATTCAAATCCCAGCTCTATCATTTATTAGCTATGTGAACTGGACCAAATATTTAACCTCAGTGCCTCAATGTCATTTCTAAGTGTGAGTAGTAAGGGTACCCATCTTACAGAGTTATGATTAGAATTAAATGAGTTAATATGTATGAAGGATATTTTGGTTTGGATATAGTTTCAGTGTGTCCCCCAAAGGTTCGTGCACTGGAAGCCTGGCAATGTTTAGTGGTAGTGAAACCCTTAAGAGGTTTGAGGTCTGGTGGGAGATGAACAGGTCTTTAAGAGAGATTAATGCTGTTCTCCCAGAAGCCCATGTAAACAGGTTCTTATAAGTGAGTGTGTCATCTCCCCTGAATCTCTTTTCCACATGCACTGCTTGCCAGTCTTTCACACATTCTTACCATTGTAGTGCCATCTGCCATGAGTCCATCATCAAAGCCAAGCAGAAGCCAGAACCACACTCTTGTACCTTCAGAACTGCAAGCTAAATGAACCTCTTTTCTTTATAGTTACCAAGCTAAGGTACGTTGTTATAGCAACACAAAACAGGCCAAAACAAAGGGCTGTAATAGTGCCTGCCACATAGTGAGCATTAGATGTTTAGAAAACAGGAAATTTAGCTGTTTGCTGAAGTTATTCTGGGTTGGTTTGTTTGTTTGTGTTGGTACTGGGGATTTAACCCAGGGGGGCTTTACCATTGAGTTATATCCCCAGTCCTTTCTATTTCTATTTATTTATTCTTTTTTAGTTTTTTTTTTAATTTTTTATTTACTTATTGATTCATTGAGTATCAATGAATCAATAAGGAGTACAAATGGAGTACAGCTATTGTTTCATTGGTTGTACACAAAGTAGAGTCACACCATCTGTGCGTTCATACATGTACACAGGGCAATGGTATCTGTCACACATTCTGTTATTATTTTTACCCCCCACCCCGCCCCCACCCCTCCCTTCCCTCTATGCTATCTATCCTTCCTCCATTCTTGCCACCCCCCCCCCCATTATGCATCCTCATTCATTTATCAGTGAGACCATCCGGCCTTTGGATTTTTGGGATTGGCTGATCTCACTTAGCATAACAGTCTCCAACATCATCCATTTACCTACAAATGCCATAATTTTATTCTTCTTTATGGCTGAGTAGTTTTTTTGAGACAGGATCTCTCTAAGTTGTTTAGACCTGCATTAAGTTGCTAAGGCTGGACCTGAACTTGGGTTCTTCCTTAGCCTCCCAGTCACTGGGATTATAGATGTGTGCCACCACACCCAGCCTGGAATTCTCATTCTTGATCATCTATTAATATTGCCCTTTCTCACCCATTTTTTTCTTGTGCTTATTCTGAAAATAGCAGTATGATACAATGATTAGTTAAGAGCTGGATTTTAAAGTCAGATTGAGCCCTGGTTCCACTACTTAACAACAGCAATATTACCTTGGAAAGTAACCTAACCTCTAAGTTTCTTCATCTATAAAATGGGGATAAAAACAATATATCATTGAGTGGTTGTGCAAAGTAAATTAAAATAAAGTTACTTTGCATAATACCTGGTACAAATAGTATGTGTTCAGTGAATCTTTGCTAAAAATTTCTTTCTTTTTTTTATCCTTAGTATTTTGGTAGGCACAATCTGGACTAGGCCACTCTCTTTCAGATAATCTTACAGGTTTATGATTCTTTTGGCACATATCTTTAGTTATATACTTCTCTCCATATTTGTTGACATTCTGTGATTTGCATACAGATCCTTCTCTTAACATTCCTCCTCTTTTCTTTTCTCCTTGAATTGTTCATGTTAAATCATAACTTTAGAATTTTTTAAAAAAATTTTTGTAGTTGTAATATGGACAGAATGCCTTTGTTTTATTTGTTTATTTTTATGTGGTGCTGAGGATCAAACCTAGTGCCTCACACATGCTAGGTAAGCACTCTGCCACTGAGCTACAATCTCAGCCCAAAACTTTAGAATATTTTGTTATGTGTGATTCATTCTTTTTTGGAGCCTGTAGTCATGAGATTGGGCCCAAATTTTTTCTGAAATATATGGTTTCTAAAACACAATTCATGCTCAGTAAAGTTTTCATAGTTATTATAAGGTGATTTTTCTCTTAAGAGTCTATCCCTTCTGCTTGTCAATCACTTTAAAAATTAAATTCAGAATAATGGTTCTCTCCACTGTTTCCTTTACCATTTATGGGATCAAATCATTGATAAGTCAAAAATATCAAAATCAGATCCTCTTATTTAGAATGAGAATTCTAACATATCTAGATGATTACAGAATATATTACTACTACAATCTGTTTCTCTCTAAGATTTTTCGTTTGTTTGGTTTTGGTTTTTGGGTTTTTCCCCCATGCGTGTGCTGGGGATCAAACCCAGGACTTCACACATGCCAGGCAAGTACTCTACCACTAGCCACACCTTCAGCCCTCTCTAGAAGTTTTATAAACCTATATTAGAGACCATCATCTACAGTCTCTGTCATGCTGAAATTCTTAAATTTTTACAATAGAACAAGACTTTGTTCCTTTCTTTTTTTAGAAAGAACCTCTGCTATGTTTTTCTCCAACATGCTGGTTTCTATATTCTTTTCTCTGTCTCTCCTCTCTCTCGCTCATTGTTAATCCCTCTTAGCTTTCCTTATTGGATATTTCTTTTCAACAAAGCATTTTCCAATGGCCAGAATTCTTTCATGAATACCATCCCAGCACTTCTTGGTGATAGGTATATTCTTGTTAAATATTAAATTTTCTTTTTTATCTATATTGCATTGGCATACAAAAACATTTATTTGTACAACGTATTGTTCCAAATCTGTTCCCATTATCTCTGCCATATGATTTCTTCCTAAGTTATTTATTTTGATAGTTTTATCTGGGCTTATTTATGATAAACTTAACAAGTCTCCAGATACTCATTACTGAATGTTACTCTACCTGGAGCTCACTAGTATGGCATTAAAATGTACAGTTCAAGAAACCAAATGCTCCTCTGATACCATCCAACTCCTAATTGCCATATCTATCCTGTGTTCCAAAGTTAAAATTAAAAGCACCAAATGAAAACATAAAAAGACAAAACTGTGCCTGCTCCACAGAACTTCAAAATTCCTGAATTCCTTCTAAATATTCCCAAGAATATATAAGAAAAAATATTTTGACTGAACTGCAACATTAAGATTACATGGACTGTGCATATTTATTTATTACTACTCAGTACCTCATACATATTAGACCAGAGGATACATATGGACCAAATCTTGCTCACTGTTTCTGTATAGTTCACAGCCAAAAAATGATTTTTACATTTTAAAAGGTTATTTTTAAAAAGGGAGAAGATAGGGTGTAGCTCAGCAGTAGAGCATGTACTTAGCATGTGGAAGTTTCTAAGTTCAATCTCCAGCACCACAAAAACAGAAACAAAAGAAAGAAGAATATTTGATAGAGACCATTTTTGACTCACATCTGGCTTTTCTTAGAAAATATGCTGTTTCCGTATTTGTTAAAAGAGAAGATAGGGGAAGAGGAGGGAACTATAGTGATGGGGAAGAAAAACAGATTTGCAACAAATACAACTGGAAATCAGAGCAAATAGGAAAACTCACACAATAAAATATACATATTTTTAAATTGTTCCTTGGCTTTTGTTTTCATTAAGTTCCAAAATAAACAAAAGGTCTTTTCATTAGCATATTTTATAGGTTTTTCTTTTTGTAACTCATCTATTTTGGAGTCACAGGTGCTCCTTGGGAGAACTAAATTTAAACTTTTAGGAGAATATTCTTTCTCAAACAAGCCTAGTTAACAAAGGTTAGTCATCAGCAAGGTGTCACCCACTGTAAAGTGTCAATTTACAGGTGTGTCCCCTCATACATACATCCTTCCCTTCCACACAGCGCCAAGTAGCTAAGCACTAAGCAACACTCCACGACATTTTACTCATCTGTTCAATTTGACTACATAACTAATTCTTCAAAGTTTAATCACATAGAATGTCTCGCAGCCCTTAAATAAAACTTTGAATATTAAAAAAATGTTTAACCCAAACACAGAAGTTATGTTCTCAAGTAATATAAAAAAGCAGCATTCAACCTATTCATAGCACTGTCTACTGGAAGCACATGCAAAGGTGTACCTGAAAGTGCTGCTCCATCACTTGGATTTTACCCTGGTCTGGGCATTTTTTCAGAGCTCGATCTGCATAGTGGAATAGGATTTCTACCATCTGTAAAGAAAAGAGCCTGACACAGAAATCAAAATATACCCCCAAAGCTTTTTGACACTTAATACATGTGAAAATTTCCTCCAAATAATATAGAATCAGGCTTTGTTTTTTAATTAAAAATACATTTAGAATATTTAGTGGCTTTATTTCCTAAAATGTTTTTAATCCTAGCATAATTTCTTTTAGCTTCAGGGCTAGTACTAATTTCCTAATCTCTTCTAAGAAAGTTCCACGTTCTAGACCTCAATACTATCTATATTGCTCAGGAAATGAAAAAAATTGAAGCTAAGATCTTTAGTAATCCTCTGCTGCCAAGTTTTTCTCTACAAAGCATGACATGCTTTGTAGGTCCTAGGGTTTTCCCCTTCCCTTCTGCTGTCTTAGTACTATTTTATTATTTTCATAAGAGAGAGAAGAGGGGTCGCATAATAAGGAAACTTAAAAAAGCATTAAAGATGACACTACAGAATTATAACCTGACATGTTTCTTATATACTTCCTTCATGACCATAGCCAACTACCTAATCAGGTCCAAAATATTAGTAAATATGAAGCAAATCTGTACTGTACACTAGTGAAGACTCCATTAAAGTACTCACCCGATCTGCAACCACAGCCTTTCGTTTACTGGTGTCCCCTGATAATCCTGCAGAGAAACAAAATGCAATATAAACAAAAGTCAGTACGTGTCTTCTGGAGTTATCCTGTGTTCTGGTAGTCTCTTCAAAACAGATACAATTATAACAAGTCTTAGTCTCAAAATTTTGGATAACAGGAACATCTCACATCTATTGGACCAGACAGCATATCGATGAACATCCCTCTTGTTTTCACAGTAAATTTTTCTTATGAAAGAATTTCAAGAAGTGACATATCAATTTCTATACCCTCCATTTATTTACTTACCCACTACTGCTTTTGCTTTTCCTTCATGGAAAGACCATGCAAGAGCCAAGGCTTCTGTAAGACAATCTTGTTTCAGGAGATGATCCACTCTCTAAAATGAATGAATAAGAGAATCTAGATCCCTTTGTCTGACCAACCGCCAGTCAAATTCCTATTCTACCTGCTATCTTTCCGAAATTTGCTGCTTGAGGGCTAAAATTATTTCTATAACATGGAAACATTTATTTTAATGTTATGCTTTCTTTCTCTGCAGGATCATCTGGAGATACCAGTTAATGCTTTATTTCTGAGAAACAATTTCTTAAGGCACTGAATAGTAGTACTATGACTATACAGACTCATATGGACAGCCACAGGGCCTAAATATGAAAAGGGGAAACAACAGGAATGTCAGTGTAGCAGAAATGGAGAGCTATTTAACGCAACATCTATTCACTCCCACCTCCTTAGTAACAAATCCCAAGTATATCTGAATGCACCAGCTAAAGGAAATTTCTAAGACTCCTTTGTAGCTACTTGCAGCAATGTAATTAAACTCTCATCAATGATAAGTGGAGTGTCTGCTACTTCCATGATGTTTCCTTAAAAGATAGTCAGCATTTACTTTCTCTTTCTCTTTCCTAGAATATAGACTTAACAGCAGAAGCTCTAGCAACCATACTAGACTATAAAATGACCTTCAGTCTAGAATTCACATACAAAGATGATAGAGCAAGGCAGCATACTTAAGAACATGGAGCACCCATAGTAGCCATGGATTGCCTATCTCCAGATTGATCTTATGTAACAGAGTAACCTTGTGTATACCACTATTATTGTGAAATTCCTGATTCATGTAGTAAAATCTAATTCTAAATCATACAATAAGTTTTAACAAATCATGTACCTAAGAGTTATAATAGTTTTTATGTATACTTCTGAAATTAAAAAGCACCAATCCAAATAATCTTCAGCAAAGCCAAAACGAATTCTTAACATGCTCTAACATATAAAATTACTTTGAACTCACCTCTCTCCAGCTCCTCAGCATCATCACATAAACAGACTAGAAAATTAAAGAGAAGGAAATTAAAACAATCATCTTAACAGACTTTTCTAAATATCTCATTTTAGATCTCTTTGAAGTAAAAACATTTCACACCAGTTAGAAGTATCTCTTAGAATTTATTAAGGGTATTCAAATGCTCACATTAAAGAGTAAATTAAATATTTAAAGGCCCCTCATGGACAATGAATAAGGAAAGTCCAAGTTCAAGCCTCCTGTATTGACTTGGCAATATTTTGGTTGAATTTTAACAATGAAGAAATGTTTCTCCATTATAAGTTGAAAAATAAATAAATAAAAGCACAGGAGCAGATTGATACACAGAAATTTTCTATTCCCATGATTCTCTTCCAAGTTAAATGCTTCAATGCATCTTAATGTATCCTAAGCTGATCTAAGCTAAAGACCATTTTAATTAAATACATGATATACATGATTTCATGTATCTTCCCAGTCATTAAAACGAATAGTAAGGGAGGTTATGAAAGTATATCCCAGAATCAAGATAATAAGCATCCTATTAGCACCTAAACAAAAGTAAAAATGAGTCTAAAAGTGGAGGAAAGAAATTAACTAAATATTTTGACTACCCAACCATTAAGTTTTGTATTAGCCCTGATCAGTATTCACTTTGCAATACACTACCCTCTTTAGCAGCAACCTCCTTCCACCCCAAACATCCTGATACAGACAAACACCAAATCAAGAATGTAAGAGCTTACTTTTGTCCCCAAATAAAAGATCTGACCACCATAACTACTGATGGATTGATAACAAGCCTTTTCTCCAACCAAAGCCTGTTTAAAAAAAAAAAAAAGAACAAGGTAAAATTACATGCATTGTAAGTTTCAGGAAGTTTTAAAGAATGTCAATTACTGAGACATTTTAGGTCAACAATCTCATCATAAGCCAATCTCACAGTAGAAGTGACACAGAAAAGACAAAGTTCAAGAAATAATTCTCTGCTTACATAAATAGCCTGCTTATTCTTCAGAATAATGAGAAAGGGAGAAAACATGCCAACTTATAAACATAAACTGTTAAACCCTGTGTGTTATTGGGTGGCAGGTAGTCACTACTCCTGGAAAGGAATGGGGCTGACTAAAAATGGTACCTCCAAGTTCTTTGAAATACATATCAAACACAAGAAAAACAGGAAGACAAAACAGCATAGTATATGGGAGTCAGCACAGCCAACCAAAATAGAATAAAAGCTCACTGATAAATCTGAGTCACAAATTTTGGCTCCCCACTTTGTCATCTTCACTAGGGTATGACATTAAACAAATTTCAATACTCTGACATTGTTTTTCCATCTCTGAAAACCTTTGCACATTTTTGTAAGGCTTAAATATGTTAATATTCATAAATGTGCCACAATATATGTGGTCAATAGCTGGTTACTATGATGTTTCTAACTTTTTATTTTGGGAACTTAAAATGTATATAAAAATGGAAAGAATAACAATCTCTGACTGTACCCATCAATCAACTTCATCATGGTTAACTCATCACCAAACTTGGCTCAGCTACTTTTCCACCACTGCACCATAGTATAATGCTAAAGTGAATTCCACATTCTGAATATCTCATTTATAAAAATTCAGTTACATATTTTAAAAAATGAGTCCTTTTAACATAATCGCAATTACATTAATATACTTTTAAAAAGGAATAATTATTCCTCAATATCAAATATCCAGCATTTGGATTTCAAATTGTCTAGTACATGTCAAATGTTGAGATTATTGTTTTATTTTTGTACATTTCATCTGTCTGAATCAAGATCCAAAGTTCACATAACAGAGCTAATTCATGTGTCTCTTAAGTCTCTTTTAATCTGTATGTTCTGCCTTCATTTTCTCAAATCCTTATTTCCCTTGAAGTGTTTTGTTGTTGTTGTTGTTTTGTTTTGTTTTCTTCCTTTTTGAAAAAGCTAGAACATTTTTTTCTATCATTTTCTACTACTTGGATTTTGCTGGTTGCATTCCCATGGAACTATTTAACACATTCCTCTGTCTTCTGTATTTTTTGTAGAGAAGGCTTAATCAGATTCATGATTTCTGTTCATTTGTTATTTGTTTTAGTACCACTTTAAGTATGATGTTAGCTGCAGAATTTTTATAGTTGCCCTTGATTATGAGGTTGAAGAAGTCCCCCAACCCTTTTTTTTCCTTTTGTTACCCAGGGGCACTTTACCACTGAGCTACATCTCTAGCCCTTTATATTTTTTATTTTGAGACAGAGTCTCAATAAATTGTGGAGAGTCTCACTACATTGCTAAGGCTGACTTTGAACCTGAGACATGAAAATGTTGGTCTACAGTGTTCTTTCTTACGTCTTTGGTTTTATTATCAGAATTAACCTAGCCTCATAAAATGAGTTAAGTATAGCCTTTTCCTCCATTTTCTAAAGACTTTTGTGTAGAACTGGTATTATTCCTTCCTTAAATGTTCAATTAGACTTTACCAGTGAAGCAACACAAGCCTTAAGTTTCTTTGTAGGAAGATTTGATATTATAAAATTAAGCCAGGAGTTGCAAGCACCTATAATCTCAGTTACTTGGGAAGCAGAAGCTACAGAATTGCAAGTTCTAGACCAACCTGGGCAAATTAGCAAGATCCTGTCTCAAAATACAACAAAAAGGGTGGCAGTGTAGCTCAGTGCTTGCCTAGGAAGTGCAAGGTTTTGGGTTCAATCCCCAGTACCACCTCTACAAAGAAAATAAAAATTCAAAATTAATTTTCTTTTAGATGTATGGCACTTAGATTTTCTATTTATTTTTGAGTCAGCTTTGCTCATTTGTCTTTCAAGGAATTTTTTCATTTCAGATAAAGTTGTTGCATTTTTGGCATAAAGTTATGCACATTTTCCCTTTTAATATTTATAGAATCTATAGTGATATCACCTCTCTCCTAATATTGATTATCTGGGTCTTCTTTTTTTCTTGATTAGTCTCACTTAAGATTTTCAATTTTATTCATCTTTCAAAGAAATAGGTTGATTTATTTGATTTCTCTATTGCTTGTCCTTTTTTTGTATAGTTGATTTGTGCTCATCTTTATTATTTTTTTCCTTCAATCTACTTTATTTCTCTTTTTTTATTTCCTTAATTAAGGTAGAAACTTAAATCACTGATTTGATATCTTTCTTCTCTCCTAATTTAAGTACTTAATACTATAATTTACTCTCCCAAACTGATTTAAGACTGAGGAAGTAGCTCAGTGACAGAACACTTGCCTTGCATACATGAGGCCCTGAACTGGATCCCCAAAACTGCCAAAAATACAAACGAAACAAAACAAAAATCCTCAATTTAATTGTAATCCACAAATTTTAATGTTATATTTTCATTCTGTTAAAAATAATTTCTATTTTTCTTTGTGATATTCTTTAACCACCAAATATTAGGGTTTGCTGTTGGGTTGAGTATTCTATAAATGTCACCTAGGTCAAGGGAATAGTCATGTTTTTCCAGGTTTGTATACTTGGTGATTTTCTGTCTACTTATTCTATTAATTTCTGAGAAGAGTTTTTAAATTTCCAGCTGTAATTGTGGATTGTGTTTCCTTTCCATTCCCTAAGTCTTTGTTTCATGTTTTGCAGTTCTGTTAAAGGGTGCTCAAACTTTTAAGAGCATTATGACTTATTGATTAAATTAAATTCCTTATTCAATTTTGAAATTTCTCTTTACTATTGATGATATTTCTTACTCTAAAATCTACTTAATCTGATAGTAACAGCCACTCTCATGACTAGTATGGTATGACTTTTTCCATTCTTTTAATTGATCTATATTTATGGATAGTTAAAATGTAGGTTTAATGTAGAGGGTTTCTGTAGATAGCATATCCTTGGTATATTTCTTCCTAGTCTGATAATCTCTGCCCTTTATTTGAAATGTCTGGAACCTGGCATTCTCCATAATAATTGATAGGTTTGTGTTCAGATATATTAATCGTTTTTTAGTTATGCTATCTTTTCTTTTCATATATATATCTCTTTGAATTTCTCTTTTAATATATTTTTCACTGCTATCAACTTATATTTTTAGTGGCTGCTCTACAGTTTACAATATACAACTTCAACTTATCTCCAAAAAATTTAAATAAGACTATTTGATGAATAGTGCAAGAACCTTACAATGATGCCCTTATATGCCCTACTCCCTGCTGCCATGTACTATTTATGTCATATATACAGTATTTCTATATCATAAACCTCACGATACATTTTTGTTTTAATCAGTCAACTGCTTCTGTTAAACAGTACTGAGGTATAATTCATATGCCATAAAATTTGTTCATTAGACATACAACAATGATTTTTAAGTAAATTTACAATTATTCAATCATCACCAAAATCCAGTTTGAGAACATTTTCATCATTTCACAAAAATCCTTATACTTATTTGAAGTCAATTCCTATTCTTTCCCCAACTAACCACTAATCTATGTCTGTCTCTTTAAATTTGCCTTTTCTGGACATTGTAGATAAGTAGAAGCAAACAATATGTGATTTTTCCATATGCCTTCTTTCACTTGAGGCTCATCCATGTGGTTGCTTTATCAGTTCATCCTTTTTAACTGTGGAAAGTATTCAATTACATGGCTGTGACACATTTTGTGTATCCGTTTACCAGTTGGTGGACACTGAATTGTTTCCACTTTTGGGCTACCAAGAATAGTGCTGCTATCTACAAGTTTTCCTGTGAGTATGCTTCTAATTCTCTTTAGCATATACCCAGGACTGAAATTCTGGATCAGATTATAATTCTATGTTTAATTTTTTTAAGGAAATGCCAAAATATCCTCCAAAGCATTTGTATCATTTCACATTTCCACCAAAAGTGCATGAGGATTCTAATATCTCCACATCCTTGCCATACTTGTTATTGTCTGCTTTTTAAAAAAACTTATTATAGCCATCCTACTAGATCTGAAGTAGTATCTTACTGTAGATTTGATTTGCATTTCCCTAACTACTAATGATGGTGAGCATTTTTACACATGCTTGTGCATTGTGTATCTTCTGTGAAGACACGCAGATTGACAGATGGAAAATCTGCTCTCATACTCATTGTTCCTCTGCATTTAATATCTTTTTTCCCTCTTGCCATTTTAAAATTTTTCTCTTTATCATTCATTTTGATCAACTTACATATAGTTTACTATTTCTCCTGTGTTTGAGTTCACTGAGCTTCTTGAATGTGAATGTTTACAGTTTTAGAAAGTTTTTGACAATTATTTCTTCAATTTTTTTCTCTTTTCTCCTTTTAGTAAGTCCAACTACAATGCAGTAGGCTACTTTGTGTTGTCTCATAGCTCCTAATGCTTTTTAAAATATTTTTTCTCTCTGTATTTCATTTTGGATAATTTGTACTACTCTTTTCTTCAAGTTCACTAATCTTCTATCCTGCAATGTCTAACCTGCCATTAATCCCTTTTAGTGCATTTTTTTTTCATCTTAAGTACTATAGTTGTCATCTTTACAAGTTAGATTTGCATCTTTTTTTAAAGAGAGTCTAGGTCTCTCACTTTTTGGACATATGGGACTATAGTTACAGTAACCGGTATATCCATGATTGCTAATTCTGACATCCATGTCAGGTCTGAGTTAGTTTTGACTGATTTTTGTCCTCATCATAGATTTTATTTTTTCCTCTTTTCATGCCTAGTAATCTCTGACTGAAACTGTGAATTTCACCTTTTCGGATTGTGGAGATTTCTGTATTACTGTCAATAGTCTTGTGTTTTGTTCTAGGGGATGGTTGTGTTACTTGGAAACAGTTTGATCCTTTCTCATCTTGCTTTTAAGATTTGTTAGTGGGGAGCCATACAGCATTTACTTCAGTCCTAATTCCCCACCACTGAGATAAGACGCCTCTGAGGACTCTATCCAATGCTCTGTGAGTGATGAAGCTCCACACTCTGACTGATGTAACAAGCACTACACTCAGTTCTGATTGAGCACTAGATACAGGTCCTTCAAAACATTCCAATGCTTTCCCCATCTTTGGGTAGTTTCTTTATATGTACTTACTGATCAGCAGTCTGCTAAATACTCAAGGTAAACTCTTTGGTAGGATTCTCTTCTCTAGTATGCTATACTGCAAACTCAACTCACCTTTATCTTCCTGCAATTTCAGCTCTGTTTCCTCAACTCAAGGAGTCTTCTAGGCTCCAGATCAGTTTCTCCTCCCTGAGACAAGCCCACAGACACTTGGGTGTGCGAGCTAGGACAATCACAGAACTAATATCATTTTTTCCCTTTTTTGTCAGACAATGCCATGTCTTGAGAACTACAGTTTCTTTTTTTACCCCAATTAGTGTTATTATTAGTATTACTTTTGATTATTTTAGACAGGAGAGTAAATCCAATCCCCCATTAGTCCATCTTGGCTAAAAGTTCAAGTTCAAAGTGCAAAAGTGTTTTTAATACCTGTTTGGAGTAGTAAATATTATTACTTTAGTGAATCCTATTGCACTATCATTTCTTACTTTAGATTTTCATGGTTTTTAAATTGTGGAACTGGAACACCCATATATTTTATGCTCTGAAGTTATAATTATGAGAGAGATTTGAGCAATGCCTATATATCATGCAGCAGACACTCATTAAATGTGATCATCATTACTACTTCTTTGAAGAAAAGACCCAGGAAAGCCTCACATCAGTCTAATTTTCATATTTTAAAGATTAATGGTAGGAAACATGAAATCATGATTCAAAGTGAGTTAACTATAAACTACCTACATAAACTGCTTAAGGCCATTACTGTAGTTGCCTATAATAGTAAAATTAATACTAAGATCATACATTTTGTGTTCTTCTCCCCTTTTAAGTTCCTATACTTCATCTAGCATCTGTCCTAAAAGACCTTTCTTTCAAAGTCATCTGTGCTTTTCAATGCCTACCACTATCATTTCTGGTCAAGTCTTGTAAGCCACTTGTCCCTTAAATGTACTAGGCTTATTGTCACCAAATTAAAATTCCTAAAATATTTTGACTTTATAAATTCAAATTAAGTCACGTTTAAGTACAAATTCTCAATTTCACTCTCTTTTCAGTATGAAACTTAAAAATTCTTTGGTACTGAGTTAAACTAAGGACACAAGTGAAGAAAAAGTAACAGGAATTATTGTTTTGGCTCACACCCTGATATTTACAAATACATCCACACTCATTTCCACCTAGTGGCTTTTAAAGAAATACCTCAAGACAGGAAAATAACCCCGTAACTTCCTGTTTCTTTAAGAAAAACAACAAAACACCAAGTTAATCAAAGCAACACTAAAATAATGGATTACTCTTACCAAAGCCTGGCTGACATTTCCACCAGTGGCAAGTGACTTGAAATGGCTGCTGTTATAGACCAATTGAACTTCTGAGATCTCCACTGTTTCCAATTCCTCTTGTGTCTGTCGATCAATCACATGCAATTTCTCTACACTATCTAAGAGCACAACTGTACGTGAGTTTATCCACTGCAATTTAAGCACACAACAAAATAAAAGTGAGGTCCAGCCCACATCATAATTCAGGAAAAGAAAGGCATGACCATTTGGCTAAATTATACCCAGGGCTTTATCTATTTAATAACTTGAAACATGGCAATACAATCATGGCAAGAACTATTCAGTGACAGTCCAGAAAAAAATAGTACTGTGTTAGTACAGTGTTAAAATGACCCTTTAATAGTGTAAGAGATGACTGACTAAGGGCTGGCATAGGTGAAAAACATCATGTTTCTCATATATATATATATATATATATATATGTATATAAATTTTTTTTTTTTTGTGGTGCTGGGGATTGAACCCAGGGCCTTGTGCTTACAAGGCAGGCACTTTACCAACTGAGCTATATCCCCAGCCCTCTGCTTTTTGTATTAATGAAACAAAAGGGAAAATTAAATCTCATAAACCCACCTAGTCAGAGAATGACTGTTAGCATTGAAGCAATACATATTTTAAAACAGAAGATATTTGAAACATGATTCCTTCTAAAACTCCCTATAAATTATGGGAGAGTTGTCTATTGTTTTGTATCTTCTGAATTTTCTTTAATAAGCACCATTATAATTTTAAAAACACTAAATAATTTTTTAAAATCTTAATACCATTTTGATGAATTTCTTATGTGCAAAATGAATTTTTAAAAAAATTAGAAAGCTCAATCCATTTCCAAGAAATAAATGTAATCTTAAAATCTGCTCAGTTAGAATTCTCAAGTAGAATAGTGTTTCCCCTGTACTTCCTCTGATATTCATGCTGATATATTTGTATGACCTATTCCATCTTACTGAATTATTTGCATAATCTCATATCAAAGATAACCAAATTGAAAATGGGTTTTCTTTCAGCATAGGCTAAAGTTATGCTCTGTCACTATATAGTAGCCACCAAAAGGTCCCTCACCCCAATCTTTATCAGAAACAGGAAATTTGATGAGCAAATCTTTTACAAAGAATTCTTAAACAAGCCGGGCGTGGTGGCGCACGCCTGTAATCCCAGAACCTGGGAGGCTGAGGCAGGAGGATTGCAAGTTCAAAGCCAGCCTCAGCAACTTAGTGAGGCCCTAAGCAACTCAGTGAGACCCCGTCTCTAAGTAAAATACAAAATAGGGCTGGGGATGTGGCTCAGTGGTGGAGTGCCCCTGGGTTCAATCCCCAGTGCCCCCCCTCAAAAAAGAATTCTTAAACAATAGTCTCTTGATTAATTTGAAAACAAAGTATCTTCTAGGAAAGACACTCTAACCTTAAACAACCTTAAATCAGTGCTAGTTTTTGGTACTTTAAAGGGTCACCTGACTAAAAGAGAGAAAATCACAGAAAGAATTAAATTTAGAAATTATTCCTATAATCAGCCTCACAATTGTGTTGACATTGTTGTAAACAATCTTTTTAAAGGTCATTTATAAAACAATACAGTTAATGATTACATCATAGATCTGCCAAAGGACAAATGAAAACACCAATTGATTACTATTAGGAGAATGGCTACTTGTGATGGTGAAAAACTTCCAGTGACATACTCATAAGCAGATTTTAAAAGCACTGCATTTCAATCCACTTAAACAGAAGTGATGATCATGAATTCTAGAAAACTGTGTTAGATGATTCAGCAGGGTTTTGGGTAATGAGAAAGACACTCAGAAGTCTGAACAAAATTACTTCATGAACCACATATGGAAAAAAACATTACAGTTACATATCTCTTATGTGGAGTTCTTAGGACCAGAAATGTTTTGAATTCATTTGGGATTCTGAAATATTTACATGTATAATGAGATATCTGGGAAGAGGGACCCAAATCTAAATATGAAATTCACTTACATTTCATATACACATATCCCCAAGGTAATTTTATACACTATTTTTGGTGAACCTCATTTTGTCTACAACCTGTCATACAATGTGAAGTGTGGAATTTTCCACCTGTGCCATCAAGTTGGCACTCAAAAAGTTTAGGACTTTAGAGCATTTCAGTTTATAGATCTTCAGATTAAGGATGCTTAACCTTATTTCTAAATCAATAGTTTATGAGTGAGTTTAAAATGTAATGTGGGACAGCTCCAGTGGTCCCTCCCTATAGTCCCAGAACTCAGGAGGCTAAGGCAGGCGGATCGCTTCAACCCAGGAGTTCAAGACCAGGTTAAGAACGTAGTTAAGACCTGTCTCAAAACAAAACAAAACGAAACAAAACCCAAAGTGAAAGCCAGGCCCAGAAATACATGCCTAAAGGCCCAGTAACTTAGGAGGCTGAGGAAGAAGGATTGCTTAAGTCTAGGAGTTTGAGACTAGCTTTAGTAAGACTGCCTCTTGGGGGAAAAAAAGTGCAATGTGCAACTAAATTAATAAGTCATACATTATAAAAAACATATCTATTTCATCTATGTCCAGAAAAACTATACCAAGTTGGAGGGAAAAAAACAATTTTATTTAGTCTTTTTATTAGAAAAATGAGGTCTTCCCTTATATTTAGGGTTGCCTATATTCATGTGTGTACAGAATATTTCAATGGATACCAGATATTGATGTCCTAAAAAAAAAAAGTAATGAAAGAAATTACCTACTCCACTATTCTCAAACCTAATATACTATTTGAAAAAGAAAAAAAAAAATCGATAAAAAAAAGAGAGCTTTTTTTTAAACCAAGATGTCATTCAGAACTGAGACATCAAGTATTTGAGAGAATGTGGTAAAGTTTTTAACCATAATAATATTAATTTAAGCTCCTGAACTCATTAGGACAAGCTCAGAAATTTAAAAAAATGTGTTTATAGAGAAAGTGGTGCAATGATCCTAAAGAAACCCATCTAAATACTTCTGAACTCAGATTGCCCTTTGAATTAATCAAAACATCAAACAAAACTTTTCCTGGTCTTGTCTGTGTTCAGCAACCTATCAGGCCAAAAGGCAATAATTATGTGGCATCATTCAACATAAGCAGGATTTCACCTCTGCCTATATATATATATATGATCCTTCTGTTCAAGGCAGAAATCCTGGTAGCTTTAATACACCTTGTATTCAAGACAACTGCATAAAGTAGATGGTGCATTCGATTTAAATGATACTCACAGTAAAGTTGATGAGGTCATAATATAGGTGAAGGTGCTTTTGTTTAGTCACATGTATGGCTCCAGATTCATCTCTCTTAACCTGATGATGAAATGAAAACAATCTACACATCAGTTATTGTTTGACGGACTTTTAAAACTATTTAATTATACACTACCTAGAGAACGACTCCCATTCTATATAAGCCCCAGATATTGATAATAAGAGAAACCAGTACATAAATTTAAAAAAATTTACTCTATGATCTGTATCAAAATTCAAGGAATGTCTGATTAGTAGTCTAGTTGTCAGTGTTGGCAAATGCTATAATGATTTTTATTCTGTCATAACCCAAAAAAACCTAACTTCATCACATCAATAATTATATTTAGCTAGAAAATAAAATTGGATCAGTGACATAGTGTAAAGCCAAACAAAAGTTTATTATTAAAAAAAAAAAAAAAAAGGCATCCCAGCAGCTCAGGAGGCTGAGGCAGAAAGACTGCAAGTTCAAGGTCAGCCTCAGCAAAAGTGAAACACTAAACAACTCAGTGAGACCTTGTCTCTAAATAAAATACAAAATAGGGCTGGGGATGTGGCTCAGTGGTCGAGTGCCCCTGAGTTCAATCCCCAGTACCAAGAAAAAAATAAATAAAAGCAGCAGCAGCTAAAGTAACAAAACTAGATTTTTCTAAACTATGATAGTATTATAGCTCACACAACCCAAAATTTCCCCAAAAGAACCTCTAGTATCAATATTTTATTTCTATGCATGTATATATACAACTGCAATTATGGGCATGCACCACCACACCTAGCTTCTACATTCTTTTTGCTACTGGTCTTCCTTAAATAAAACTTGCATCACATTTTCACCACTTTAATTACCTAAGAACCTGTGATGGCTCCCCATTACCAATCTAGGCCAATCATTTTATAATCTAGATCAGGGGTGGCAAATTATTTCTGGGAAGGACCCCACAGCAAGTATTTTAGGCTTTAGACTATGCAGTTTCTGTCATATCTACTTGACTCTACCACTACAGTGAGAAAACAATCAAAGATATTATATAAATGAATGGGCATGGCTATGTTCCTCTAAAAATTTGTTTACAAAAACAGACTGCTGTCCAGATTTGGCCTAGGGGGTCACAGTTTGCCAATCCTTAACCTAGACCTACCCCATGCATTCAATTTTATTTTCTACCAAAAGTCTCTCCCGATCATTAACTCCATGAACATTTATTAAGCATCTACTATACACAGATGCTTTTCTAATGCTGGAAATAGAGTGGAAGAGTTGGTCTCTATACTCAGGAAGCTTTCAGGCTAGTGAGGAAGAAAAACATTAAACAAGTAATTAAAAGTGCTAAATGTAATCAAAGGAAAACATCTTACAGGCATATGGAGCACAAAGAACTAACTTAGTTCAGGTAGGGAAAGGCTATATTAACCATGAGCTAGGATAAGTGGGAGAGAAAACAGAACTCTCCCAGAAGAAGTCACAGCATAGTAAAATCATTCAGGCCAGACACTAGTGGGGAAGCTACTGCAGAGTGTAGCCCAGCAATGCATGTGGCTTAGAGAGAGGAGGCAGCAATGGAGGAGACAAAAAAAGAGAAAATCAAGATCGTGGAAGTAGAATCAACAGTCTTGGTGATGGAACACATCTGAAGAGAGAAAGGAAACTGAAGTGTAACTCCTAGGTTTCTTGCTGGAGAAACTGGACAGTGGTGCACTTGCTTCACTAAGTTAGGAACCTGAGAAGAGTTTACAGTCTTAGTTCAATGACTTCACTTTATCTCCTTTCCCCCAAATTCTATAAAGCTTGTCTAGAACATTTCAATTTCTTTGTACTCTAATTTATATCAACTTTTAATTCTCATCATACAGTTCAACACATAAACTGCTCTTTCTATTGGAAACAAACATAATGGATTTGTCTTTCAAACAATATTATAAGCTGTGTGAAAGAAGAAATTATGTTTTATACTTCCTTTTTTAAAAAAATAAAATGCAGGCACTGTATTACCCAACTTGTATGAAGTACCTGGAAGACTCAGATTCCCAAAGATGGAAGGAGGAGTGTTGCACACCTCTAGGGGCTGGAGGTAAGAGCAAGTGGAGAGGTTTTTATTTATTGTTGTTGCTTTATTTGTTGATTTGTGGTGCTAGGGAGTTAATAGGGCTTCATGCACACTAAGTAAGAGCTCTACCACTGAACTATATCCCCCTTTATCTTCATTTGCTTTTTGTGTTCATCAAAATGTTGAGAACACAGCAGGTACTCAATGATACTTGTTCTCTAATACACAGACATATAGGCAGATAGCATTAATACAGACATGTTCATGCTCATGTTTACGCATATAGGCAAACCATTAATTATCTGTCAGCCAAAAGAGAGATAACTGAGAATAAACAATGAAGGGTTACAGAGCTAAGGATAATCAGTCTTTTTTATACTAATCATTAAAGCTTTAAATAAAAATTAAATAAGTCACTCTTTTCTCCAAAGACTTGTGATAGTTAAGGCATATTTCTTTGACACAATATTAAATTACTGGTGAATCATAAAAAAATTTATGATACCAGACTTTATAACAGACCTATCATCATTATTAGGACTTACCAGCAGAAAGTGAACAACATCTCCTCTGCAGAAAGCAAGCATGGGATTCACATAATTATGAACTGCGACAAAGTGCCAGGCCAGCAATGGAACACTAGAAGGATCCATCTAAGTGAGAAGAAGAGGGGGGGGGGAAGACTAACTCATCACAGTTAACAGAAGAACAACAAAAGAGAAAACTCTGACTAGTGATCCTTGATAAAACCTTGCCCAATTTCTCATAAAAATTCCACAAAGCAGAGACTGAGTGGGAAATGTCATGAGGGAACTTTCTGGGTTGATGGTAAGTTTTATATCTTATAGAAGTTTCAGTTACAAAAATACATGCATTTGTCAAAGTTCAGCAAATGTACTCTAAAGATTTATATATTCATTGTATATAAATTTTATAACAAAAAAACCTAAACAAATATTAAATTTTGATGATATGCATGCTCAATACTTAAGGAAAAAAGATTATTGATTTCTGCAATTTACTCTGAAATACATAAAAAAACTAAAAAAGTTTGATGATAGATTGATGAATAAATGCACAGATATATAATAAAGTACAGTAAAAATGACAATGGTAGAATTTAGATGGCAGACACAAAAGGATTTAAAGAAAAATTCTTTGAACTTCTCTATTTGTTTGAAAATGTTCATAAAAAATGTTGAAAAAAATACCAATAAAACATACAAAAAGTGCAAACACATAATACCATGATAAAAACTTTAATTAGTCAATGAAGCTAACCTAAGAAATGTTAACAGCAATCTAAGCCAGCTTTGCCATGGACAGACTCTGGTACCCAGAGATACACAAGGTACCAACTATAAAACAAACATGAGCTCCCTCAGAATAGGGACTCTGAACTAGCAGAGTCCTGTGCTCCACACCATTCCCTCAGTACCTCTCCTGCTATATACACAGAAGATCACACTCTCTCAAAAACCAAGCAGGAAAGGGGAAACTGAGGTATGAATAATACAGTTGTCCCTTGGGACAACTGGGATATCTGGGGGGATTGGTTCCAGGACTCCTGCCCTCTCATGGATACTAAAATCCATAATGCTCAAGTCCCTTATATAAAATAGCATAGTATTTGCATATAATCTATGCATTTTCTCCTATGTACTTTACATCATCTCTAGATTATTTATAATACCTAACACAATCTAAATACTATGCAAATACTTATTTATATACTGAACTGTTTAGGGAATAATGACAAAGTCTGTACATGTTTACTACAGATATAATTTTTTTCTGAATATTTTTGATGAGTGGTTGATTGGATCCATGGATGTGAAACCCACAAATACATAGGGCCAACTGTACATTCTGGGAAGTATCATTCCCTAAAGTAACATATCAGAGGCAGAAGTCAAGGAAAGCATATGTAGGAGCAATTTATGTTGGATATTACAGTGGCATATACTCTATCATTAGTTCAATGTCAAAGCATCAGACAGCATAATCCTGCCTCAAGATAGCTGTCCCATAAAAACAAATGTCCTTCAAACATTGAAAATCAAGGCTGGGACTCAATATATCAACTTATCCTCTGGCATTAAAACCAATAAGAGAATTTTACTGCCCTCCAAAGGGCAGTGATTAAAGCTAGGAAAATCCATGCATGAAATTAGGTGTGACCACAAAAATGCCAGGACAGAAAGACACAAAGACTATAAAGCAGAGGTTAAAAATAAAAGCCAGTTATATGTTGCTTATGAGAGAAAAATATAAACTGATAAAGATGAAAGTATAAGATCCCATGGTTCCCAGGGGACTGTAATAGTCACAAGCTTCTCCTGCTTTGGTCACCTTAAGGAAGTCTAGACAACAGTCTTTTGGAGCAATGACTTCCATACCACCTAGATTTCTGATGACCTCATAGAATTGCCCCTTACGGATCCTTTCCCCCCACCTCCTGGCACAGTCATTCCTTTTGCCCATAAGATGGAGTATACTTACCCGTCCATAGGGAAAAGTCATCCATACTTTCAAGGATGGTTTCAACCCAATGACCAGGATCTTTAGGGGGAAAAAATACTATTTTCAATATTTACTTTGTAAATTTTCAAACTGTTAGTGTTCAAACATCTAGAAGTTATGAGTTACATCTCCTATGTATACCCACCTTTGTTAAGGATGCCATGGCCAGTAATGAAAACTGCGTGATGGGATGATCTTTCAATTCAGGCTTAGAATGTAGAGGCTCAATACAGCAAACTTCACCCTTGGAACCACTAAACAGACATCTAGATTCACAAGTTCTCACTCCCATTACTCGCCTGAAAATGTAACCAAAACATTCTGAATCAATTTAGTATGATCCATGGCACTATCGCTTCAGCTTCCCCGCTTCTACTCTTGCCCACAACAATCCAACTCCACATGACAGCAGGATTTTCTTACTGTACAGGTTAGATCTATCCCTCTTTTGCTAAGAACACTCCATTGGATTGCTACTGTATCTAAAATGAAATCCAAACCCTTACCCACATCTTAAAATGGTCCTACCTTCATTCCTCTCCCACTATTGTCATTCCTGAAAAAGTCAAGCTCCAGCCACACCTGCATTTGCATTGCCCTAGCAGGTCAACCTTGTGCCCACTGCAAAGCCTTTATGTTCTAATGCTCCTCTGCCTGATGCTTCTCTTCCAGCGTTTGTTGCATTTGTTGACCAATTCATCATTAAGGTCTTTTCTCAAATGTCACCTAAGAGGCCTTTCTGAGTTACCCTCAAGTGCATTCCAGCACACTGACCTGCGTTAGTTTCTTTACAGCAATCATACTTACCTAAAGTTATTTCATTATGTGTTGGTTTATTACCTGTCTCCTTATCCTTACCCCAACTAAAATATTAAGTTCTATCAGAGTAGGAATCTTGCCTAGTTTACAGCTGTAACTCTGGCATCCAGACAAATGCCTACACACAGAAGATGCTTAATTAACATTAGCTGAATAAATAAATAGTATTTTTTAAAGCCAAACTCTTTTTTTTGAACATGAGGAGAAAGTAAATCACAGACAATATTTTGTCTAATGCTACATATCCCATTTACTTTGATATGGGAAAACAGGTCAAGTGACCCATGTGTCAACAAATAGTATTTTTTTTTCAGCAATACTTTATGTTCAGTATTTTAGAGGCTATGAGAAATACAAGAAACAAAAATGCAGTAACCTTGAAGAAACTGTAGAAATGTAATACATATTGAATATTATGTTCTACTTTCTTTTTTTTTTAACTTCAGCTTCAAAAATATTCTCTCACGTATTTAGACAGTCTTTGTTTTTATTTAAAGAGTAACCAGGGCAGATCTAAGAAATAAGATTTTTTTACACTTGGTCATTATGGTCATAATCAGCTGGGCCTGGGACCTAAAACAAAATTAGTGAACTACTCCAGAATGGCGGTTCCCAAGAGGAACAGCACATTACCAATCACTTGGGGTGTAGGAGTCTAAAATCTTAACTCAGATCTACTGAGATAACACCATGGGGGACCAGGCCTAGAATTCCACATGTTAGTCTCTCCAGCTAATTGTAATACACAGCCATAACCTATTTCCAATCACACAGACTTTCCAGATCTCTTCATGTTCAATTTCAGATCATTAAACCATAGTCTTTTGTTGTCAATAATATCCATTAGTCTCTTACTTAAATGTCAATTCAAAAACAGAGCCTCCACTGTCGTTGCAAATGGCAAGAGTTGGATCATCTGTAAACTAAACAGAGAAGGAATTTATTTTCTTATAGATTTTTAAACAACCAGTCAAATGTTAAGAAGATTAAGGGAAAAATTTAAAAGTTTTTAAAAAATCTACAATATACACATTTAGCATTTAAAATAGCCTAAGCTAGATTCAAATTCTCATGCTACATATACAAACCTACCATTATTTAGAATAAAAATGGCTCAATATCTTAAAAAAACAAAAACAAAAAAACTGAGGCTTTCAAAAAACAAAGCTACCTTTCATCAGGACAAAAGAAAATTAAAAACTATAGGACAGCCAGGCGCGGTGGCGCACGCCTGTAATCCAAGTGACTTTGGAGGCTGAGGCAGGAGGATCGCGAGTTCAAAGCCAGCCTCAGCAACTTAGCGAGGCCCTAAGCAACTCAGTGAGACCCTGTCTATAAATAAAATACAAAACAGGGCTGGGGATGTGGCTCAGTGGCCAAGTGTCCCTGACCAAACCCCGGTCCAAAAAAAAAAAAAAAAAAAAAAACTATAGGAGAAATAAACCCTAAAGTTCTCTTCTTAGGCTCTTACTTTAAGGTTTTCTAATGAATAGGATCATTTGGCTACATTGACAGTTGCCTAGTTTTCCAGAATAAAGACACAGTAAAGGATAAATGGTATCTTTGGAAAATAAACTTGTCTGAATAAATTTTCTGAATAACTGAAGAGTTAATCCCACTATATCTAAAACATCTTAACTTTTTACATAACTTTTCCCAAACTGTGCTATCTCCTTGATCTTCTTCCAGAGTATACTTATTATTATTACCTAAACTGGAAAACTCATATTAACAATGTTCACAATACATGATCCAGTGAGGTAAATAATACAGGACACAAAATGAAACAGTTAAGCTTGTATCAGCTACAGTAACTAGCCTCCCAAAGCCCAAAGGTTAGGCTTCCATGTGAACCAGCCTAGGATGGTTGAGATGCAGGAAGTCACGTAAAATTCTTCTTCCTCAACCCCACATACAGACAGAGTAAAGAGCCCCATTTATTTGCTTTCAAAGTCTAGAGGACTCACTGACAAAGTGGGAAGCATGTATCCTAGGGGTGTGCACAAGATGGTCCACTAGAGAGCAGAAAAAATGAGAGAACTTGTATTTCAGTTTGATTTTCTATTTCCTGTGTATGTGCTCATAATACAGTAAAAATGTACACTGGGGTTGTGGCTCAATGGGAGAGTGTTTGCCTAGCATGTGTGAGGCACTGGGTTAGATCCATGGTGGCGCACGCCTATAATCCCAGCACTTGGGAGGCTGAGGCAGGAGGATCTCGAGTTCAAAGCCAGCCTCAGGAACTTAGCGAGGCTCTAAGCAACAGTGAAACCCTGTCTCTGAATAAAATACAAAATAGGACTGGGGATGTGGCTCAGTGGTAGAGTGCCCCTGGGTTCAATCCCCAGTACCCAAAAAAAAAAAAAAAAAAAAAAAAGGATGCAAATCCAAATTGTTATTGATAGGATGTATGGCTAAGTTTAGAGAACAAGGAGTTAGGAATACTGAAGTGCAAGAGGCTATTGTCAATTTAAGACCAATCTCAGAAGTATTCAATTATATATATCTGCCTCTAATGTCAATGTGTCTGCAAACACCTTTATCACCATTCGCTAACAACACAGTGGCTCCTCTCTTATGCTTTTAATTTCAGTCACATCCTTGTTTTTTCTCTCTGCCCTTATTTCTTATGTTTTTTTTTATTGCTTTTCATAATTTTATTTTTTCATTTTGGGTTTTGCAAAAGGACTAGCCATTTACAAACACCCACCACTAGTTATTCCTTCGATCAAACATTTATTTAGCAGTTACTATGGGTAAACACAAAAATAATGGGCATATTCTGACTTCAAAGATATTCCCATATTAAGAAAGAGAAAACATATACACAAGCAACTATAACATATTAAAAGTTGGCATATGCCGGACGAAAAGAAGTCAAGATAAATTACTATCATGTACTGAAAGTGGAGAAATTCTCTCTACTTTTGCTTTTCTTGGTTGTTTTCATTGTCACTAAATGCTTCAATGCTGCTTTGTCACAAAAGACGTTTTTGTAACTAACCTAGATGCAGACATATAAACTCCAGATGCTTGCAGACTTTAAAAAGCACATGTATGTATGAGAGCTCTGCACAGCTAAGCAACAAGATATGTACATGATTAAAATCTAGATCTGATTTTAGACTTCCCCTGTTATAGGCCTTTCCCTTTTATGCTTCTGAACATGGGCTTGCCAGCACACAAGAACCAAGGTTCACATGTATTTATAAATGAAATCTGTTACCTAAATCGGTTTATTTTTTTTTTCAGGCCTAGAAGGAGAAAACCAAGACTAGGATCTTAATGCTTTCCCTGTAGAGCCCTGAAAGAAAATAAACCAATAGATTGATTTCTAAACAGAATCCAAACCCTGGTTCTTTCAGAATTGGTGCCCTGAGCCTCAGGCATCACCCAACAAAGGGTGACAGAGCACAGCACCTCAGCAATAAAAACTTGGCAGACTACACAAAAGTAAAAAGACCTTTTAAGATCTCCATATGAGTTTTCAGCAGGGTGCTGCCTGTCTTTGTTGCCAACCTGTAGTCTAGGATGACATCAATTTGCCCTTTCTGCTGTTGTATTTATTAGACTTCAAGATAATCCTCAGCTAAATATTTCCATCTTAGCCCATCCCTTGTTTTAACTTGGGGAAAATATCTTGTTGGGTCAAATAATGTTCAGCTTCATGTTAAAAACATTTTTTTGGCTTCTGATTACCAGTATAGATTAATATATTTTAAAGTGGTTACAAAGGCATAATAATGAAGATTTTTAGCAGGAAAAAAAAACCTGTTACCTTAATATGCAATATTGCTGTTCCTGGAGGATGAGCATCTGTTATTGATCTGAGAAGTTTTCCACTCGCCAAATCCCACATGGTGATCTATAAGACAACTAAGTGCTTTAAAAACAAATTTATTGCTCTTTTCTGGATTTAAGTATCCTGCCTTCTGGATGAAATAATCTATTTCTCATCTATAAACACTGCAGGCAAAGAACCATAAAGTTAAAACATACCTAAAAGTTGCAGATCCATTAAAGCATGGAGCCTTTTTCCATCTTCCTCTACCAGTGCCCAACCCACTTATCCCTTTAGATTTTAAATGCTGTTCTTATATTGAGAGGTAAAAGAGATTTCTCTAACAAGTCAATCAGTTTAGCACTGGTAAAAATTATAGGAAAGGCTCACTGCCAAACCAGCTAGTGAGGCAAGAACCAAAAGATAGGAAAAACTATAACCTATTCCAGTTTCAAATGTAGAAAGGAAAAAAATACCAAAATAGTTACCCAGGAACACTGAAATAACAACACAGAAAACAGAAATAGTATAACTAAAACTATCCACAATTAAATACTACTACATAAGGAGATGCATTTCATATAATACCTTGTTTGGTTTATAAAAGTTATTTGTTAAAAGAGACACATGAATTAGAATATAAAAATTATAGAGTCTAGCTCAGTCAATAACAACTATTTAAAAATTTGTACAAGACAAAAGTCAGACTGAGCAATCTCAGGTTAGCTCTATAGACATATTATTTCATAATACATTATTTTGGGCTTCAAAATACTGATTTAAAGATATTTTTTTAAAAACTGATTTTAACATTATCTTATTATAAGTGAAAGAAGATTTGCGTCTTACCTGTCCTTTAGCAAAGCCACAAAGAAGTCTTGAGCAGTCATTGTTGATACTGAGGGCAGAGATGGCTCCATACTGACCTCCAACACTTGTGCTACCCAGGCAGAGTCGCAATGCTTGATTCTGATCTAAAGAAAGCAGTTTGTAGAGTCAAGTGAAAGAAATGGGAGCGAATAAATAAATACAGTTTAGGCATGTTTTCAAAGGGTTGGGAAGTGGCAAGAATCAAAAGAAGCAGATGATAAACATTCATTTTTTCACATTCATTTAAAAATACATTTATTGAGCCTCTGCTAGAAGCTAGATATTAAGACATTAAGAAAACAGAAGGAAAAAAAGACCTATAGGGAAGCATAATACAAAATTTGCTAATGATAAGTCAAAAAGTCCATAAGTCCGACCTCTCTGAACAAACTGTCTTTCAACTCCCTCATCCTAGAATTGTACTTCTTGTCATTTTCAAGATGCAAGGTTACAAGGAATACCACCCTCTTTAAAAATAGCTTTTAAACTTCAAAAATCACAATGCATTAATTTAGATGTTGGCTAAAATTTACATTTATATTAGCCATGAAGAAAAGTGTTACTAAGAAAATTAACAGTACAAATAAAATAATAAACATTTTAAACTACTTCAGAAAATTATTTCAAGCATAACATTGGATATGGTAAAAGCAAATAACTGAAATCTCTACTAGATTAAGTTCTTTAAGGCAAGGATCTCTGATTTTTTTAGGAGGCACTCAAACATTTATCAAATTTTATTAATCTAATAATTTTAAGAAATTGCTCTATGGCTTCTCCTAGGCAATGCTTATTTTGTAAAGAGTTCATGGTTATACCCACTTGAAAACAATGAAACAAAAAATTCAAATGTAAGAAAGCATGCCTACAAAATTTAACTGTTTAGAAAAACAAAACAAACAAAAAAACACCCTTTTACAACCCGGAGTTCTCCACTCCTACAGCACTATATGGGCCTCAGTAACTATCTACATGCAAGTATTGGGATATGGCTTACCTCCCCTATTACACTGTAGCCAATATGAAAGCTAAGACCATGAGTGAATTAACACTCACAAAATACCTAACTTGGTGCCTTGGGCTCAGAGGTATCTGACAATCATCCTAATAGCTTCCGCATCTGCAAACTTACCTTCTAGGAGAGTAAATCTAGTAAACAGAAAAAGCCTAAAGATATCAATTCCCCGATATAAGATATAATACTAGATTGGTCACCCATCCAAAGTGAATGGCATAAGAGTATTTTCCTGTGCTCCTAAGCTGGCTCTAATAGTAATCCTCAACACAAAGGAGTTCTGCAACAATGAATGGCTATACCATATCTAGCACACAAAAATTACTCAATATTTTTTAAGTCATTTTAGATTTTAGTCTTCCAAGATAAACATTCAAAAAGGAATCAATTCATAAATAAATAAGGTCTGATGTATTTTAAAGTCATCATCTTTATTTCATATTTAGAATTATACAATTATAGATTTTCTCCATACATCCAGACTGGTGTCCCTCTCCTCAAAATAATCCAAATTATTAAAATTTCCCTTTATTCTATGACTTCCTTGACTCTAAATATGATATCACTTTTTCTTTCACTCTACTGAAATTGCCAACCTATGGTAGTATCCTTCATGATCCTTACTGTGTCAGGACAACCTTCTATAGTTAGTGGATTAGCCACAAACCATAATTTGCAAACTGTCACAACATGATGGTTAGGCAATAGTATTCTCTATATACCACTACTTTTGATCATGTATATGGGCAACAGGTAAAGAAAAATAAGAGGACAAAGACAGAGGCTGATGTGAAATCTCATACCAGCCCTACAAAGAAGTCTCTGGGGTCTGGGCTGCCTGCTTTCCAGGCACAGGTTAGTGTTCAAATAGCACTGCTGATATCCTTTGTAGTCCAGTCCTGCTTTGAGATACAAAAACTCTAGTGTTCTAATCCACCAATACACTTGCTACTGCTTTCTGGTTTAACAGTCATACTTCAATGGGTAATTTAAGTATTCTTATAAGGGGTGGAAAGAATGAGGAGAATTAAGAAGTACAATCGAATAGAGAATAAGGGAAGAAAAAGGAAACAGAAGAGTGCCAATGGAAGAAAGGAGGGGAAGGACAGATCTAACTTCTAGATGAAAACCCTAAACATCTCTCTGCTTTCCTGAACATAGGTCTCATACTCCAACCTAATTAAAAGAGGAAGCCAAGTAATCAGCCTTGATCACTCCTGAAAAATATATTAAATTTATAGTTTACAGGTCTGTGTCAATGAAAATGTTCTTAACTTTTTTCTTGACTTTTACGATGTATTTGTTTTCTTTATACTGTCTTTATATTAAGTACTAAGGCTATGAATTGAGATACCTGAATTTTAACCCCACCCCTACTCCTAGACAGTTACAGGCATTTCAACTACATCTGGGTAATTTTAGAAATGTTACTTAATTTCTCTTAATTGATCTTCTTCTATATAATTATGGAAAATACCCATTACCTCATTGTGTTGCCAAGAGGAATAAATTAGTAAAGTTAATGCACAAAGGGACCAATTTAATGTTCCTCAAATATTACTAGGTTTCTATTACAAACCAATTTATCAATAACATCTATGTACTTTTCAAAAGTTGCAAGTGATAGTAGGCAGGCAATGGACTGCATACAAAATTTAACTCTACAAAGATATTTATCAATTCTTATTCTATCTTTATGGTACCATGTTAACAAACTTGCTGTCATATAATTTAGGCTAAATTCAGAAAAGGTAGAATGTCTGTGGATAGAAGACAGTGAGTTCTCCTATAAGAGTAACTAAACCTTCTGTAGTCCAGGTAATTTTGGACAATTCTAGGGGAAAGTGTTTGGCTAAAATAAACATAAAGCCTTTTAAAACACTTAAATTTTATAGTTACATGGAAAGAACGAAAGGACCTGGACAGAAGCAAGAAAGATGAAAGTTCTACCAGGTTGCTCTGGATCTCATCAACTTAAAAGAAAAAGTTCTCTTTTTCCCTACACTCTGGAGACTCCTCTGTCTACTGCTGGGTAGTAGGTATTAAATTAATAGTAGATCTGAATTCATTTGCAAAGTCATGTAAAATTATAACTGTCTGATGTTGTCAACTTGGTATTTAAAAAACTGGAGAGGATCCTTATGAAGCAGATTACCCAGACAAGAAATACGAAATGAGATTATCAGTTTCCCCTCAAACTTCGGAGTTCAAATAGAGGTTAAACAACAAAATGCCTACAAAAACTTTGAAAAGTATCAAATAGTACAAATGCATGGAATTATTTATGACAATAATATAGCTTACCAATTAATTATGAGAATTTGAAATCCAGATATCACAAAAAGCCCATCTATTTGACACTGCAATGAATTATACCTATGACTTTTAGCAGAACAAACTGAGCATACCTAATCCAAAATTCCAAAATCTAAAATGATCCAAAATCCAAAACTTTGTGAGCATTTACATTGATACTCAGAAAGTTTGGGATTCTCAAGCATTTTGAATTTTGGATTAGGAATGCTTAATCTGTAAAGTCTATGCAAATATTCCAAAATCAAAAAAACTCCAAAATCTGAAACACATTCAATCCTAAGTATTTTGGATAAGGGATACTCTACCTGTATATCTTTCAAAAAATAATTTTCTCAGGGTAGATTTCAGCATATTTTGAGCTCAAGTGTAATGTGCTGAACAGCAAAGAAAAGTCATAATAATGTAAAAAAGTTAATAATAACCCTAAAATCTAAATTTGAACATACTTGAAGAATTTATAACTCTTTCCATATACCAAAATGAACCCAACCCTCTATTTCTTCACTCCTTATTTGTTTTAATTAGTTCCAAAGACAAAGAAGGAAATACCTACATCCTAGAAGGGATCAAGTTTGTGTGTGTAGAACTCTAATTTGCCAGTATTCATCATTCTTCAATACTACTCTTTTCTTATCCTTTATTCACACTAAAATACTCACTACAGCCAAAGAAAAAGAAAAGAGATCTTAATGGAAACATTTTTCACTATGATCCTAAAATAACAGAAGCACTTTTACCTGACCTCAATCTGACCAACTCACAGAATTTAAGTTCTCAAGACTTACTGACTGAAGACCAGGGCACACTCACCAAATCTTCACGGCTAATCAGCTACCTTCTTGAATGCCAATGCTTACTAAGAGTTGGTTGTGTTCATTCCTATAGTTGCTCATGCCATTGTAATACTACATACTTTAAAACAAACAGAACATAAACTGATGGAATAGAGTGGAAAATAAAGAGCATTTTTTTCTATAAACATTAAGTGGCTGTTTCAGGAAAACTTAGTAAAGTTCAAATTGCTTTACAAAACTGTTATGAAATAGAATGTTGACAGGTAACAGGAAAAGATGAAGCAAAGTTTTGTTAAAACATAGAATTTTGTACTCATAGACTGATTCAAGGAGCCTCAACTTTACATGATCCATTACTGATGAAGTTTATGAAAAAAGGTGCTGCAGACCTCCAACTGGCAGATACAAACTCAAAGGAAATGCTCTGGACTATATCAAAAGATTAGAAAAAAATGGAAGCATATTTTCATTTAAAATAAAGCACTGGAGGTATGCATGTTTAAAGTTTTGCACAATTACTGGTTTTAATCTATTTTTCAATTAGCTATTTATTTTTTATCCAGAAGAGGGCATCAACTCTAGTTGATAGTATTCTTCTTCAGCATTAAAAGGTCAAAAAAGCCACTCATGCAAACCAAATTTACTATACCTTTTCCTTTTGAATCCATGAAGAAAAGATCAAAAGAGAGAAAAAAAGAAATCAGTTCAAAAGTTCAGAGAAAATGCAGGCAAACTTTAATTAACTGTGAGAATGATATTAAATGTGATTAAATGATGTCTAGCATTTATGATTATATTCAGGTATTGGTTCTGGGAAAAGAGAAAATGCATAATATTCAAATTATAGAAGAGTAATGATTAAATATTATGTAAAGTAAGTAATAAGTAAATCTATGTTTTAATTAGAATGAAAACAACTTCAAAAAGATAATCTACTAAAGTACACTAACAAAAGAATGAAAACGAAAAGATCTTGGGATAGGAAAATACCTTTATTAAGATTTAGGCCTTCCCAGCACTTGGGAGGCTGAGGCAGGAGGATCAAGAGTTCAAAGCCAGCCTCAGCAATTTAGCGAGGCCCTAAGCAACTCAGTGAGACCCTGTCTCTAATAAAATACAAAATAGGGCTAGGGATGTGGCTCAATGGTCGAGTGCCCCTGGGTTCAATCCCCAGGACAAAAAAAAAAAAAGATTTAGGCTTTTGAGGCCCTGTATAGGGTGAGAACTTAGTACACAAAAAATGCCACATGTCTATAATTCCATAAGAACACAGGCAACATGTAAACTTTAAGAAACTATACCAATTACTATTTTAATGACTCAGGCCTCTATTTCAAAGAAAATCTAGTGGTACTTGAACTACATTTGTTCAAAAGAACTATATTTGTTCTTCCTGCTACACCTTCTTCTACAATCAACAAAGATATTTTTAAAAGATCAGCTCTAACCCAGATCTTTAGTCTAGACACTTCATAGTGTCTGCTATTTGTTCCTGGGCTTTCAAGCATATTTTAATACATTTGTTAAGAAGCATTGTCCAAACATCTGCTTCCTACAAACCATAATGAGTAAAATTTATTAACTACACTATTAAAACCCAAAGCACAAACCAGAATACTATGATTCTTTCTCAAAATGCTCTCTTTGGCATACTTTTCTATGAGACTAATAAAAGATTACTATTTCATCATATCTGTAAGAACGCTGCTGGGGAATCTAAAAAACCAGGAAGCAGGCCCAAGGAAATGAAGGAGACAGAATCAAAAGATAATGTATTCTTCTCCTCTGTTAGTTTTTAAAGTATTCATTTTAATTTGCTTGCAGTAAGCTCCACATGGGTTTGATTATAAGTGGTCACAATCTGTACAACCTCTTGATAAAGAAGGGATGTTAAAGCAAACTGAGTTGAGAAAAAATGAGTATTGGTAAGTGGGAACAAAAAAATCAACATCCATTCTGCTGACAGATAAATATATACATTATATTCTATCCTCAATTACCTTAGTTTTTCTATTTTTTTTTTTTTTTTCATATCTTAGAATTTGCCTCCTTTGCTCTCAAAACAGGATGACTGCTTGGAATAGTGGAAATGCACTGACCTAGGATTTTGGGTTCTTTGATTCTGAATTTGGCTCTGTGCTTGTCACTTAACCTCTCTGGTCCTCAATTACCTTATATGAAAAACAAGAGGAGTGAACTAAAAGACCTTGTAAGATCCTTTCCCAAAAGTATATTGATCTAATATCAACTATGCCCTCACAGGAAAATAAATATTTTTACACCTGATACAAGACCCCATGCTGGTAAACCTTTTCTAAAAGGCAATTAGATAATACATATCACAAGTCACTAATGCTCATGTCCTGGCTCAAACAATTCAGCTATTAGGAATTGTCCTAAGGAAGTGATCACATGCACAAAACTGCAGAAACACAGATGTTTGTCATAACTCTGTTTAGGAACAACCAAATGTCTTATGAAAGGAGATGGCTAAAGACATTTTAATGAATCCATTCAAAAAAATACAATATATCCATTTAGAATCATGTTATATATATATATAACATGATTATATATGTTTATGTATATATATATAAACAACTCTATGGAATTAATACATAATCGCATGGAAAAATGTCTACTATATTGAAGAGTAAATAATAACAAGATTCCATTTGGGAATGTAGTCATAAATATATGTATACAAAGAAAAGACTAGAAGGTTATAAGAAATGTTAGGAACTATTTCTGAAGAACTTGGTATTTTATTATCTTCAATTTTTGCTCATCTATATTTTCTAAATTTTCCCTTCTGAATATATATCAATTATGTAGTAAGAAAAAAATATTATTTAAAAAATCAACTCTAAAGTTCTTTCAAGGAAATTACATTTTTGTTTCTATCCTTCTGATCCCCAAGCAATAAAACTGTTATTTAAATCAATCATCTTTGAAAAGACTAGTTGTTACATGTTAAATAAAGTTTTTGGCATAATAAAAAATTTATAAATAGAAAGTTAAATTGTTCAAAGACAACAGAAAATAACTAGCTGTCATTCATACAAAGACGCAGGCTCCACAGAGATCAAATTACAGTTCTGTTAAAGTATTCTTAAGTAATCCTTATCAAATATTCCTTACTAAAAACAGTATTATTGAATTTTCCATTTATAAGAAGCAAAAGAACATTAGAATCTAGAAAAGAACACTAAAAGGGACAGAAAAATATTATCTAATGGCTTTTAAATGGAAAAAAAGAACTAATAAAACTGATTTAAGTCTCAAATAGAAAAAATTTAAAAACACAACTAACTTCTATAAAAATAAAACTACCCATATTCTCTTCTCAACCAACAATGTAATTGTGGACAAAAAAAAAAAAAAAATGTTTTTTTTCAGTTTACAGGAATTTTCAAAGGAAATAAAAACAAATTTATTGTCAGTGAGAATTACAGAAAATTAGAAACCCTAGGGAATTCCTTTCCCTCAAGATCTTTTAAAATATCCATTACTGGGAGTATGATTTAGAATTAAAAAAAATCACAGGACTGGGGCTATAGCTCAGTTGGTAGAGTATTTGCCTCGCATGCACAAGGCCCTGGGTTCAAGTCCCAGCACCACACACACACAAAAAATCACCACCACCACCACCACCATCAACTGGAGGTAGGTAGATAAGATGACTATGCAAAGTTCCTTGCACCTTTGTTCTTTTTGTCTAAGTCTGTAAGAAGTCGAAAAATATGATAGTTTATAAATTCATAAAGAAAAAACTTGCAGTGGGTAGCAAAATGAAGCTGAGTTAGGTAATTTTTAACTATTATATATATCTACATATTTTTTGAGATGAAGGTCTTGTTATAATGGCCAGGTTGGCCTTGAACCAGCTATCCTCCTGCCTCAGTCTCCTAAGTAGCAGGGATTACAGGCACAACAAAAATTGCACCCAGCAATTTTTAACTATAAAAATATTGACATATTGACATATTTCATATGTTCAATATTACATGCTTTTTATGTTTTTCTGGTTTTGTTCATGAAAATGAAGTCCACTATGAACATGTGATTAAGGAATATAAAACCCAAAAGGATTCTTAATATTTAAAAGTAAAAAAGTACTTAGAAAATTTACCAAATATTAAAGCCAATCCATGAGATGTACCCACGGCTATCAGGCTGGACACTGCCTGAAAACAAAAAAAAGAAGATTACATTTTAAAATATTACAACAAAGATCTTGAAATAATCAGAGTTGAATTTGTTGGCCTGCTTTCCTGTAGGCACCCGATGATATATCAACTATTATAAATAACAAGAATTTCATCTAGGAGGTAAAACGGAAATGAAGTTCAGGACATTTTATTTCTGAGAATCCCCCTAAATTTACTCTAAGGGAAACAAGATCAAAATTTCATTTGTTCAATATTATAGGCAAAAACATGCCACTTAGGTATCTTTAAAGCCACTTAGAAAAAGAGTTAAAAAATATGAGGATCCAGACAGAGAAAGACACACTTATTTAACCCAAGCAAGAGCCTCCTCCTACAAGGCTAGCGCAAAGGATGAGAGCACTTTTGTCCACTCTATCCAGAGGAGCCAAAGGGAACCAGAAATGTTCAAATCTTAGCCCATTTCCTTACCAAGCAACTGATTAATAAGAAAGCCACAGGAAGGCTGGGGAATGTAGCTCAGTGGTAGAGTACTTGCACAGCATGCAATGAAGTTCTGGGTTCAATTCCCAGTACCTCCACCAAAACAAACAAACAAAAAACAGCCAGCCACAGGACTAAGAAAAAAGCACATTAGTGTGCTTTTTACATCCCCCATTCTCAACAATCACCCCACAGATTTACTATTTGGCAGACTTGGCACTGAAGTCCAAAGCTGTTAAATGTACTATTTACCACAAAATGATTTCACCGAATGCTGTTTTCCACTCCCTACAATAGAAGGGAGGTCAGATAACAGAAGGGTAGGGTAACACTACATACAAATAAACCTGGAAAAGGCTAATCACTATTCCATTATCTGCTTCTCAAAAGCCCAAAAAGTAACAATTAAAAAAAAGAAAACATTCAACATGGACAAATTTTAAACCTTATTACTGAGAGTAAAATGACTTAAGAATTTATTATCATAATATTTTATGAAAAAACTTGGAGCATTATAAATCTAAGAAAACCCAATCAAATAAAAAGCTTACTTTAAAAGGTTTAAAGTATACTTACAATTGCTGTAGGCAAGCCAGCATCTACTTTGTCCTAAATTAAAAAAAAAAAAAAAAAAAGGTATTTGAAAAGATATTCTCATCTTAATACAGAAAAAGGTATAAGGTCTCTTCTTTACATATACTTTAATCCAAATTAATTCAGATAAAAGGCAGAATTTTTATTTTTACCTTCAATTAAGAGAAATTACAAAAGCTGTATATATCAACAAAATTATGTTATTTTCCTAATTAAAACAGATGCTTCAGGAAGGGTACTGATTATAAATGGAAAAGGAAAGGAAAAAGACAGAAAAGAGGTTCTGTTTTCTATAGTGTAAATAACTGTAAGTACTAGAGAACCCAAATGATAGGAGTCTATGAAGATTGAACAAAAAGGAAGCTGGAGTTGATGATGTACTTCTGTGATCCCAAGGACTCAGGAAGCTAGGGCAACAGGATCTCAAGTTCAAGCTTAGCATTGGCAACTTAGCAAGACCCTATTCAAAAAGGATGGGTGACAGCTAGGGATATAGCTCAGTTGGTAGAGTTCTTGCCCTGGGTTCAATCCCCAGCACTGAAAAGAAAAAAGAGGGGTAGGTGAGGGGCAGGGCTGGGGATATGGCTCCATGGTACAGCACCCCTGGGTTCAGCACCCAGTGCTGCAAAAAGAAATTTATTTTAAATGACAACAACAAGGAAACCTGCTCAAGACATTCTACTTTGAAGTCAGGGCTTCCTATCCAGCAGATCACCTACTAACCCCTTAGGTAAAACCCCAGCAGCATACATTTAATTCTTAAGCATACGAGGGTAAAACACTAACTCTGACTATGGGGAAGTCCCCTAACTTTTCTGGGTTTTGGTGTCCCTCTCCTGTTCAAAGAAGTAGTAAATCCTGCCTTATTTATCTCAATTACTTGGCCTAAGAATTAATAAATCATTAGTAAAGAATAATATAAATAGAAAAGTATGTATTTGATATTTAGTTTTGAATAATAATAACAGCCTGCATTGATACATCATTGTAGTAGCAAATGGCTTTCACACACATATTTTACATTGTTTCTTAAATTTGTAGAGATAAAAGTCAGTATTATTTTGATTTTCTAAATAAGAGAACAAGTTTCAAAGAGCTTAACTGACTTGCCAAAGGCTACTCAGTGAGTGTCAGAATTAGGTCTTAAACTCAGCCTCCAGGCCAGGCTCTTTACATCATTCTACAATTGTTTTGTCTGTCCCTGTCAATGTGGTCAATTAGTTACTATAATATCTCAGAAGACAGAATCTATTTCCCAACTTGTAGAGCTTCCTGGGAACTAACCTAAGAAACTTCAGTGCATGGAAACATGAGAAACAACAATCACCAAGGTTGCTGGATTCAATGTTCTGGAAAGAAGCATATACCAGGTAGGTGTGTGGGTGGGTGTGTGGGTGTGACGCATGCCTAACATAATGACTGAAAATTAAGAAGTATGCAATAAATATTTGATATATAATTGATTTGTGTCCTTGACAGAGAAAAAGAAGAGACAGCAGATGAAAAACATAAGCTATTACTCAAAATGGAACCTGAATAATGAAATCAAAAGTCATCTAACTTCAAAAGTTAAAAAGCACAGATGTGGGAAGCATTTTTAGAGATTACAGAATTTTAGTACTGGTGCCGCAACATCTTAGAGTAGTGGTTCTCAAAAGCCAGACTGTATTACAATCAACTGGGATGCCTGTTAAAATGCAGAACCCTGTGCTACACTGCTAGATTCCAATTCAGTAGGTCTGGGGTGATCCCCAAGAATCTGCATTTTAATAAACACATCAGGAGATTCTTGTGCATGGACATATTTATAAAAACATACCACACTAGGTATCAATAGTATCTTAATCATCAAAATGATTGGAAAAAAAAACTTAAAAGGTTGCTTTGAATTAATTTTTAGTATAGTCATGTCACATCACTTTGAGAAGGATCCCAAAATTTAGAAATGAGGTTCACAACTCCAAAAATTTCATCTCTCTTAAATGTTTTTCATGCCTAAACTGCAAAGCCATGACAATCAAGGCTCTAAGCAGCCCTGATAACATCATGAACCACCAGGCTGAAGGCACTACTGAACAACTCTTCAGGAGAAATACCCAAAAATATAACTAGCTTTACATGTTAATAAACCAACCATCACAGAAAAGCATGCAATTTAAATTGAGCTGGTAATCCAAAATTAGGACGGCACCATATGATGACTGTCAAAGGAAAAGCAGTTTTCATTTTAACATACCAAAGGAGCTCAGCCATAGCAATGAAATAAGAATAGAATGCAAACACTCTGGGATTTATTAGAATTTTCCCCTCCTCTTTAAGATGGAGGAGAAACCCTTTTAAATAACAGATTTATCTAATCATTGTTCAGTGTCTGAGTTTTAGTTCAGTCTCCATTATTCAAAATATTTTTAAAACTGCACAGGTGGGTCAAATGACTGTTCTGGTTCATCTTGATTTTGAAAGGAATGAATTTCATCACCTACATAAGGATTAAATTCAGAAAACGTCATGGAAATGTAATCCTCAACAGGTGGTTCCTATTCTGGCAAATATGAGTTACTTTCCACCTAAAAAGAGAGGACAATTGCCCAGCTTTCCTCCATTGCTTGACCATCTCTCTAAACTGACCTCATGATACAAAAACTGGGTCAGGATACATCAGTTGCCCGGAGTGAATGCCTTTTTTTTTTTTTTTGGTGTGTGCACTAAGAGCTTTTTCTGATATACCTGAAAATTGTACAGCAATTTTGGAGTCACGATGAGACTCCTGTAACAACCTCTTACCCTCTTGAAAATTCAAAACCTTTCTTTTTTTATTTCTTTTCCAGTTCGTGCATGTTAGGCAAGTGCTCTACCAACTGACCTGTATTGAAAGCCATTGAAACCTTTATTTCTTATCCAAACTGAATACGTAAAATACCAATTAAACTCCATGAAAAGAACATTAAACCACATCAAAGTTCCTGGGTTATGAATCTGACCTTATGAGTATTACTATTATATATATATATACTGAATTCAGAAAACTAGAATTGAAAGATTAAATAAAAGGTCAAAGGAAAGTTTGATCAATGTCTACTATCTTGATAGACTATTAAATATTTTTTACATTAACTTGGCACTCTCAAAAAAGGCTGTAGATATTATGTTCTAGTCATTATCAAAGGCCACATTCACCAATGCCACTTCCTTTTCACAATAAGAGGCTGTAAACTTGGAGCCAGAAACACCAATTTTTGAGTAATCATTCTGCCACCTCCTAATGGAATGGTGTAAGACAAGTTAATATCACCTTTCTAAGCCTATCTTCTCATTTTAAAAATAGGACATAGCTTTACCTACTCTCAGAGTTGTAAGAATAAATGACATAAGTACATGAAAAGACTTGTGATTTCAAAAGAAAAAAATTGGGTTGTAAAAGATTCTGATCAATCATTTCTCCATATGAAAAGACTAAAAACACAGCACTCTACCTCAACCAAACACACAAAATGGCAACTAACCTGAAAAAGAATGTAAAGAAAAGGCAGATAGTGTTTCTTTTAGGCTTGATGCCGTATTTCATTTAGGTATACCTGAAACTCCGAGCAGATCTTTATTTCCACAGCTGTACTAATTTCTTTGTCAAGATGTGTAGTCATGTCTTAGGAGTCAAAAATAATCATACCAAAACCATGAAAGCCAGATTCTATTTTTCTTAAGCCTCAGGCCAAGAGAAGAGCTGTGCTTTATTTTATGCTCATTCTTACTTCATTATGCCATTGCAGGTTATAAAGCTGGGGGAAAAAGAACAAAATACTTACAGCTGCAGACACTATCTGGGCAGAAATTCCCTTCAGAAGTGAATGTCGCATAACTGATCCATGGAGTGAAAAAGAATCAGGTAATTTCTTTTTCCTTAAAAAAAAAAAAATGTTTAAGAAAGAACAGATGAAAGAGTTGAAAAGGCAAGTTCCCAATGCTTTGAAAGAAAAAAAAAAACATAAAAATAACAAAAGCAGAAAATAACACTATAATTTGTTAGCTCTGTTTTTAAAAAGGGTATAAAGAATCTAACAGTCTCACATCAAGATGGGTACTAAACCCAACCTTGAACCTCAGAGAAGCACAAGCAGGAAAATTAATAAAATCACCATTCCTTTTTCACTGACTGAAACCACTCCTTGCTCACCTTGACTACTATGGCAAATACAAGTCACCTACTATTTTCCAGAGGGCTGCCTACAGATCACTCCTCCTACTCTGTATGTGGGCATTGCCTCCACTTGCCTTCCTACCCCTTCCCTCCTTTATTGCCCTCCTATCTATGATCATGCTTGCCATTATTCAACCAATCACCTTCTCAATTCCTCAGTCATTACATACTGTTGCTCCTGCTAACAGCTCCTTTCACTTACAACCATTAATCATCACACAAAAAGTGACTTTTAAACTTTTACCAGACATTATTGAGTACCTACTCTTTATGACTGAAGGTATGTTCTGCAAACAACAAAAATAAGGAAGACACAGTTCCTTCTGTCAAGGACCTCAGTCTAGAGGGAGGAACTGACAACTCCTACAGGATGAAATAGACCAGAAATATGAATATAAGGCAAATGAAGAAGAGTTTAATCTATTTATTTGGGGGATGTGAGGAATAGGTGTAGAAGACAGAAGACATCACATTTGGCCTTGATGAATGACTATGAGTCTGTTGGGCAAAAAAACACAAGCAGAAATGTGAAGATGTAAAGTTGTACAGTGTACCTGGGGAACACTAAGTACAAACAAGTATGGACCAAGTGAGCGAGAGAGGGAGAGCTCACAGATAAGCTCAAAGTGGTAAGTAAGATCCGCAATGATGTCACACAAGAGCTTCTGACTTAATGCACGGGCAACAAGACGACATCATAGCTTTTAAGCAGGTAGCAGTCATATCATCCAAAACACTTATCTATTAATAATACAAAGCAATGAACAGATGAACATATCCAGCAATGGTCCCTATCCCACAAGAAACAACAACCTGGAGATAGGACTGATACAGGAAAAATTGAAGAGGAGAAAAAAGCACAACTAACTTTATCAGCATTACAGTTACATGTGAATTCAATAAAGTATTTCATATTATGCATTTCTCCTTCTCTTTCTTTTCATGTTTTCTCCAAGAATTTGCAAGGTGAAAAGCAGCCAAAAATGAAAAGAGTTAGATGTATTTTCCCCAAATCTTTAATCATCTTTGTGATTCTTCTCTGAACCCGCTCCAAGGGAATGAAGAATGCTAGAGCTGCGCTTTGAGAGTGAGGACAGGAGTCGAGTTCAGGAATCAGAAGTGAGGCAAGGTAGGCCAGGTTCCATGTTTCCCATACTTACACTGTGCCATGTCTTACTTGTCCTCCTTCCAAGAGCTCTACTTTTGCTGGGAGTCCCTGGCTACTATTGTGGCTTCTTACTGAAGGTTCAAATGACAAGTCATAGCACCCAACTTTTTGTCTTCTCCTTCAACAGTGCCAAAAATTTTAGGATCTAATACACATATTATTTCCACACATGTGGACCTTCTACTTCCCATACAGGGCTTCAACAGACCATACTATACTATAAAAACAAACTGACGTTTTAAATGACCAAATATTTCAACCATTTCCGAGTGTGATTTAACATGAATATTTACCTTTTTAAGTTGGTCCTGTCACCACTATCTGAGCTTGCCACAGATGAAGTATCATAGGAATGAGAATCAATAGTATCAATGTTTAACAACGTAGGATCCTCAAGAACAAAAGACTCATCTTCATCATCAGTCTGAATTGGAAGAAGAACAATACATTCAAAATTCAAAATATTCTATGAGACAAGTCAGATAGGTATTAATGGGTTTTTCCAAAGCATTCAAGTGCTTATTTCTGCTTTTCATCTCTATTCCACACATTCTTATTCACCACAGAGGCATAGTACAGAATTAACAGAATTAAATTTCAACTCTACATAGATCTCACTCTCTACAGAGTTAATACCAAAAACTTCTTTCTTACAGCAGGAAGAAGCAAGAACAGTTGTGCAGACTGATATTAACTTCAGAGTACCTCTCCAAATTCAAACCTGGACAGATGTTTTACAAGTTAACCAACAGCCAATGGCTAAAAGAAAATAAATATCACCTGAATATAGTCTATCATGAGATACATGACAAAAAGAAGAAAAGTATTCTGTGTAGGAAATAGCATATACAGCCACATTGATTTCACACTATGGATTTTTGCCCATGGAAAAGTAAGTAGTCCAAAATGGCTGGGAAATGGTAGAACTTGGAGATGATCCTAGAAGGATAAGCTGGGACCCAAACTGTAAAAAGTCTATACTCCATTGAGCTAAGTGGCAGCAGGGCCCAAATCTTTCTAGTTTATCACTATAACCATAGTACTCATTTACTTAATGAACTAGTATACTAAATACAGAGAGCAGTGGGAAGGCAACTGAGATTTTAAGAAGTGGACAGACATGATGGAAACCATCTTTTAAAAAAAAATTTTTAGTTGCAGATGGACACAATACCTTTATTTTATTTATTTATGTGGTGTTGAGGATCGAATCCGGTGCCTCACAAACGTGAGGCAAGCACTCTACCACTGAGTCACAACCCGAGCCCCATGGAAACCATATTTTAGAGATAAATGGGGCAGTATGAAAAATGGATGAGGCAAGAGGGAGAGTATGAGACACAGGAATTACTAAGGACCAGTAAGAGGGCACTGCAATGCCAAGGAAGAAACGAGATTCCAGCCTAGGAATGTGGCAGAAATCAGGAGAAGTAATGATGGAAGAGCCATCACTGAGATAAAATCAAAAGTTCCTGGTTACCATTTAAATGTGGGGAAAGGCAAGGCAAGTGGGAAGACAAACAGGACTCCAAGGTTTCCAGCTTGACCAACAAGCAAAAAGTGAGACCACTGACAAAACAAAAATAAGAAAACACACAAATAGCAGATAAAGCAGGATAAAGACCTAGCTTTGTGCAAGTTGACTGAGTGACAGACATTAAAGAATGTTCTGATCCTATCTTCTCTTTTAGCAGATCCATCTTCTGCCTTACGTTTCCAATCAATGTCTTTAATGAAGCAATCTATGCTGTTCCCCACTTTCTCCACTCATTCCAAGCTACTGACTGCTAACCTTGATGAAATTAATAGTCCTTTTTAGTCAATTCTACTTGCCTATTTTCAGTTAGCAGACTCTTGTCCTCCACACACCATTTAACCTTGTTGACCTTTCCCCACTTCTTGAAAATTTCTCTCCCCTTGATCTGGTTGATCATAGTCTCCCCTAGATCTCTTTTTTTCCTGGTTCCTCTCCAATTCATATGGACTTTTATCAGTCATGTTCTCTAGCTTCTTCTCAGCCAACCTTTAAAAGCTGTTGTTCCTCCAAAACTATATTCTTAGCTCTCCTACTTCACACACTTCCTATTTGATTAACCTTGTCCATACCTATGATTTTAAGTACCATGTTATGCTAAAAAGACTACAAAATCTGTCTTCAGCATCAATATTTTTCTTCAGGCTTAGATCTTTATTTATAACTTTTTTTCAGATATCTCCACACATAAGTCTTGCTAAGAAAAGGGTTAGCACTGGCAAGGAAACATTATGTTACTTGAGAACTATAAAAGATTGAAACAATTGCTGTAGAAAAAGGGGAAAGAAATAATTCAGAAATAAGAACTGCAGCACCAAGGTCTTAAGCAAGAAAGTCAATTAAAACCTTTTTTGATTTTCTAAAGCAGTCTGGGGACATAATTAAGGAAAATAGATCAGTTAAGTTAAGCCAGGCTTATAGGATAAGTGAAATAAAAAGTAGAGGAAATAAAAAGAATTCAGGATATCAAGACTGAATTTAAAGCTACTGCCACAGAATAATCAACTTTCTCCAAACTGATATGTAAAATCTACATACTCCTATCAAATTTCAAGTAATCTGTGTGTATCTATGTGTATGTAAACCAATGAACTGATTCTAACACTTGTGTGGAAATGCAAAAGATCAAAAATAAGCAAGTCAGTCTCAAAGGACAACAACAAAGCTGGAAAATTTGAAACTAACAGATATCAAGACCTACAAGATATAAAGGTTCAAGCATTAGAATGTAATACTGGGGGGAAGTATAGACAGACCAATGGAATCAGATCCACACACACATGGATCCACACTGACTTAAAACACAGGTGACATCACAGACAATACTCTTTTCAGTAAATAGTGCTGGCAGACACCTCACACCCACACACACTCAAAATTCCAGATGAATCACAGAGCTAAATGTGAAAGGTGAAACAATAAAGGTCTTAGAACAAGCCTGGTGTGGTGGCTCACACCTGTAATCCCAGCACTTTGGAAGCTGAGGCAGGAAGATCGCGAGTTCAAAGTCAGCCTCAGCAACTTAGCGAGGCCCTAAGCAACTCAGTGAGACCCTGTCTCTAAATAAAATACAAAACAGGGCTGGGGATATGGCTTAGTGGTGGAGTGCCCCTGGGTTCAATCCCCAGTACCAAAAAAAAAAAAAAAGATCTTAGAACAAAATAGAATATCATCATCATGACCTTGGAATTAGCAAAATGTCCATAAACAGGACACATAAAAAACTAATGATAAAGGAAAAGTTTAATAAGCTGAACTGTATTAAGAACTTCTCATCAAAATACATAGTAGTAGAGTAAAAAAGTACCTTAAAAACAAAGGTATTTGCAATAAATATATCTAATAAAGGGCTTTTATTAGCATACATAATAAACCACTTTCTTTAAAAAAAAAACAACTCAACAGAATTAACTGGGCTAAGGACACAAACAGGCAATTTGCAAAAGATATATCTAAATGGCCAAAATATATGTCAAGGTATCCGACTTCATTAGTCTTAAGGGAAATTCAAATTAAAATCATGATGTGATAATACTATATACCTGTAAAACTGACAGGTCAAAGTGAAAAAGAAAAATTCAAAAGTTGACAAGTATATAAGTAGTGATCAGAACGCTTATATATTGCTCCCAGAAGTATATGCTGATACAAGTACTTTCAAAACCTGTGGCAGTACTCATGAAAGCTGAATACAACTACACCTTATGACTTATCAATTATCCTAAGGATATGCCTAAAAGTAAAGTGTGAATGCATGTTTTTTAATGTGTGTATGTGTGTGTACGCATGTGTGTGTATATGCCTGTGTGTGTATAAAATAACACGTGAATAAGAATAGTTTATGCAGGGTAGGAGTACACACCTATAAACCCAGTGGTTTGGGAAGCTGAAGCAGAAAGATCACAAGTTCAAAGCCAGCCTCAGCAACTTAGCAAGGCTGGAAGCAATTTGCAAGACCCTGTCTCAAAAGTAAAAAATTTTAAAAAGGGGATGTAGTTCACTGGTTAAGTTCCACTGGGTTCGATCCCTGGTACTAAAAAAAAAAAAAAAAAAAGTTGAAGGACCACATAATGGAAAATACATAAAGAATTTTATACAGCAATGGGAATGAATGAACAATTCAGATACAAAATATTAATGAACCTAAAAACATAAAGCTGTGGTAGTCAGACACACTGAAGTACATATTCCATGTATATACATGTATGTGTACAAAAGTACATTATCCCATGAATGTGAAGTACAAAGCAGGCAAACCAATCAATGGTAGAAGTTAGACAGAATAGTGGGAACTGACAGAATACAAGAGCCACCTTTGGGATGCTGGTAATGTTTCACTTCTTTATATGAATTGTGGTTACACAGGTTGTTTCATTTGTGAAAAATTCACCATGCTGTACACTTATGATTTGTGCACCTTTCTGTACACGTGTTATACTTCGATAAAAACTTCAAAAAGACATTTCTGCCTGAACAACCTGACAGTCAGATCAAAGTAAACCCAGGTCTACTCTCAGAGACTGGGAGGCTAGGAAGGATCAAGAGACTTGGTCTTGATGAGGTCAATGAATAAGTTAAATGGAAGTAAGGGAATCGTAGGAGAAGGTTATGGTTAAAGAATAGAATTTCAGGGGCTGGGGTTGTTACTCAGTGGTAGAGCACTTGCCTAGCATGTATGAGGCACTGGGTTCAATTCTTAGCACTGCAAATAAATAAATGAATAAAAAAGGTCCAGCAACATCTAAAAAATTTTTTAAAAAAGAATAGAATTTCAAAATTAAAACCCTCAGAGACAGCAGAGTTTTAAAGAATGACAAGCCTAGCAATATTATTTCATGATCTAAGTTCTTAGATCTAGGATATCTTGGTAATCTCTAACTTTTCATTTGCAAAAATTTCTTGGATGTTTTTTCTTTCCAGCCTCCCTACAAGTTGATATTAATGAACATTTTAGAACATAAGCATCCGAATATCCTGGGGCAAGGACTTATTTACATTTCTGCTCCTTTCATTTTTTTTTAAAGTCATTTTCTTTAATACTCTCTTCCCCTATAGTCTTAAATGGTCCAAAATTGAAAGTATCTTTTCTTGTACCTGCCCAGTTCCCTGGAGGCATAAAGGCTGGCCAATTTCCAATCCCATTTCTCTCTCAAGGACACAGTCATATAGCACTTAAGAAGCCCAGCATCTAACACCATGCCCCAAACACATCAGGCACCAAATTATACTTTGAATAATAACAGTATTATCTTCTTGGTAAACCACTAATGTACTTATTGTTACTCAGAGATAAGAAGGTGTCCAAGGACAGTCTGTCTTCAGTATGAACCATAGTCTTACTCATATAAGCATTATTTTCTTTGCCAATATTATATAAAGATGTATAAATAGGGCATTATATAGCCTTCTAAGATTATTTTTGCTTCACACTTAGTGAAATAATTAAAATCAGGATGAGATTAAGACCATATTAACAAAACTGACTAAATCTTCTCATCTCTAAATGAAAAGATTCCCCTATATCAGAAAGTAATAAATAAAGAACATTTCACTGAAACAGGATACTCTTTCAGGGCCCAGTGCCACCTTTGTCAAAAATAAAACCGCTTAAATCTCAATACAGATCATACAGAACATTTTTGAAGTTAAAATAAATTCAAAGTAATAGCCACATCAAACTGATGTAGAAAATAGAAATGGAAGCCATAAAAGACAATTCAGAAAGAAAGCAGTTTATATTCTATGAAGAATTGCCATTACAACCCTAAAAGTACAGGTAAAGGGGTACAGACAGAGTTCCAACAGTGGGCCTTTCTGTTGGGGAACACTGCATCCTCATCTTTTGGAAAACAAAACTATAGATCTGAAATAGATTTATACATATAGTCTTTCCCAAATTATAGGCGGAAACCGCCAAGAAAAGTCTTAAGTAGGTTTCTAAAAGGTCAAAAAGACTGAGCTGAAGAGTTGTCAATAGTATATAGCAACTGACATACTTTCCTGACTACGTACTTTTAAAAAGTCCTTTGATCTGCTAATTCAGAAAAGAATTACACCATTTCAAAGCTTAAAAACTGTGTGGTGCATGCCTGAAATTCCAGTAGCTCGGGAGGCTGGAGCAGGAGGATTGCAAGTTCAAAGCCAGTCTTGGCAAAATGGAGGCACTAAGCAACTCAGGGAGAACCTATCTCTAAATATAATACAAAATAGGGCTGAGGATGTAGCTCAGTGGTTGAGTGCTCCTGAGTTCAATCCCTGGTACCCAAAAAAAAAAAAAAAAAAAAAAGTTTAAAAGCTTTCTAAAAAACATACTTTTCATAAGATAAAAATACTAGAACATTTGTTTCCTTCATGTAGAAGAGTGATGAAGCTCATTATAAGGTTGCAAAATTCTCTTTTAGTGTCAGAGGATGAGCTATTTGGTGATCACCAATAGAGGTAACTACTCATTACCAACACATAATACAAATCTTAAAAGTAAAATGAATTTAGTATTTCAATTTACTTAATGAAAGAACAAAGAAAAAAACATGTATTTATATTCATTCACTTACTTATCTGGTGCTGGTTATTGAACCCAAAGCATTATTCAAGCTAATCATGCCCTCTATCACTGAGTTATACCCCTAGTTCTAATAAAATATATTTTTAACTCTGCTAAGTATTGGGCATTATGCTGGGCACAGAAACTCTGAAGATAAACGACATGATTTCTGCCCTAAATAAGTTCCCAAACTAGATTGGTGCTGTCCAACAGAAGTTTCTGCAATGATGGAAATATTCTGTATCTATGCCGTCTATTAGAATTCGACATGTGACTACTGAGCACCCGAAATACACTTTATGCAGCTGAGAAATTGAATTTTTACTTAATTGTAATCAATTTAAATTTTAAATTGACACATTTGATTAGCAGCTACCATATCGGATAGTACAAATCTATTTACATAACATCATAACTAACCCCAAAAGTATTAAAATCAATGCTACAAAATGACAGTGAGCATTAATATTTACTTACCTCATTCAGTATGCTTTCCAGTGTTGGAGGAGTATCAACTTGAGGAATATCAAATTCCTTGTCATCAATCTAAATAAAGAAAGAAACCAATGCTCACATAATGATGCCTTTCCCCTTAATACAGTGAAGGTGTTTTAATATATTAGAACCATTGTCAATTATAAGACAAACTGACCAACAAACTCATCAGTCAACTCAGTAATCCATGACAAGAATGATCAGATCAAAATGTTACAGAACTGTTATCTTTCCTATCTACATATTCAGTGACTATCAAGGACATGTATGCATGGACTGCACCATCATGACAGCCTATTCCAGAAAGCTTTGGCTGTAGGACTTTTGCACTTGCTTTGTGGAACATGATAAAACACCTAATTTCCTAAGTTTAGACAAGAGTCATAAGCAACATACAAAAATCTGACATCACATTTCTTAGATATTTCATAAATTAACGTGAGAGGTGATTAAGTCGGGCAACTTGTCATTAAATATGGTGATAGAAGCCCATTAATATTCAACCAATGGGGGAAAAAGTTGCTGTGTATGATGAGAATTCTAAACCCACCACTAGCTCTATGACCTTAAGAAGTCATTTAACCTAGCTGCACACCAGAATCTTCACCTATAAAAATGGGTTTTCATATTGTTGTGAGAGCTTTGAAACTCAAATGACAATGTGAATCATACTCTGACCACTACAATGGATTAGACAAAGAGTTATAGTTATCTCCTAAAACCATCCACAGATTAAGAATATCTGGGTCATAAAATACACTTTAACCAACCAACATTGATTAAAAGCATCACTTGACGAAAGTTGAAATTTTACCAGATCGTTTTTGAATTCCAGTTCCTTGTCCAGATCTATGTAAGAAAATTTTGAAAGTGAAGCTTCTAGATTAAAAGATTTATTCAATTCTTCTTCAGCAGTTTTGGCACAAAGGTTCTGTTCCACATTCTCATGGTCTGGTTCATTTTCCATATTTACTTTTAATAAATATATTCAATCCAAGCAAGCATTCGTCTTCTTTCTGGCCTTAGATTGCAATGATTTGAATCTCTTTTTTAAAAAAGAAAGAAAAGCATCATTTATATTTCTTTTTGTCAACTGGACATTCCGAAGACTTACTTGGTCAGACCTCACTCAGTCATCTGGTTATAGGCGAAGAGAAACTGACATTGGAGTACAGGGTAGAATATGGGGGGAGGGATTCCCACAAAGGCACAAAGAAGGAACACCTAACTCTGATTCAAGGACCCTGGGAAGTGGTCCACCACCCAAAGTCATGAAACTGGTTACAGTGACAGTCATGAATCAGTAGGCTCAGTCACTAGACCTGTACCAACTAGACTGATGTACCTGACAGCATGAGGGTACAATGATGCCAAGACCTACAATTAATACCTTCCTCATGTTCCCAAATTCCAGAGTAGCTCTTCATTCCTTTGGAGATAAACATACAGGCCAGCTTTGTGGTTGACATCCACATGCGGCCACAGATACCTCAGGGAACTTAGCACAGACACCAAGAACACAGACCTAGTTAGTTAATTAAACACTAGCATACCTAAGGATTCAGACATATTATGGGAGACAATGTTGACCCAGGATAAAATAATTACACATCCTACCAGAGGTTTCTATAAAGAAAGCCAGTCATAGAGAAACATGATTTTTAGGGAAAAATAAAATATTAAAGAAAACTAGAAATGCTTACTTTTTTCATATTTCATAGCTCTAAACAGGAGAATCTTATGTTCTATCAAAAACAGATAATTTGGTTTTACAAAATTGTAAAATTTTGTGAAATTGTTATAAAATTGTTATATCTAGAAAACTAAACATTTTAAAATCTGTACAATAACTTAATCTTAAATGTTTTGAGGTGGTATTGAAATTAGGCTATAAGACTGAACTTTTTTAAATCCACTCAACTGTGCCTATTTAGAATAAAGTAAAAACATAAAAAGAGAAACAAAGTTATAGTAATAATGATAATAAAAATAAAGGTCATTTTATTTTTATTCATTTTATTTCATTTTATTTCTTAATCTAGGTATTACCCACAGTACAGTACACAAACTAGAGTCATACCATTTGTGTATTCATACATGTACATAGAGTAATAATGTTTGTCTCATTCTATTATCTTTCCTTCCCCCACCCCCGTCCCTCCCCTCATTTCTGTCTACACAATCCATTCTTCCCTTACTTCCACCCACCCCCATTATGAATCATCAACCACTTATCAGAGAAATCATTAGGCCTTTGGTTTTTTGGGATTGGCTTATTTCACTTAGCATAAAATTCCCTAACTCCATCCATTACCTGCAAATGTCATAATTTTATTCTTCTTTATGGCTGAATAATATTCCATTGTGTACATATACCACAATTTTTTTTATCCATTCATCTATCGAAAGGCATCTAGGTTGGTTCCACAATCTAGCTATTGTGAATTGAGCTGCTATAAACATTGATGTGGCTGCATTGCTATAGTATGCTGATTTTAAGTCCTTTGGGTATAGGTCAAGGAGTGGGATAGCTGGGTCAAATGGTGGTTCCATTCTAAGTTTTCTAAGGAATCTCCATACTGCTTTCCAGAGTGGTTGCACCAATTTGCAACCCCACCAGCAATGTATGACTGTACCCTTTTCCCAACATCCTCACCAACACCTATTTTTGCTTGTATTCTTGATAACAGATATTCTAATTGGGGTGAGATGAAATCTTAGGGTAGTTTTAATTTGCATTTCTCTTATTACTAAAGATGTTGAACATTTTTTCATATATCTGTTGACTGCATATAGATCCTCTTCTGTGAAGTGTCTGTTCGTTTCCTTAGCTCATTTATTGATTAGGTTAATTATATTCTTGGTGTAAAGATTTTTGAGTTCTTTATAGGTTCTGGAGATTAGTGCTCTATCTGAAGTGTAATTCACTTTTATTCATAAGTGATATATCCTCTGAAAGAGAAACTAGGAAAACTACCCCATTCACAATAGCCTCAAAAAAAAAAAATTGGGGAATCAATCTAACAAAAGAGGTGAAAGGCCTCTACAATGAGAACTACAGAACACCAAAGAAAGAAATGGAAAGATCTCCCATGTTCTTGGATAGGCAGAATTAATATCGTCAAAATGGCCATACTATCAAAAGTGTTATACAAATTCAATGCAATTCCAATTAAAATCCCAATGACGATCCTCATAGAAATAGAGCAAGCAATCATGAAATTCATTTGGAAGAATAAAAGACCCAGAATAGCTAAAGCAATCCTTAGCAGGAAGACTAAAGCAGGGGGTATCACAATACCAGACCTTCAACTATACTACAGAGCAACAGTAACAAAAACAGCATGGTATTGTCACCAAAATAGGCAGCTAGACTAATGGTACAGAATAGAGGACACAGAGACAAACCCACCTAAATGCAGTTTTCTCATACTAGACCAAGGTGCCAAAAACATACAATGGAGAAAAGATAGCCTCTTCAACAAATGGTGCTGGGAAAACTGGAAATCCATATGCAGCAAAATGAAACTAAATCCCTCTCTCACCCTGTACACAACTCAACTCAAAATGGATCAAGGACCTAGGAATTAGACCAGAGACCTGCACCTAATAGAAGAAAAACTAGGTCCAAATCTCCATCTTATCAACTTAGGACCAGCCTTCCTTAACATGCCTCCCAAAACACAAGAAATAAAAGCAGTAATCAATAATTGGGATAGATTCAGTGAAAACTGATTTTTAAACAAGTGAAACCAAATTTTCTAGTACGAAATGTATACTAATTTCTTTGATCTGGTACAGAAAATAGGCTAAAAAGCACATGCCATCAATACATTCCTAGAAGACATAACTGAGGGTACTCTGAATCTGGCAACATTTAAAAGCATCTTTCAGACAGGAGGATTGCAAGTTCAAAGCCAGCCTCAGCAATGGCTGAGGATGTGGCTCAGTGGTTGAGTGCCTCTGAGTTCAATCCCTGGTATCCAAAAGAATAAATAAATGAAAGTATCTTTCAAACATCAGATACTAAATGTACTGTTCCTTAGCAAAGAATCAAATGAGATAGCAGTGCTAATGTTTATATGCCTTTCTTCGAAGAAGACTGAATTGGTTCATGACATATTACTTTTTGATAGTCTTTTGCTATTACTTGTACCACTAAGCAAAACAGCTACAATTATTCAAGAACTATTCACAAACAAATATAATTTAATTCACATTCAGTGAGTCCCAAGGACAATTATTAGTTTTATTCTTCTGCAGTTTTTAAGTAGTGGAAAAGACCATATGGAAAAAAAAATAAACTTTTATTTAAACAATTTAATAATCTAAAGTGTTTACTACTTCACATTGGTCTTTCAAAGTAACTAAGAAATAAAAACAACATTTTTCTGCTTTTTAAAATTTCCTTTCTGAAGATGCTCCAAGACCAAATAACAATTCAGCATCTATGAACACCAACATCCCTTGAAGTACCAAGTAATCAAGCAATCCCTGAAGAAAGAACATCATTCTGTCATGGGACCCTACTCCATTCCCAACTTTACCTCACTGAGCTCCTTTTACTGATGTTACAACAAAGAGCAAAGAACATAATCCAAACAGACCACTAAACCAGATTTGAATCCAGACTTTACCAGCTCCTATTAGTGATCTTGGTCAATCTGATTACCCTTTCCAAATTCCTTTTTTTCTACATCTGTGAAATGGAACAGTGTAGAAATCTGCATTGTCTGCTCAGAATAGCACCTCTTGTCCTAGAAAGGGCTCCTTAAACTATATGTTTGATGTGTAGGCTCAAAACTCCCTTAGAATAAGGGATAATGCGATATAGTCAGAGTCCTTCACCAGCATTCATTAAAATGGAACTGAGGAGGAAGCACCATTTCCATGGTTCTCTGAACAATAAGCAATAAGGTTGAGTAGCCCCTAGATCCTCACCCTACACTCCTGTGTCAAAAAAAGAAGTCACTCATTGAACACTTACCAACTAAATACCTACTAAGCATCTATCACTGGAGACCCACCTCTACTGACAGAATTTATATTCTAGGTACAGACTCCCTAGAATGAAATCAGTCTTTTAAAAGAGAGGAGGAGGAAAGAGAATCCTGATATCACTCAAGGCCCAGATTCTAGTCTTCCAAGAAGTGAGTTCTGCCCATAGCCTTCTGGCAGTTTGGCTACATAAATCTACATACTGTCCTCAGCACCTTTTGTTTTATTTTGTTTTGCTTGGTTTTGGTTTTGGTGCTAGCAATGGATCCCAGGGCTTTATGCAATGCGAGGCAAGCACTCTACCAGCTGAGCTATATCCCCAGCTCCTTGACACCTTTTTTTCTTTTTACTTTTATTCACAACTCAGAGTCCTGACTTTGAGGAATACAACTATCTATCTTGCAGTACTACCATGATGAATGAGTGACATAATGACTGTAAAGCATTTAGAATGATGCCTGGCCACACAGCAATTTTCAGGAAACAGTAGCTATTATCATTTACAATTTCTTCAAGGTTTCCAATTCTTCTAAAGTTAAAGACTCCAAAACAAGATTCAGTATTTCTGTAAAGGTCTAACCAAAAGTTCTAAGTGTATCCTACAAGTATCTTCTGATAAGCACAACAGCAGTTTCTTCATGAGCTGAGTGATGGTTTGTCTGAGACTAATGTAGTCACCAGCAAAATCATCAGAGGCACTTAGCAAAAACCTTTATTTATGATCTTGAGAAGTGTCTTATACTAACTCAATCTAAAACCATGTTTTGGCCTTTTTTCACATCAACACTGGTCTACACTTTATCACTGAAGTCAAGCATGTCATCTTCCTTTAGTCAATTTTGAGCAGCTACTCCGTTCTTGTTAGGAAATTTTTCGAGTCCAAATAGACCCAAAGTTACCCTATTCAGAATTTTTTTTTTTAAAGAACAGATCTCTAGAGTAGCTTCTTTGAATTTTTCAGAAATTAACTGAGCTACAGCTGCACCACAGTAGGAAGAATGACAGTGTCCAAAGATGCCAGTCCTAGTCCCTTGGACCTGTGAATATGTTACTTTACATGGCAAAAGGGACTTTGCAAGTGTGATTAAATTAGAATCTTGAGATGCAGAAATTATTGTGAATTATTCATGTGGGCCCAATGTAATCATATAGGTACTTAAGAGTGGAAGACGGAGGCTGAAGAGTGTTAGAGAACTGGAGAAAGTAATGTGACAGAAGCAAGGTCAGAAAGATGCTATATTGCAGGCTTTGAGATGGAGGGTACCAAGAGCCAGAGAACACAGGTAGCCTCTAGAAGCTGCCAAAGACAAGAAAATGGACTCTCTCCTAGAGCCTCCAAAAGGACCAAAGCTCTATTCCAACACCTTGACTTTAGTGAGACAGGTGTCAGACAGACATGAACTACAAAACTACAACAGAATAAACGTGTATTGTTTTAATCCACCAAATTTGTGCAATCTGTTATGGCAACAATAGGGAATGAATATACAAACTTCAATTAATTTGGTTTTGACCACATCTCCAACATTCTGAAATACTAACCCCTCCCTTGTCAGTTGGTGTTGCACTCATATTTATTGAGCAAGTTCTTCATTCAAACACACAGACCAATGATGAAATGCTTAATATAACACACCTGATGCAGATGCTACTTCAGATATCACTTACACGCTATCCCAGTACAAAGGTTACAATGAACTACTCATCTCTTCCTGTTGAGATGGAATTCTACAACTAGTTCTTCACCCAATTACTAGATGATCCAATGTTTTTATAGTTCTTAAGGGGATGCCATACTAGACAAGACCTGAAGACAACACAATAGCTTACATAACTATTTTTTAGTCTCTCCTAGAATGAAAACAGATTAATCTAATAGGAAATGTATGCCATGGAATCATTATTACCAAGGATGCTGTTAAACTAATAATAGTCCAGACTTAAGATTATCTGAAATCTTACTAATTCCCAAGGTTATTTCCTCTTAATTAATGTTATTCCCAACCAATTAATAATAGAGTTAAGGACCATAAAAGAAGTATATACCATATAAACAGTAATGATCCCATTATGACATTGGCCAACTGAGTAAGAACTCTAGAATGTGATCTATAATGGACCAGGTCAGTATGGAACTCTGACTAGTTTTTTACATCGGCAAACATTACCAACTGTTCTCAAGTTCCAGGATCCTGTTTAATTCTGACATTCTTTTCCTTCTAAACATGTCCTTATATTTTTCACATCACAGTGAAATCATTTTAAAATTTACTACTTTGTAATAGAAAGATATCATGACAACATGATATGGAAACAATATAACATGTTAGCTTCCTTTCTGGCCTTCCTAATCGACTTCCTAATTCTTTTCTAATTCTTTGTTTTGTTTTCTTGTGGTTGGTTTGTGAAGAAAATGCAATACATTATTTTCTACTACTGACTCATTATTTAAAGCTCCCCAATACCTACAGGATAAAATTCCAAAGTCTGAGATTATGATTCCGGGCACATCTGACCCCCCTACTTCCTCCTTCCTACACAACTAAACTTTTATTTGCACTCAGAATCCTTCATGAATAGCTTCCACTCTCCTTCCACATCACCTCAAGCTAATTCACCTGCTGTTTCCTTTTCCGCTACATTTATCTAAGTTCCTTCTTGTGGGCACTGTTCAGATTAAACCTATCACTTCTTCCTTCCCTAACCATACCCTAATTCAAAAGGCATGTCTTTGTTTGTTTGATGGTGGTACTAGAAACTGAACACAGGGATGTTCTACCCTGAAATGCATCCCATCTTTTTTAAATTTTGAGACAGGGTCTTACCAATTTGCGAGACCCAGCCTTCAAATTGTGATCCTCCTGCCTCAGCATTGCTAGTTGCTGGGATTAATGATGTGCAACACCACAACTGGCTAAGCATGTCTTCTTCAAAACTGTCTTGATGTTTTCCTCCATTTGTTAGTTGATATGACTGTATCTCTTATCCCCAACCAGGCAATAAAAATGGGGTCATATTTCTACATCACTGAGCTCACCAACTTGTATGCTATGTAGAAATTTTTTTTTAATTTGCTGATTAACACAGAATTGGAAAACAGGAATAACACCTGTGTTACAAATTAAACACGAGTTTTATTACCTGTAATTGTTAAGCTTCAGAGGATATTATTTGACTCACAGTATATAGGAATCTGTGCCACAATAAGCCAAGTTATAATTGAGTTCTATTTTTCTGTAATCAAGCTTGTCAACCACTACAGGTCATATTTATGAGATATCAGCCAAAACTGTTTCATTCATTCATTCATTCATGAATAAATAAATAAATAAATAAATAAATCTTTGGTCTTATTTGACCAGACTCCTGTTAATACGCACCCAGAACACTGTTCTTCTCTTCTATCACAATTATCACATTATATTATTGTTTCATTGTCTGAACCACCACCCCCACCCCCACACACTAGAATGTAGGAAGCAAAGACCAGATCTGCCCTGTTCACCACAATATTTCCAGTGCCTAATTACATGGGAGCTTATCAATCGATTCATCTATTCGTCCAACCTCCCCTCCCTATGAAAACAGCCATGCAACATGGCTTCCAGAGCCTCAAAAAGTAGTTTTGATCATTCAATATAAGGTATGATTAATCACTCTACTCCAAAGAACCTCCCACCTGTGCAAGCTCCATTCTTTGCATCTAAAAGAGTTTGTTTGTTCATTTTTAGATCCCTAAGAATGATTCTGTGTATGTGTGGAGGGGTATAACCAGGATTGAACCAAGGGGCGCTTAACCACTAAGCCACATCCCAACCTGTTTTGTTTGTTTGTTTGTTTTTAATCTTGAGACCAGCTCTTCCTAAGTTGTTTAGGGCCTTGTTAAATTGCTGAGACTGGCTCTGAACTTGCAACCCTCCTGCCTCAGGCTCCTGAGCTGCTGATATTACAGGCATGGTACCACTGCCCAGCTAAGAAAAAAAAAATTTTTTTTTTTAATATTTTTTTTAGTTGTCAATAGATTTTTATTTGTTTATATGTAATGCTGAAAATCGAACCCAGTGCCTCACACACGCTAGGCAAACACTGTGCACTGAGCCACAATCCCAGCCACAAGAATAATTTTTTTAATGATCACTTAGCACATGTATAGTATGCCACAAAATCGATAATCTCAAATACCTAATGTTCTTTCACATTAGTTCAGTTTATACAAAAAAAAAAAAAACAGTAGAAATGTATCACACATCTGTTCAATTTATGGGAATTCAACTGTTATCTTCAGTTAAAAAGAGAAATAGAAAACGAGAAAAAAATTATTCACATAGAGCCAGGCACTTCCACTCAATAACTGTATGCTTCACAGCAAGTACAAAATAGGAGATGGACATCTGCTGTCCTTTTGGTCAGTCTCAGTTTCTGCATACCTCATACACAAGCAATCTACTTCATTTGTGTTCAAAATCATAAAAACAGCATGCTGTTCCAACATGGAGCAAACACTGGCTGTGTTGGACATCCTAAGAAATCATATTTTAGTCTCTAATTTAGTGACTACTTTTTAGGGTACTGAATTTTCCAGACACTGTTCAGGAGTACTTTGAGAACATCAATTTTCACCTTACTCAGTAACTTCAAAAACAGACAGTGTTACATGCAACAGCACTATACACTGGGGTGAGTTATTTGCTTGATCCCGAAGTTTCTTCCTATTTAGGTAATAATAGCCCAAAGTGCTTGCAGTTATCACTTGAAAAAGTCTAAGAAAAACTCTGTTTCTCTTCCTCCTCTCTTGGAAAATTGTTTAAATGAGAAGAGGGGTCATTTAAAACTTAGGAAGTATACAAAGAATAATAACAAATGTTAAAAAGAAAAGTGGAGGAAAGGAATGATACCTGAGATCTTCTCATACACAGTGCTAAATTAAGCTAGTACTACCAATTGGTGGACAAACAATCCACAGGAGCACCTATTCTAGAAAAGAAAGATCTAATCCCCTATCACAATGTACAGAATAAAAGGACTACAAATATATATATTATATCCAAGTACTAACATTATAAATCAATTTCTTATCAATATGTGCATGAGGTGATGAGTGAAATGAATGCAAGAGAAAAATGACTTCTTTCCAGTTTCTAATAAGTCCTATTATAAGAATTTCCCTTCAAAGATCCACCCGAATTCCGAAGGTCTCCTAAGCAACACAAAGCCTTGTGTAACTAGTATAGGTGAATTATCAGTTAAATGAACAAAAGACAGGATTCCACACAAATTACAGGCTGAGTAGATGGGTGGCCTTCTTTATTAATCCTCAATTAGTTAAATTATCATCTCAATTTGTCTTGGTTAGATGTCAAGAAGAATGTACAGTCAAAAGATTTATTCTTCTTTTGTGGGGAGGGGGAGGGGAAAAAAAAGGTTAAAATATCCTAGCACCTTTACCACCTTTTCTTTGGGAAGTTGCTCTGCTCCAATGTGATTTTGGTGGTGCCACCAAATATCCTATCAGCTTAGCCAGAACAGCAGGTATATGATATTTTCAAGTTCAGTCTGGCCAGTCAGGGTCCTTCCTTGGAATCTGTAAACAATGAAGGCAGGAGTTTTCTTTCTAGGGCACATAAGCTTGGATGATGTGACACTGGAGTTGTCTGGAGTTCATCTTTCATGCACTTATATAATTGAATAGAATAGGCTTGCAATTAAAGAAGCAGAGATGGGTGACTGAGTTGTTAGGCGTCCTCTTTTGGAGAGGGAGATACAAGAACATCATTTAGTGATTTAGTGAAATCCTAGCCTTACCCCAGTTTCTGAGCCAATAAATCTCCTTTTGTTTAAGCTCCAATGAATTGAGTTTCTGCCAATTGTAACAGAAAGAGCCTTACCTTGAAAAACATGATTGCTACCAGAGTAAATCTAACAAATTTATAAAAGTGAAAAATCCCAGGGAAATGTATGGTTCTTTACTAAAACACAGAATACACTTTTATCATGTTTATATAGAATGACAATAACCCAAACATTAATTCAGGACTCAGTTCAGAATAGAGCAGTTTGACCTTACAAATATATACAGATGACACCTGAAATTATGGGTCAAAAAAAGGTGCCATTTAAACTTAAACCTAAAACAGATACAAAGTTTTATTAAGTTCAAAGGGCCTTACTTTTCACATACAAAATTCACAATTGGCATCATAATGGTTGAAATGTCTATGGAATAGTGGGATATAGCTAAGAACCACCAAGATACCCCCAATATTCTGGAAGACAGAAAACATTCACCTGCTGCTGATGGTCTAAGTACAAAGAAAACAGAAACAAAAGTCAACATATTATTGTTCAGGAGATCTGCAAAGAATTCTTTCATATATAATTATGTATCTTTGATCATACAAAACCAAACAGTGTAAATGAAATTTTTCTTATTTACTTTTACTGTATGTACATTCTATGGGACAGGCCAGCTATTGCCAGAGATTCAGTACCTACTCTTTGCTTAAATTTAACATAAGCAAACCCATGTCTTATACATACACACACACTCCTCAGATGTAATTATCTCCCAGACATCTGGAATACAATAGCACCACGGTTAACACGTATGCTTACTCTCCTTGTTTGTTTGGTGGGCGAGGGAGTAAGGTAGAATGGATAGTGCAGAAGAACAAGCCTTCCTGTGCATTCTAAAACTAGTCTAGGAAGTGGAAGGGGCAGAGGGGGCCTGCTAATTAAGAGAAGGCACAGCAGTGGCTTCGAACTTTAGAGACCCACCTTTCAACCTGCTGTGCTCGCTCTGGCACACCTTGCAGGCAGAGACAAAGTGGAACCAGCCTCACAGGAGCGCGCAGCAATCCTGTAAGGTAGACACCTCTATTGCGGCAGGCGAGCTGCACAACGCCCGAGGAAGAGGGTGGGAGGGTCACCCACCTCGTAAAGTCTTACAATCGGGGCAGTGCGCGCACCTGCCCCCCAGTTTCCATTCGTTTGGACCAACAAGTGGAAACTGCCTGACCCGGTTCCAGGCCAAACACTAGACACTCCCCTCGGCCCCAGAGTCAACCCTGTCTGGCCGGTGGCCCCAGTCTAGTTGACCCATCAAGGGCTGCCCTGTTAGCTCCTGAGGCCGCGCCGCTGCCGCGCGAGGGGGAAGACCGGGACTCAGACACCTGGCGCGCGCTCTCCTCCCACCCTAGACAGACCCCGTATCTGGGTCCCTTCCTCGCTGGCCGGTTCTCGGGAGATTCGTTACCTGAGCTTGAAGCCATTCCGGCCCAGGACTCCGGGCTCACGTGACCCCGCCCCCAGCTCGAGCCTAAAGCATGCGCAGTACTCTGCCTCCAGTGGCCACGCTTCCGCTTTCCTCCTCTCCGCGCGCTTTCTCCTGGGCGGACGGCGCGTCTATGCCACGCCCCTACTTAAAGGGCCAGAGATAAACACTGTCTGGGCCTAAGGACTCAAAGAATGATTACGTCAGAGCGCAGATCATCAACATTTAGATTACCCCTGCACCAGCAGAAATGACTCACTGAAGGCTCACGCGATCATTAGTTTTTAGCGATAAAGTGTTTTTTAATTGAGGCACGTACATTGTTTTTTCAGACGTATACTATTGCACATTTACTAGACTCCAGAATAGTGTAGATGTAAGTTTTATATGGCCTGGGAAACCAAATAGCCCTCCTTGAGATGAGAAAAGAAAATCTATTCCAACCCTTGGTCAGTGTTTTAGGCAGCTTTTTCAGCGCTGTGACTAAAGGACCCGACCAGAATAACTGTAAAGGAGGAAAGGTTTATTTAGGGGCTCACAGCTTCAGCGGTCTTAGCATAGAAGGCCGGCTCCATTCCTGGAGGCTGGAGGTGAGGCAGAACATCTTGCCAGAAGAGTGTGGCAAAGGAAAGCAGCTCACATGGTGATCAGAAAGCAGACCGTCTCTACTTGCCAGATACAAATATATACCCCAAAGCCATGCCCAATTCCCACCTCCTCCAGCTACACTCTCCTACCTCAGCTACCACTCAGTTAACTGATTGGGTTAAGACTCTCAATGCAATCATTTCTCCTCTGAACCTTCTTGCATCAAGCTTTTGGGGGACACCTCACATCCAAATCGCAACAGTCAGTGAGTTCACTTGGTCTTCAGGAAGTGACCCTACCTTCAGCCAGCTCAGAAGGGGTAGTTGAGTCACTGTGGGGGTTTGTAGCTAGTAAGGGGGAAAAAAAATTATTTGATGTTCAAAGATGAACACCAAGTTCCCAGTTTTTTACTTTGCCACTAAGAATAGTAACCACACATACTAAAAACTATTATTTTCTAATTTATCAACATTGCTCTGTAAAAACTGCATCATAAAATAAAAAATACAGAAAGGATACACTCCCAAATAAAGGAAACATCTTTAAAATGTGTATTTCTATTATGACTATAGAAGAAAGATGAAAGCGTTTAGGACAGACTGGTTTTTATAGTCATCACTGTAAATAACATTGACCTCCAAGTTTAAAGATCTTGCACCTTTTGGGCGTATGGTCAAGAAATTAGAAGAAGAAAGTATGCTTCTGGAAGGAGAGACAGAAAATATTAAGTTTGGCAGAGATTTGTTGAGCAACAACCAGGCTTGCTACACTTCTGAGCTTTAGAAGGACCCAAAAATGGGAGACACAGCCCTGCCCTCCAGATGCTCTTGATCGAAGATCTCCGTGTGCAGATATCATGACTGAAAGAGACTTCGGAGACTTACTGCCAGGAGGGGTTCCGTTTGTTAGAAAAGTTTCCTTGCCTTATATACAGTTTCAGAAGGGAACTAACAATGCTATCTGCATATTGCCAGCAAGGCATTTGCCTATAGGTCGGATAGGGCCCAGGGTGGGAGTGTTGCTACCTGGTTGGGTGGCTAAGCACTTGCCAGCGGGAAGCAGACTTTCAGGAAGAGAAGCCTGCTGGGCGCCATCTTAAGGAAAAGGAGGGAAAGAATGGAAGGGGAAACAATAATGAGGTAAATGGAGTCAACAATGACAGCACAAGGCAGGCTGATTAGAGTAATACAAAAAGAGGTATGGGAGCATCGTGTTAGGGTCAGAGATGAGGAAAATTGGTAGCACACTTCAAGGAAAAGGTGGAACACAATATGGGCCTCAAAGGACTTCAGTGGGCAGAAAACAGGGAGAATGCCTAGCTGAGGCAACGATGGGGTCAATGGCAATCCAGAACAAATTTGGGGACTAGTTGCTGGCCCATGTGTGACCATTGTATGGTCAATAACTTTTGAATTTCTTTAATCATCCCCTCCAGTAAGAACTGCATTTCAGTCATGACCACGTATGTGTATATACACACAGTGTTTGTGTATGTATGTGTGACAGACTTCTAGCACATGGTAGACTAGAATCCCAGTTAACAGCAAATTGTTGAAAATATTGAACAGAAGGAAAATTGGCAGAAATGAAGGAAGCAGGGTTATAGGGGGAGAGATGAGAAATTTTCTAACTCCCCCTTTCTCCCAGTGCTGGGGATCAAACCCAGGGTCTCACACATGCTAGGCAAGAACTCTACCACTGAGTCATATTCTCAGCCCTAACTTGTCTTTTTGAAATATCTCTATGGCAATCATAAACTTAGAGTAGATAGCTCTAGAAAGCAAACTTAGGACTCGTGGCTGTTGTAGAGAAGCAAATTTCAATTCACAATGAAGGTTTTAGAAGAGTTCAAGCTGCCTCTAAGCCCCCTCCTAAGCAACATCTCTTGTATGTACACCTATTCACAGATGGAGTGTCAAATGCTATCCTTTCTGGGGTTGCTAAAGTTAATTTTAAAAATAAAAATATTGCATGCTTATTATAGAAAACTTGGAAATTTAGGAAATATTTTAAAATAAAGCATAAATTACTCACATTCCAGAAAATAGTACTTATCATTTTGGTCTATTTTTGTTGGGTCTTTTTCTTTTGATATTTTCATTTTTGACATAATAGAACTGCATAATATACAGTTAGCTGTCTACATCCTGCTTTTTCCCCAATGCTATATTTTGTTATAACAGGTGTTATGTCAGCTGTCATTAAAATTACTCATAAATATTACTTGTAATGGTTACATAATTATTGATCATATACAGTACTGCTCATTAACAATGCACCTCGCTACCCAGGAGTTCTAATGAAGATATAGTATGAGATTAATGTTGTTTTTATACCTGCTAACACAACATTCATTCTTCATCCCATGGATCAAGGGATACTTTCAACCTTTAAGTCTTAATATTTAAGAAATACATTTTGTGGAGCTGGGACTGCAGCTTAGTGGCAGAGCTCTTACCTAGCATGCATGAAGTTTTGGGATTGATCCCCAGCACTGAAAAAAATTTTCATAAGACTATAGCTACCATAGGTAGTGATTCCTCTGATAGATTTCTGCAAAGTAGATTAGAAACCTTCTGGAAAGAATATGCCATTCTAATGTTAATGAGAGCATTCATGATCCATAGAAGGAGGTCAAGACACCAAATTTTACAGGAGTTTGGAAAAATGTAATTCTAATCTCTAAGGATGACTGTGGAATTCAAGACTTCACTCTAGGAAGTAACTACAGATCTCTTTGAAAACAGCAAGAGAACTAGAATTAGTGGAGCCTGAAGATGTGACTGAATTGCTGCAATCTCATGATAAAACTTGAATGAGTAAGGAGTTTCCTCTTATGGATGAGCAAAGAAAATTATTTTTTGAGATGGAATCTACCCCCTGGTGAAGATGCTATGAACATTCTTGAAATAACAAAGGATTTAGAATATTACATAAATTTAGTTGAAAAGCACCAGCAGAATTTGAGAGAATTGATTCCAATTTTGAAAGAAGTTTTATTGTGAGTAAAAAAACTGTCAAACAGCATCACATAATACAGAAAATCTTTTCTGAAAGGAATTGATGCAGCAAATTTTCTTGTCTTATTTTAAGAAATTGCCATAGGGCTGGGGATATAGCTCAGTTGGTAGAGTGCTTGCCTGTCAAGCACAAGGCCCTGGGTTCAATCCCCAGTACCGCAAAAAAAAAAAAAAAAAAAAGAAATTGCCATAGTCATCCCAACCCTCAGCAGCCACCACCCTGGTCAGTCAGCACCATCAACATTGAGGCAAGACCCTTTTTGTTTATTTTCCAGTGCTGGATTTTGAACCCAGGGGTGCTCTACCACAGAACTACATCCCAAGCCCTTTTCATTTTATTTTGAAACAGGGGCTCACTAAGTTACCCATGCTGGCCTCAAACTCACCATCCTCCTGCCTCAGCTTCTTGAGTTGCTGGGATTATAGGTGTGTGCCACCTTGCACAGCTGATCATTAGCAGTTTTTAGCAATAAAGCATTTTTTAATTAAGATAAGTACTTTGTTTTTTCAAACATAATGCTACAGCACATTTTTATTAAAAGACTGCAGAAGAATGTAAATACAACTTTTATATACACTGAGAAACCAAAAAATGTATGTGATTCACTCTATTGTGATATTTGTTTGATTACATGGTCTGAAACTGAACCCACAGTATCTCTGAAGTGTGCCTGTACTTTAATCCATTTCATTATTCCACTATTTTGGACATTTGCCAGGTTGGTTGGGGGTGTTCCTATTCCTCAGTTTTAACAGAACATTGCCATGAATTTTCTTACATAGAAATCTTTGCCCACAATTTAAAATTATTTCTTTAGGATGGAAACCTGTAAGTAAAATTACTGATTTGAAACATTTGAAATCTCTTAGGTCTGCCAAATTGCTTTCCAGAAAGGTCAGACCAGTTTTCATTCTCACAAGACGTGCTCAAAGGTGCCCGTCACACATATCCACCAGCATTTATTTTGTCTTTTAAAAAAAACTTTGCCAATTTGGTAGATGAAATGGCCTCCCATTTTAATTTGCATTGGATTACTAGTGGGGTGGAATATCTATAAATTTATCAATCCTTTATAGTTACTCTGGAAATGCAATTTCACTGCCTATGTTTGGATTTGTGATTGGCAAATAGTACTAAGTGAATTGTTGCAGGCTTACAAGAAAGAAAACAGGGAAGGATGTTAAAAATAAATGACATGGGAGGCTGGGGATATACCTCAGTTGGTAGAGTGCTTGCCTTGCAAGCCCAAGGCCCTGGGTTCAATCCCCAGCACCACAAAAATAAATAAATAAATAAATAAATAAATAAATAAATAACATGGTTACATCAAGTTATAACCAAATTGTATTGTGGTGTACTGTACTAACAAAGGTTAGTGGGGCTGGGGTTGTGGCTCAGTGGTACAGCGCTTGCCTGGCATGTGTGAGTACCTGGGTTCATTTCTCAGCACCACATATAAATAAGTTAATAAAATAAAGGTCCACTGACAACTAAAAAATATTTAAAAAGAAAAACAAAGGTTAGTGGGAGAATTAAGCCCATCATGTGGTATGTGATTAAATATGTCTAAGCTATTGAAATCAGGATGATATTTGTGTGATTTGGTTTCAGCAAAATATCATTCCTGATATTAAACCAATAAGGAAATTTGCATTTCATCATTTGGTAGTTTTATTTGTATTATAAATACATAGAAACTTGATTTCGTTTTCTAGATGCATAAAATCCATAAAAATAAAGAGTCCTTTCTTTACATATATGCAGGTATAAACACACACACACACACACACACACACACACACACATTAATCAGTTTTCCATTACTGTGACAAAATACCTTAGAAAATCAACCTGAAGGACGAAAGACTTATTTTGGCTCAAAGTGTCAGAGGTTCCAGTCCATGCTCATTTGGCTCAGTTGTTTCTGGCCTGTGATGAGGCAGAACATCATGGTAGGGAGCATGTGTTGAAGTTTAGCTGCTTATCTCACCTCATGGCAGTCAGAAAGTGGAGAGTATGAGGACACACTCCACAGTAACCTGCTCATTAAAGTAGGCCCCACCTTCTTAAGTTTCCACCACCTCCCAATATCCCATTATGTTTTGAATCCATCAAGGATTAATCCATTGATGAGGTCAGAGCCCTCATGATCCAGTCAGTTTCCAAAAGCCCCGCCCCTGAACTACTGCATTAGGGACTGAGCTTTCAACACAGGAACTTTTGGGAGACATTTGCGATTCAAACCATAACAATATACCTAGGAATGTATGCAACCTTACCAAAAATAATTTAAGACAACTCTAGAGATGTATGAGAATCTTTTTGCCTTATAAGGACTTTAAACAATATTCAAGTTTGAGGGACAGTGTTGTAAAACTTCTTAACTCCTCCAGCTCTCCAAAGACCGGAAGGATGGAGATCACCATTCAGACATTGCTACTAACTTTGTATCTAAAATCAGATATATCCTGAAGAAAAAAAGTCTATGTCTGAGAAGAAGGGCCAGAGAATTGAGATGGGTGGTTGTATTCTTTCTTTCTTTGCTCACAATCACAACATAAACTGACCTCTATTCCTTTTTGAAAAAGAAATCTGACTGGAACACAGAGAATTTTTAGGGAAGTGAAACTACTCTGTATAAGACTATACTAGCAGATACATGTCATTATACATTTGTCAAAGTCATAGAATGTACAACACCAAGAGTGACCCTAATGTAAACCAGGAACTTTGGAGGATAATAGCGTGTCAATGTAAGTTCACCAACTATAACAAATGTGCCACTCTGGAGAGGGATGTTGATAATGGTTGAAAGTTGTGCATGTGGGGACATGAGATATACGGGGAATCTCTACCTTTCTCTCAATTTTGCTGTGAATCTAAAATTGCTCTAAAGAATAAAGTCTATTGAAATAAAATAGCAAAACCAAAAACTTGGTGTACAGAATTCTTAATTGAATTTAACATCCAAGTAAGCAGGAGACAAGCAAAATTGATTAGCCATAGGTTTTTCAAGCTACTCCAGATGTCATTCTCATGTTCTCTCTGCCTGGAATGTTCTTGCTCCAGGAAAACCACATGGTTCACTCCTTCACCGTCTTTAGGAAATTGCTCAGATGTCCCTGCACTGGTCCAGGAGTAAATACAAGGAAGATGGATAGGACTGCTCTCCTCCATCCAGGTCTCAGGGACCCAGGTTCTTTCCATCTGGTGATACTTTTATCTAAACACATGACCTCCAAATTCTCTGAGGCAGAAGGGAGGGATGGAGCACACCCGTTGGCTGTGAATGGCCTTGGCCTGAAAGTGACATGTACCCCTTCTGCTCACAGACCATTGGCCAGCACCAGCCACCTGGCCCTGCTTTATTACAAGGGAGGCCAGGAAGGGCAGAACAGCACACAGATATTCTAGGGATCATTGACTGCTTTTTCCATAGCCATCTCAGTGAAGTGTGGCCCTTGACCACACTTCCATATCCCTGCACTCCCTCTCCACCCTTTTACTGTTTATTTTTCTCTATAGAACTTACTGTCATTCCACATGTCATATCTCTTATTTATCTGTGATGTTTCTGTTTTCCCCATTAATATATGAGCACCATGAGAACAGAGACTTTGGTCTGTTTTATTTATGGTTGCACCTCTAGCACCTAGTATGTTACCTGGCACATAGTAGGAGCTCCATAAATTTTTATTCAACTAATGAACAAATTCTACAATGACAGTCTATGTATGTGTGGACGAGGTACTACATACACCGACCTGAGAATGTTTCCTAAAGCAGCATTCAAAGAATAAAATCTTCCTTGCATATACAAGAATTTATTAAGCCAGATGCAGTGGTACACACCTGTAATCCCAGCAACTCGAGAGGCTGAAGCAAGTGGATTGAGAGTTCAAAGCCAGCCTCAGCAAAAGTGAGGAGCCAAGCAACTCAGTGAGACCTTGTCTCTAAATAAAATACAAAATAGGCCTGGGGATATGGCTCAGTGGTCAAGTGCCCCTGAGTTCAATCCCCAGTACATACATACATACATACATACATACACACAAAATAATTTATCAAGTGCTTACTGTGTGCCAGGCACCTGGCACCAGGAACATAGAAATGAGCAAGAAATAGTCTCTGACCCCTAGACAGGAACACAACACTAAAAATGCAATATTTATGAAGATCCATAATAGAAATAAATTATGGGAGCTCAATAGGCCAAATTCCTCTGACATTTTATCAAGACTGAGATTTTATATCTAAACATTACTAAAATAGTAACAAAAGGGGGGAGAATAAGAGAGTCAGGAATCATAAATTGCTTCCCAAAGTCATAAATGAAATAAAATCTATATTCTATATTTTTCACAATTTTTTATTCTAGACAACATGCTGCCTTTCACTTTTCATTCTCCCAATGTCTCTAGAACTTTCCGTCATCCCATTTCCCTTCAACCTTAGTAAGTGGCAGGCCATGTTCACTTAGTGAGAGAAATTAAGGCTGCTCAACTATTTAAAAGAATCTCTTCTTTTAATAATTTCATAATTCCAGAAATGCTATCATTTGAAATCTTAGAGAATTTTGTTTTCTAGTCCTACCTCTGTAAGCAAATAAGTATAGTGTTTTTGAACTCAGTACTGGCATCATGGGAGCCCTATCAACAACAGGGTGGGAAGGAAGGCACAGGATTTGGATCAGGGTCATAAGGGACCCTAGGGAGACTGCAGAGGATTGGACATTTGACAAAAAAAGGGGGGGGCAAGAAAAGAGTAACATGGGGAAACACAAAAGATAATAAAGGCAAATTTGACCTATCTCACAATTTTGCCTGGAGATAGACTTACATACATACATAGACACACATTACCTCTTTAACACAAAAGAGAATTAGAATCAGTTGAGAATGAAAGGAAATTCAAAATCATAGCAGTGTTCCCCTGTGTCAAGAATCAGACTTATTCAATCTCATTGTTCCTCCATGTAGGGCCTTAATTTCCAAATTTATCTCATGGTCCATGACATCTGTTCCAACTCTCACATCCATTTTCCAATTAACAAGGAAGAAAAAAGCAAGAAAACATATTGGTTACCAATTTCTGTGTAACTACCCAAGAAATTAGAGACTGACAACCCTTATTTGCAATATCTTACCATTTCTGTAGGTCAGGTATCCAGGCATGGCTTAACTGGGTCCTCTGGCTCAGAGTTCCTCACAAGTCTTGCAACCATGGTGTTGGCCCAGACTACAGACTTCTCAGGGCTCAAACCGGGAAGGATCAGCTTCCAAGACCACGTGCCTGGTATCTGGCAAGATTCTGTTTGCTGCAGGCTGTTGGGCTGAGGACCTCAGCTCCTCACAGGTTGTTGGCCAGAGGCACTCTCAGTTCCTTGTCACATGGGCTTCTCCATAAGGCAGCTCAACAACATGGTAGTTTGCTTCATCCAAGCAAGCAAGAAGAGCCAGCAAGAATCTGAGCAAGACAGAAGTAGTATTTTATAAGCTGGTCTTGGAAGTGACTTCCTATTGTTTTATATTACACTCTGTTCCTTAGAATCACTAGCTCCAGCTCACGCTCAAGGGTTGGGGATTACACATGGGTATGACTTCCAGGAAGAGGGATATCTGGGAACTGCTTTAGAAGCTACTAGCAAAGAAAGGTATGCTTGCTCCCATCAAATATTCTTGCTTAAATTGCATAAACAAGTCTAGTTTGCTTATCATTGGCCCACAACTAGCTGCAAGGGAGGCTGGAAAGGTAGTCCATTTTCTGGTAGTTATCAACTCAGCTAAAATATAGAAATTCAGTCCTAAAGAAAAACTATAGAACGATGGAGAGAAGAAGCCTTGGTTGTTCTATGTTCTTCAGGGCCAGTCCCAGGCATTGAGAAGGAAAAGAAGAATGCCTGGGTAGAGTCACAGAATCTGAGTACAAATTCTACTTCTGTCACACTCTATGCTGAGTAAATAATTTAACCTCACCAAGTCTCATTTGTACGTTAAGACTAAACGACCTCTGCAAAGCGCCTTGTACTTGATGGATTCTCAAGAAACGGTCTGCTAAATCTGTTTCAGCAGGAGCTCAATATCCCAGAGACTTCTAAATCTGGCCATCACAGCCAACGAGCTTGCTGTGTGACTCCATGATACTTACTTAATCTCTTTGGGCACCAGATTCCAGTCAAAACGACAGTCCTGACACTTACCCTACATATTTCATCAGGTTGCTGAAAGGATGATGTGTGTGAGCATTTTGATGATTATTTTCAAAATTTGTAATGGCAGGCAAACTTGATGTGGCATTAGCAGCCACCAGGTGGCAGTGGGAAGCAATGGGCTTGGGTTATGGCCCATGGCCACCAGATGGTGCTGGCATTCAGCAGATAGTGCCTGGCTTTTGTGGGAGCCTTTATAAGGAGCCCCAGAAGGGTTCTTAGGGGTGGCTAGTACCACCTACCATCCCACAGATGAAGGGAATGAGGCCCTGGATGGGGTTGGGGGCTCAGAACCACCCAGCAATGAGGGCCCAAACACAGGTCTCCACCTTCCAGCCTAGAGTGGTTTTACCCCTACACTGTGGGGATGCTCTCCTATTCTCTCTACACTTGCACTAGAGACCAAAAGAGTCCATTGTCTTCTTGTTTCACACTTTAAAACCTGAAAAAGTTCTGCAAACATTATTCATCTCTTTGACTGTATGGCACTGTAGTTGAGAACATGGCTTTAAAATGAGGGAAGACCTTAGTTTGCATCTATACTGAAGCCTCCTCACCTGCAAAGTTAGTATAAAAGTTTTTACCTTGTAGTTTTGGTACAAATGTTGAGCTAAATGAGATAAAGTATGTGCTCATTATAGATAACATCAATTAGCACTTATAAAGTATCTGAAATTCCTCTAAGCAGTTTACAGGCATTTAGTTCATTTAATTCTCATCATTACCTTGTGTGGTATCCACTATTATTAAATCCATTCTACAGAGAAAGAAACCGGAGCACAGAGTGGTGGTGACTTATGCACACTCATATGTGGTAGCTGGAGGAACCAGAGCCCTTGCCTTTAGCCACACTTATTTCTAATTGCTCAACAGAGAGTAAATGTCTGATAAATGATAGATATGGGTCCATAGGCCGGCTGAGGATTTTAACTTTAGGAACTAGGGTTTGGAATAAGTAAGATCACCACATTGCCCCTACACTTTCAGAGTGGTGGGATTATCACACAGATGGAAGAAAAATAAATGTTAAGGACTCAAAAACAAGGGTAATAAACAAAATTTTGAAAATCAAAATAAAACTGAAAAAAGCAATTGGGATTTATTTTTTTAAAATGACATAGACCTTAGAGATAGACTAGTGTTTGAATTCTGATGCTATCCCTTGCTAGCTGTGGGACCATGGAGTATCAGTTTCCTCATCTAAAAATTGAAGCCAACAATCTACCCTGTAGAACTCCTATGAATGCTAGAGGTCAATGTAGTTAAAAGTCTGCACACAGTAAGGCAAATATTTAATTATTATAATTTTTAATTTTCTACATACATATGTATAAATATACAAACTCAAGCATCATTTAACAATAGGGGCAGGTTCTGAGAAAAGTGTTCTTGAGTGATTTTATCATTATGCAAACATCACAGAGTATACTTATACAAACTAAGACAGCTACAGTGTCACTGGGTGATAGAAGGTTACGGGACCACTGTGGTGTATGTGGTTCATTGTGGACTGAAATACTTCATTATGCAGTGTGTGACCAGATATTGGTTAACTGCTGGTTGAAAGGGATTCCAAGCTGTTAAGCTTTCATTCCTTCCCTCAAGAAACTTGGATGGCAGAGGTGATGGATGCACACAGCATTTAATCTGTGCCTTAGGAAAGGTGAAAAGTGCAATGGATACTAGAAGGGGGCAAAGAAAATATTTGTCTGTGGCAATTGGAGAAGGAGATGGGTACCATCCTTAAGATTACCCTAGAAGGATAGCAAGAAAATGAGAGGATCATTCCAGAAATGGCATCAACAGAGGTAAGGAGAGCAGAAAGAGTGGGTTTTGTTTGGAGTATAGTAAGCAGGCCAGATTGGAAACGTGAGTCAGGCATAGGGATGTGGCAGGAAGAACAGGAAGGGAATTTTTGGTTAGATTTGGCATATTAAATATATGTCCTTGACTGTGTTCCTGAAATGATAGAAAAGTAATAAAATATAAACCTACAAGAACTATAAAAATGAGACAATAGCTGATGGAAGATGTCAAACAATGTTGGAAAAAGGATAGTAGTTGAATGAATATTAACTGACCTAGCAGAGGAAAGAGAGCTACCTTCAGGGTAGGTGGGGGACAGAGAAGCTTTCAAAAAAGGATCCACTTTGATATGAAGAGAAACAACAAAAAACAACAACAAAAAATTGGAAGTTGGGCATGGTGGTGCACACCTGTAATCCCAGCGGCTTGAGGATCTTGGGTTCAAAGTCAGCCTCAGCAAAAGTGAGGTGCTAAACAATTCAGTGAGACCCTGTTTCTAAATAAAATACAAAAAAAGGGCTGGGGATGTGGCTCAGCGGTCAAGTGTTCCTGAGTTCAATCCCTGGTACGAGAAAAAAAAAAGAAAAGAAAAAAAAAGAAAAAGTGCAAAGTGGAGTTTCCTGCAACTCTGAAGTTGATGGGATAGGGTGTGGCTAAAAACATAGAATAAGGTGAAAGGCCATACCCCACCCCAGCGCTGGTAGTTGGATGACTTTCTCCATCCCACCCTGCAAAACACAGGAGTTTTGTTCTTTGGTGAGGCTGAAGGAGAATCACTGTGGACGTAGGGAAAATACTAGGCATAGCAGACACAAGAAGTGAAGCAGAATTTCAAAACAGGAAGATTAAGTGAAGTATTCATTCTGGATGGGGTAATTGACACACGTGGCTGGTCTCTCAGAACAGGGGAAGCCTGGATGCTCTAATGGAAAGAGGTCAGGGAAGTCCCTGCTGCGAATCTTTCCCCCAAGGAAGGCCTATTGATACCACCATCGGTGGGAGAGTTCCCAGTAAAACACTAGCTTCCTCCCTGGTTACCCTAAGCTGTGGACCCCTGCTTGACCATCCCTACATACACACACACACAGCTTTCCATGAGCGCTTCAAGGTTCACTAAAAATGATGTGAAATGGATAGTGGGGAAAGGAAGAGGGTCTACAACAAAGACCCTGGAGGAGAAGGAGAGGAAGGAAGGCAGGGAGGGAGGAAAGGAAGGAGAGAAGGAAAAAAAGGAAGAAAGAGAAACTCAGGAAGCAGAAACAATTCAGAAAAAAAATTAAACAGCATAATTCATAACCTAGAAAGTTAAGGCACCATCTCACCCATGAAACAAGATCAGAGGGCTCTAGAATAAAAGACTCTTCAGAGAATAAAATAGGTTCTTAGACATCAAGATGGCTCAAGTTGAAAAATGGTATAGATTTGGAAGAAAACAAAAATGAAGAAATTTCAAGTAAAACAATTAAAAACATACATACAAAGAACTAATAAGAGAAAAATGTAAGAATTGTTTAATATTATTCCCAAAGATCAATACCAGAATAGCAGGGGTTCCAGAAGGAAGAAATAGAAAATTTGGGGGAATAATTGCCAAAGAAATTGTTTTAAAAATTTCCAGGAAAGTACGAGAAAAAAATCATATTAAGGCTATCATTGTAATATTTCCGACATCAGACAAAAAGAGCAGATTGTCAAACCTTTTAGAGAGAAAAATTGGGTCACCTGCAAAGGATTAGGGTCCAGAATGCACTGGAAAAAATGCTGTAAAGGGCATGAGGGATTTTACTGGGTGATGAGTATTCTAAAAACTGATTTGTGATGGTGATTGTACAACTTGGTGAATTTAGTAAAAATCATTATATTATACCATCGAAATTATTAAAATTTAAAATTCCCAAAATATTCTTCAATAACATTATAAAAACAGAATTCATAAAATAAAAATCTGTGGCATATATATATATATATATAAGCATTTCATATACAAAAATATATACACATAAAGAGCTAGTAAAGTAATACATGTATTAATTTAAGCATATCATTCAAATAAATTACTGTAAAATAAAACAAAAATAAATAAAGTTAATGCTGAAAGCCTCAGGACAATAGAGCTATTTCTTTGAAATTCTCAATTATTTTTATCTATAATTGCCTAGGCAAACTCTCAATAAAACATGAACATTATTTTTAGATGAGCCAAGTTTAAAAATTTTTTTTCTCTAATGTACCCATCCTCATAAAGCTATGAGGAAATAACCCAAGAAAGAAGACATGGAACTTAAGAAAAATGGAAACTCTAATATAGGAGAGAAGCAAAAGAACTTTCTAGAGTGACAATTAAGGGAGTCACTGGACAATAGCATGTAGCAAACCGAAAGCAACCAGTCTAGGCTGCAGCAGGAAAACCTCAGCCTTCAAAAGTTATGTTTCCAAGGAAATAATGGGATGCACAAATAATGTGATTTATTTTATTATATTGTGAGAGGTCTACAAGAGTTTGGGAATGAATTAATGACAAATATATAGAAAGCTAAGCAAAGGGGGAAAATGAAGATATTATTAACTGTAAGGGGAAAATGCTTTTTTGAAAAAGAAATGTAGGCCAGGCGTGGTACGCCTGTAATCCCAGCACTTGGGAGGCTGAGGCAGGAGGATCATGAGTTCAAAGCCAGCCTCAGCAATTTAGTGAGGCCCTAAGCAACTCAGTGAAACCCTATCTCTAAATAAAATACAAAATATGGCTGGGGATGTGGCTCAGTAGTGGAGTGCCCCTGGGTTCAATCCCCAGTACCAAAAAAAAAAAAAAGAAAGAAAGAAAGAAAGAAAGAAAGAAAGAAAGAAAGAAATAAATGTAGGTAGGTGTGGCTAATCTCAACTGCTTAGAGAAAGCCAAAAAGAAGATTTGTGCTCAGAAGTTTGAGACCAGCCTGGGCAATGCAGAGAGACCCTGTCTGAAACAAAACAAAACAAAACAAAACAAAAACCCACCAAGAAATGTAATCATAGTTTATTATGTTTCCCAGCTGTGAGCAATGTTTACATAGTCATAATACTCTAAATACTGGATGTTGATTTAACCAAAACCATGCTATAATGATATTGAGAGAAGGTGGAGGGCGTGTGTGTGTGTGTGTGTGTGTGTGTGTGTGTGTTGGTGTTTTCAGGGAAAGGGGTTGTAGGAGAAGTAAAACCTCATTTTCCTAGCATTTGGATTTCCCCAGGAGCAGAACCTGAGATAAGGATTTGCTCAAGTAGTTTATCTAGGAAGAACAGGGGACACTCTTTGGGAATTAAAAAAGTGTTGTAGGCAAGGGAAGACGGGCGATAAAGAATGTATGATTAAGCCAGACACAGTTGTGGCTATTGGAGTTTAATCTACTGGGAAAACTCTGGAAAATGGGACAAACCACATGCCTGAGAATTATTCCACCTGATGGGGAGGGAGCTGAGGTATTTATACACCAACTCCTGAGATTCATTAGTTGAGGACTTCAAGGGGATGGGGAAGATGTTTTATTAATTTCCAGGCACATCTATCCTTTTACCTGTGAGAGAGGGCTGAGCTCAAAGGCTTTCTGGCACAATGATGCAGACCTTCGCAATTGGAACTGAGGAAGAATGCTTCAAGAATGGCTAAAGGATATAGGCGGAGCATGGACAGCATCTTCAGTAGAGGTCAAGACAATGTCTAGAATAGAAAAAAAATTTTAAATTATAGTAATGGAAGGAAATACCTGAAGAAATAGGGAAAAAAATGTTGCAAGTAATTACTTCTAAGGAATTGGCATCAGAGATGAGAAGAAATGAAGCAGGGAGCATTTTGTTCTTCAGTACATACATAGCAAGACTATTTGACTTTTAAATAGGGCATTTGTATTGTTTCAATCAAAATTATATTTACAAAATCCTGAACAGATCAGTGCAAAGAAAGATGAGGTCATGATTTCAGATTGGGATTGAAGCCTCAGGAGACCAGATCCCAGCCTCCATTTGACTTCAAAACTTATCTTCACTGGGGGCTCTGGTCATAGCACATGGATGGGGCTTTCTGCAGAGGCAGTAAGTAAGAGACTTAAGAATGGTGGTGCCATTGGCAAGGTCACAAGGCAGAGCTAGCTTGGGAGGAGAAGAGGGTGAGGTTGCTTTGAGACATGCCAAGGTCAGGTAGCTAACAGGACACCTGGGGAGTCTTCCAAGAGACAGCTGGGAGATGGATCAGGACCTCAGAGTATCTGGAAATCATTCCCCATGAGAGGTAATAGCAGATGGTGCAGGAATTCATGGAGATCATCAATGAGACAGTCAAACAAGGGAGTTCAGGGGCTGAATCTTGACACATTTGCAGTTGAGACAGAAGAGATAGTGAGTAGATAAGATGACTTGGTGACTGGAAGTGTGAAAAGAAGTGTGAGGTCAGGGATCAGATTTCAAGAGCAGCCTTCATGGTGTCCAAAGCAGCTGTTCTGTCAAGAGGGATGAGCTGCAAAACAGTCTTGCCTTTAGCCTGTGCTCTGAGGTGGTAGAAAAGCCTGCTGAAGGAGTCAGGGGACCTAACTTCCAGTCCTCTTTTCATCCCTCACCCTGAGCAAGTTATTATTTCTCTGGATCTTATTAGTTCCCACATCAGCACACTTGAACCAATAATCATTCCACTGTGAGCATTGGTACAGTTTCATCACGCTTCAAAAATATGCTTCTGGGCTGCTTGGTAAAAAGTCACTTCCCAGAGTTCTTCAGATCTGCTCTCCCCAGCTCCTGCCCCCGACCCACTGCCCCAGTCTTCCTGGTTCCTCCCCGAGTAGCCCCCTCCCTCAGATCTCCCTGCATTAACAGAGGGTGGATGCCTCCACGACCCTCTCTGTGGCCTGCATCCATTCCAGTTGGTTGAACCCACAGTATACAGGCTGTTAAATATTTTGACTATCACCCCTGCTAATAATACCATCCCTACCCACCTGACAGCAACCTGGTGAGGATCAAATGAAATAACAGATGTAAAAGACCTTTGCAAAGGCTCCAAGAACTGCCATTTATTGGGTAAAATATTGTTTTAACATCAAAATGCAAAAGTAGTGCTGCAGAGAGACGCGGTCACAGAGGGCACGGACACAGAGCTGTGATGGATTGCAGGCTGCAGACAGTGAGGGGGAGGGGAAGAAAGGGAGCAGCAGGGCAGAGAAGGGAGGGAGGGAGGAGAGGAGAGGCTGAAACCAGGCTG
>JAJEJO010000585.1:0-15785 GCA_020662805.1 Glaucomys volans | reverse complement strand
CAAAAAAAAAAAAAAGAAAGAAAGAAAGAAAGAAAGAAAGAAAGAAAGAAAGAAATAAATGTAGGTAGGTGTGGCTAATCTCAACTGCTTAGAGAAAGCCAAAAAGAAGATTTGTGCTCAGAAGTTTGAGACCAGCCTGGGCAATGCAGAGAGACCCTGTCTGAAACAAAACAAAACAAAACAAAACAAAAACCCACCAAGAAATGTAATCATAGTTTATTATGTTTCCCAGCTGTGAGCAATGTTTACATAGTCATAATACTCTAAATACTGGATGTTGATTTAACCAAAACCATGCTATAATGATATTGAGAGAAGGTGGAGGGCGTGTGTGTGTGTGTGTGTGTGTGTGTGTGTGTGTGTTGGTGTTTTCAGGGAAAGGGGTTGTAGGAGAAGTAAAACCTCCTTTTCCTAGCATTTGGATTTCCCCAGGAGCAGAACCTGAGATAAGGATTTGCTCAAGTAGTTTATCTAGGAAGAACAGGGGACACTCTTTGGGAATTAAAAAAGTGTTGTAGGCAAGGGAAGACGGGCGATAAAGAATGTATGATTAAGCCAGACACAGCTGTGGGCTATTGGAGTTTAATCTACTGGGAAAACTCTGGAAAATGGGACAAACCACATGCCTGAGAATTATTCCACCTGATGGGGAGGGAGCTGAGGTATTTATACACCAACTCCTGAGATTCATTAGTTGAGGACTTCAAGGGGATGGGGAAGATGTTTTATTAATTTCCAGGCACATCTATCCTTTTACCTGTGAGAGAGGGCTGAGCTCAAAGGCTTTCTGGCACAATGATGCAGACCTTCGCAATTGGAACTGAGGAAGAATGCTTCAAGAATGGCTAAAGGATATAGGCGGAGCATGGACAGCATCTTCAGTAGAGGTCAAGACAATGTCTAGAATAGAAAAAAAATTTTAAATTATAGTAATGGAAGGAAATACCTGAAGAAATAGGGAAAAAAATGTTGCAAGTAATTACTTCTAAGGAATTGGCATCAGAGATGAGAAGAAATGAAGCAGGGAGCATTTTGTTCTTCAGTACATACATAGCAAGACTATTTGACTTTTAAATAGGGCATTTGTATTGTTTCAATCAAAATTATATTTACAAAATCCTGAACAGATCAGTGCAAAGAAAGATGAGGTCATGATTTCAGATTGGGATTGAAGCCTCAGGAGACCAGATCCCAGCCTCCATTTGACTTCAAAACTTATCTTCACTGGGGGCTCTGGTCATAGCACATGGATGGGGCTTTCTGCAGAGGCAGTAAGTAAGAGACTTAAGAATGGTGGTGCCATTGGCAAGGTCACAAGGCAGAGCTAGCTTGGGAAGAGAAGAGGGTGAGGTTGCTTTGAGACATGCCAAGGTCAGGTAGCTAACAGGACACCTGGGGAGTCTTCCAAGAGACAGCTGGGAGATGGATCAGGACCTCAGAGTATCTGGAAATCATTCCCCATGAGAGGTAATAGCAGATGGTGCAGGAATTCATGGAGATCATCAATGAGACAGTCAAACAAGGGAGTTCAGGGGCTGAATCTTGACACATTTGCAGTTGAGACAGAAGAGATAGTGAGTAGATAAGATGACTTGGTGACTGGAAGTGTGAAAAGAAGTGTGAGGTCAGGGATCAGATTTCAAGAGCAGCCTTCATGGTGTCCAAAGCAGCTGTTCTGTCAAGAGGGATGAGCTGCAAAACAGTCTTGCCTTTAGCCTGTGCTCTGAGGTGGTAGAAAAGCCTGCTGAAGGAGTCAGGGGACCTAACTTCCAGTCCTCTTTTCATCCCTCACCCTGAGCAAGTTATTATTTCTCTGGATCTTATTAGTTCCCACATCAGCACACTTGAACCAATAATCATTCCACTGTGAGCATTGGTACAGTTTCATCACGCTTCAAAAATATGCTTCTGGGCTGCTTGGTAAAAAGTCACTTCCCAGAGTTCTTCAGATCTGCTCTCCCCAGCTCCTGCCCCCGACCCACTGCCGCAGTCTTCCTGGTTCCTCCCCGAGTAGCCCCCTCCCTCAGATCTCCCTGCATTAACAGAGGGTGGATGCCTCCACGACCCTCTCTGTGGCCTGCATCCATTCCAGTTGGTTGAACCCACAGTATACAGGCTGTTAAATATTTTGACTATCACCCCTGCTAATAATACCATCCCTACCCACCTGACAGCAACCTGGTGAGGATCAAATGAAATAACAGATGTAAAAGACCTTTGCAAAGGCTCCAAGAACTGCCATTTATTGGGTAAAATATTGTTTTAACATCAAAATGCAAAAGTAGTGCTGCAGAGAGACGCGGTCACAGAGGGCACGGACACAGAGCTGTGATGGATTGCAGGCTGCAGACAGTGAGGGGGAGGGGAAGAAAGGGAGCAGCAGGGCAGAGAAGGGAGGGAGGGAGGAGAGGAGAGGCTGAAACCAGGCTGCTTGTGCAGCCTCCGTCCCAAGTCACCATGATGCTGTGTGCAGGACAGACAGGCTTTAGATCTCCTATGCTCCACCCCAAATCCACTCCAGAAGTCAAACCCAGCTCAGACCACATGCTGGGTTAGTGCCCTTCCACCAGAATCTGTGTGTGTGTGTGTGTGTGTGTGTGTGTGTGTGTGTGTAGGTGGGGAGGGAAATAGAGGGAATCTGAGTCCTTATGCATATGTTCTTGCTCAAGCAGCTTGATGTGGCTTGTGGCATTGGTAAAAGTCCCAGGACAGCAGGAACCACAGCTATTTTGGAGTGTGTGCCACCTCTAGATGTCTGACGCTCTCAGAGCCAAGCCCCACATTTAGGGTTTTCCTACAATATCAACTCCAATAATCCTCTACTCTCCCAGGGACCTCCACTGTCTACAATTGTATTCAAATAACTTTTTTTTATTAAATGCTCACAACCAAATTAAGTTCTATGATTTCTGTTTTACAATGAGGAAACTGAGGTTCAAGGAACCTAAGTGACTTGCCAGAGATATACAAGTTGCAATTGGCAAAGCAGGGACTTGGATCCAGGTTTAGGTTTTTTTTCTTCTTCTTTACTAAACAAGCCAGACAGAACTTGCTGGAGAGGTGAGGGTAACAGCGTTTGAAAGAAGAATCTATCTCAGGGGTGGCAAACTCAAATGCCCATGGGGACCAGACTGGTTAAATAAATGGGTGAAACAGGCAGATGCTGGGGAATGAGGGGGCAGCAGGGAGCTGCAGCAGGCCAGCCAGCATGTGTCCATCTGAGGAGGTAGTGGCTTGTAGGCTCTCAAAAAGGTGATCATTTGGGAACACAGCCTAAGGTTATTTAGGGTTCTCTTCTGGTTTTCCAAGACAAGCCAAAAGTCCAGAGTGTTTCATGAAATCAGGCAATTTTTAAATGTTGGGGCAATTAAATAACTTGTGTCTGAAGGTTGAAATTGGAAGGTGGACTGCCATTTTGTTTTTCCCATTGTGAGCATTCATTGTTCTCCAAGCATGCCATAATATAGAGTTCAGCTCTCAGCATCTTTGCCCAAGCTGCTCCCTCCACCTAGAATGACATTTCCTTCTATCCCTAATCTTGTCCCTTTGACAGAATCCTTACTTGTCTTTCAAGATCAAAGCCAGCCGGGCGTGGTGGCGCACGCCTGTAATCCAAGCGACTTGGGAGGCTGAGTCAGGAGGATCATGAGTTCAAAGCCAGCCTCAGCAACTTAGCGAGGCCCTTAGCAACTCAGTGAGACCCTGTCTCTAAATAAAATACAAAATCGGGCTGGGGATGTGTCTCAGTGGCCGAGTGTCCCTCAGTTCAACCCACCCCCCAAAAAAAAAAAAAAAAAAAAAAAAAAAAAGATCGAAGCCAACTGTCACCTTTTTTCTGTGACTGCTCCTGATCCCCTCCCACTCCCACCAGAATTAACTGCTGGTTCCAAAGCACTTCACACTATCTAAATGCACCCTTAGCCCATGAGATCTTCACCAGTGCAGCAGTAGAGGGAGGTGCCTATGCTGGTTACTTGCTCTGACTTAGACAAGGTGCCTGGTTCAAATCCTGGTTCCACCCCAAGTCAAGAACATAATCTTTCAATGTCTTCATTTTCTCATTTTAAAATGGAGCTAAAAATAGTGCCTATCTCACAGAATTTTAGAGAGGGCTAAATGTGTATGTAAAGGACCATCTATGGTGTTTGCTAAATAGTACATGCTTGCTTGTGTTAGCCATTTTAAAAAGTCTGTAAACACTTGCTGAGTCTCCTTTTGAGTGATAGGTGGGAGGTGGGACAGAGAACACCTTCATTTTTGTGTTTCATGATTCCATTTGAAAGGACCAAAACTAGAGTAAACCTCCTAGCATTTCTCCTTACTCCTCTCAATAGTGATTTTGTGAGAATTTGAGATCTGAGCATGAGAAGCTCAACTTCTTCCTCTCCCCTTCTCTCCTGGAACCAGTCTGCCTGCAGGATACTTGCATTCAGCTCATGTTTTTCCAACCAAATCCCAACACTAAGAAAACAGACCTCAATGAAGTGTGTCCTCCACCACAAAGCAGCTCATGGTTTCCTTCTGGTTCCTTGAGACAATGCAATAAGGGGCAGAGAACAGGGGCATTGGAGCATCATTTGAATCCTGATTCTGGCACTTGTCAGCTGAGCAAGATGTGAGCAAGTTATTCTGCATCTCCTTTCTGTCCTCTGTAACTTGGAGTTGCTGCAAAGGTCAGAGCCTATTACAGGGGAGGGTTATTTTCCACATCCACAAAGCCATGCTCAAATTAAAACTATTGACATGATGTTTAATCCTGTTTTCTTCCACAGCTTTCTCTTTCTCAGTAAAGGGCAACTCATCCTTCCATGGTTCAGGTGAGAAGCCTTGGAGTCATCCTTCTCTCCCATCACACACCCAACCCATCAGCCACTTTGGTTGGCCTTACCAAATACATCCCCAATCTAACTGCTTCTCACCTCCCCTGCTGCCTCCCCAGCCTGAGTTGTGATAGCCTCTCACCTTGGTCATTGCCATAGCTCCCTCAATGTTTCTCTTCTTCCTCTCTTCTTTCTAAACTGTATTTTCAACTAAGCAGCCAGAAGAAGTTCATGAAAAAGTAAGTCAAATCATGTTACTCCCTTGCTCAAAATTCTTGAGTGAGAGCCCATGTCCTTAAAATGGTTAATGAGTCACTATCTGGTCCCTAAAAGCAATTCCAATCCAGTCCAGTCTCTCACCTTTTCCCCTTCCTCACCCTGCTCCAGTCACTCTGGCCTCCTTGATGGCCCTCAAATATGCTGTGGCACTGGCTGTCACCCCTGCCTGGGGATCTGTCCTCAGATTGCCATGTGGCTTGCTTACTCAGCCCTTCCAAGTCTTTACTCCAGTGTTTTGTAATGAGGACTTCTCTGACCTCTCTCTTTTTAAATTGAAACACTCGTTTCCTCTACCAGCTTTCTCCCTTACTCTATCTGGGGTTCTATGGAAAGCTGTGCAGGTGGGATGCCTGGCTAAGCAAGAGCAGGACCAGGTTTTCCTGGCTGAGCTGTGCACTGGGCAGAGGGCTCCCTGCCCCATGGGCGTGGCCTTTTTCTGACTTACACAAAGATGTTGTAAAAGGCAGTAGATACCCAAACACTAAATATTTTATTTCTTTTTCCACTTACTTTCTGTTGCCCAGTGCTCTCTCACTATGGAAGCAGGGATTTTTGTCTTGGTCACTGCTGAATCCCCAGTTCTTATAAAGGCACCAGGCACCCAGTGGATGTTTGACAAATGTTGAATCAATAAATAAGGTGACTGTTCAACAAATTCTGTTGTGTTGAGTTAAAGGTTGGCACTAAAAATAAAAGATAGCTCTGACTTTGTTGAATTCTCCTCTCTTCAAATCACTTAAGAATGCCCACTGTCTGGCAGAGCAAGTATCCTGAGCATCCATTTCCACTTTTATCCCATCCTCTATGATCACTTTCTGCCGAGACTCGCAGAGTCTGGGTTCGTTGCCATCCAATACTGACTTCATTTCTTCTGCATTAATCACACTCGACCTTGCCAACTCCAGATTCCATCACCTAATGTTTCCTGTCATTGTGCTCCCAATGAGGGACTGTCTGCAGAGGAGGGCAGAGTAGATGGAACTGTGGCCAATAGCCTTCCAGATCCACGTACCCAATTGCCTGCTGCTCTCTAGGTACCTGGGAGCCCCTGAGGCATTCTCAAGGCAGTGTGTCCAAAAATGAACTTACCAGTCCCTCGCCTTCACCCTCCAAAACCCTGTTCTTTCTACCCCAGCTGGTAACCACAGCCGTTCTCAAACGAGAAACCTAGGACCCATCCTCAACACCTCCCCCCCTCGCACTGCCCCCCTCCTCCCACAAGGCCTGTTGATTCACTCTCCTGATGTTTTCAAAAAGATTTCTCCTTTCACTGACTCAATTCAGTTTTTTTAAATTATTTTACTTGTTCACTATTAAAATAGCCTCCTTTTTTTCTGTAATATCCTCAAAGCTGTTCTCCTTCTCCCCCGTCACCCCAAACACATCCTGCAGCCAGAGGGGTCCTTCTTAAAAGTGTGATTCTAAGAATCTTTTAGTGATGCCCTGCAACAAGAGCATAAAGACTAAGCTCTCAGACCCCACAGGGTTTGGCCCCTGCCTGCTTCTCCAACATCACCTCCCACACCTTCCTGCTCCTGTTAAACTGAGCTCCCTGTCATTCCCAGGTGGTGCCACAGGATCTCATGCCTCCCTGCTTATGTGTACTCTTCCCTCTGCCAGCTGCACTTTCCTCCACCTCTTCTCTCCTTTAACACCTTAGAAGGGCAGTAGAATATAGTGGCTTCCAATCCTGCTTTCCCACTTACCAACTATATAAGTTAGGGTTGTGTGTGTAAAGCCCTCTGGGCCTCTGTTTGCTCTTCTGTAAAATGGGAATCACCGATCTCATGGGGGTTTTCTGAAAATTAGGAGAGTTAACTGAAGGAAAGTTCTAGCACCACATCTGGAGCATGGTAAACAATAAATGTATGGTAGTTTTTGTAACTTATCCCTTCAGATCCACCTCAGACATTACCTCTTCCCTCTTTAGGGCCATTTCTGTATCTTGTTCAAATACCTGTCACTATACTTATCTCAATAAGAGATGACAAGTTGACTTGTCTGTCCTGTAGATTGGACTCACTGGACTGTGAGCTCCTCAAGGGCCAGTCTTTAAATGGCAGCTCAAGAAACAACTGTTTCCATTTAATTGATCAAATGTAATAAAGACACCTTAAGAAAGACACTCAGAAGGGCTAAAGGGAATGCTGCAAACTTTTTCCTTCCCATCCACGGCCATGCTGCACCATTTGTGTTCCAAGGTGGCCTGAGAGCCTCTCTGCCTCCTTTGCTGAGAATGTCCAGTTAAGGGTCTCCACACCACTGCTGGCTGTCCTCTGCACCATCTTGCCCAGAGTCTGGGCAGGGCCTCTCTTCCATGCGATGGTGGACAGGCAGCATTCCAGGGCCTGTATGCTGACATACAGGCTCACATCTACTGCTGAGTAGGACTAATAGGGAGGCACTGATGAAACTGCTCAGGAAGCCGGAAGTGGGGCTGTGGTGGGTCCAAGTCTGGCAACACAGACAGCAAAACCCTTGGTGTCCTTTTAGCAACTTCAGTGTGGCCTGGAACTCGATGTTTCCTTAGCTCTGGGCCAGCCTCGTGAAAGACATGCTGGATTTCTTCCTTCAGGCTTTCTCACTCCTCTGATATACACTACCGTTACACAGCAATGGTTCTTGCCTCAGTGATGAAAACCAGAGTGTTCAAAGCTCTTCCTAGCCGTTGGGAAATGTAATCTGCCCCTTTCTCTTTCTTGCCCTGATTTCTTACATAACATACTGTATATGATTCACTGCCCCTTTTCCAACAAAATCTGGAATTTCCGTGGTCATTGCTGAATACCCACAAAAACTTGCTTCTAAACATTTGCTGCCAGCTGTTCCCTTTGTAAGAAAGGGTTCGTCTGCTAGGCCCAGTTGCCCCATCTCTGCCAGTCTCATCCCATAGAAACAACGCCTGGCCAGGGCCACTGTCAGACCTCACTGGATATGCTGAATGTACTACCCAGGGGACTGAAATCCCATTTTGAGACACAAAGAGCCCACCTCTTTGTTAGCGTTTTGTAGACCCTATTAGTCCCTTTCTGACTCATGTTTATAATTAAACATCAAAAATGCCCTGCTGGACCTGGCTGTTGAAGTGAAGGAGAGGGTCCCCCTAGAACATCACTGTTGAGGAAGGAAGAAAGCAGTTTGAATTTGCCAAGAACTTCACAGACGGTGATGCAATAAAGAAATTGTGTATCTGAGAGAGAGAGAGAGAGAGTGTGTGTGTGTGTGTGTGTGTGTGTGTGTGTGTTTCTATGTGTGTGTGTGGGGGGGTGTCCTGCTTCATACAGAAAGGAGCAGACTCAGGATAAGAAGGGATGACAACTCAGCTTAGTTCATCAGAATCCCTGGGGATGGAGACTCTGCCTCCCACCCTCTTCCTGCCTCTTTTTTCTTTCTGAGAGCCCTAATTCTCTCTCCCAAAGCTTCATCCCCTCCCCTGGCTATTTCCCTGCCGCCCTCACCTCCCAGCTCAGCGTGCCTTTCTCCAGGGCCATTCCTTCCCTTTGGCTGGATTCTTCTGTTCAACGCCTCCTGGCTAACTCTCCACCTCTTTTTTCTGTTTCTCCCTCCCCTCTCCTCCCCTCTCAGCACTGCCTTAGTTTATTCCTCCTCTACCTGGACTTTCTGAGTGTTTGCCCCCCACGGACTTTAGTCCAGAGTCTGTGGTTGTGTCTCAAGAATCTATCACAGAGGTTCATGCTCTTTTGGGGGCACTGCCTCAGTAGGGGAGAGTAGAAATCCAGCCATTGTTCAGGGGAACTAGCTTCCATGGACTGGGGCCATTGAAAGACTGCCCATGAGTGGGAGGCTCTTGGCTACAAAAACCCCATTCATTGTAATCCATTTTACAGACACCCGGAGGGTTATGAGCACCTCTCACAGACACCCAGCTCCAGAGGAGAGAGAATCCTGGCCAGCTCTAAAGCACAGATCTAATTCCTTCTGATTAACACTAATTGGAAGTATCCCACATGCAAATGGGTTTTCGATAGCCTCTCTGCAGAGCAGACCTTCTTCCCTGAGGACCGGAAAGGGTAACCTTAGGAAAAGTACATTTCATCTTACTGCTGTGCCTAATTCCCAAGCTCCTTTCTTTCCCATCATGTTTACTTGAATGTAAGAATATGGTAAATGTCAGAATGTCATGAGATGAATGTATGGTCTAATTTATTTTTGCAGGAGGAAAAACATGGGACCTGAAATGCCTGTTTAAGTCAGGTGTTCTGAAAATGATTAAATAAGAGGAATAAGAGGAGGACCTAAGTGTAAAACACAGCTCAAGAGGCCTGGTGCCACAGAGTCAACCTGCTTATTACACTGAACAATGTGAATAATTTATCACATTTTACCCTGCATTAAGTACTGTTGAGGATTAATCTTCAGTTTATTCACCGACCACATTAACCCCTACCTGCCTCAATCTGCCATTTCCTAGGGGAGATTATGGAAAATCTCTCTGCTGCTCTTGTGCTAGACAGCAGTAAATAGCCTAACTAACTAGGCCTCTTCCAGGAATTGACCAGGAATGTAAAGGACCCGAGTTGCCTGTTTCTAAGATATTTTTTCCCTCCTAACCTACAAATCCTCTCAGTCCTGAACTGTCTCCCTCCCATTGCCAAGTACTGTCCATTTCACTTATGATTTATCTTTTTATTTCTAGGTCTTATACACTAATCGAGGCCATGGACTTTCATGCTGACCAACCTCCCTGACCAGGCCTCTATCCTCCAGTTTATCCTATATATGGCCAATGTTCCTAAAGTTCAATTCTTACCCTAGCTTTGCTTGGTGTGGAGGGACACAGATGGGCATCTTTCCTCCAGCACTTGAGGCTTCTTTGATCTGGCACTACCATATTCCCAACCTCACCTACTTTGCACTCCTCCTTTACAGATGCCCTCCCTTTCAACAGGACCCCTGTGTCCCCTGAACAGCCAGACTCTCCTGCTTCTATTTTTGTCTTCACCCTCCTTTCCAAAGAAGTGTTCCCTGTCTTCCCTGCAACCAGACCAGCTGAGATTCTACCTTTGCATGAACTCACGGCCACTCTGACCTTTCCCTTCTCCAGCTGTCACCGCCTCACTCAGGTGCATCAGTGCAAAGCCCCTGGAATGGGGACACTAGGATGTCTGCCTCGGAAAGACTTGCAAACAGCAAACAAGTTGGAAGCAGGGGTTGGGGATTTGTCTCAAAGCTGTGGTAGGAACTCAGCTGATTCTTTTCAGATCAATAAAAAGAGCAACTTTCCTAAAGAGACTTGAACCTGTGTTTGCCATAGATTAAAAAGGTATTGACTGCCCATGGTGTGAAAACATGATTTTTACTTAGCATTTTTTGTGAGGGGAACAAAATCTACCTCTCCAAGCCATTCTTTAGCACTGCTACTGCTTTCATAGAAGAGCCAAACTAAAATGAGTTGTTTATAAAAGCAAAGTGCAACTACTAGGTGTCAGAACTATTTGTAGAGTTATACGACTCCAAGTTTTGGAACCATTTATGGGCCTCATGCCTGCCATCTTATTTGGCATTCCAGGTATCTTGGAATACTAAGATGAGCCTGCTGTATCCCAGCGCAGCAGCCCTCTGGAGCTAGAAGGCAAGTTCATGAGGAATGTATAGTTCCATCTGTCCCTGCCACTTCTCCAGATGCTTCTGTCAGTGTCCACAAGGGCATCCAGTCTGAGTTCCCTGTGTCACCTTGACGGGTGGGTCTCCTGGCCTTTGCAGGGCCACCCTCCTGTCACTTCCTTCATTCCCACTTGAGGCCAGCCCAGAGCTTATCTTACATTTGAGGATCTCAGAAGCATTTTTTTCTTTGTCCATTTTCCAGCTGTGTCTCTTACCTTAAATCCCTTTTAGAGTGAGATAGAGTGAGAACGCACAAATGTACGATGTTGCTTACCTTTCCTTGCCTGCTTTATATCAGTATTGTCCATGTAGTATATAGCCTTTGGCACACATTGTCCCATATCAGCCCTGAGGTTCAGAGGGGTGCAGTGGCCTGCCCCTGGTTAACTAACTATAAGTGGATCATCCTTTCCCAGGGACTTATGAGCACCCCAGTAAATGACCTTTACCAACACTGACCTCATACCTGCCTGGAGGACAGAACAGATACAGGTTTGTAAACCCAAACAGGATGGGTGGCAGCTTTCAAATGGTTCCTCTCCATGGTGAGTAGCTCAGCCTTTATGTCAGGAACGCATCAGAGAACTGTTTTCCAGCCCTTCCCCTGTGTGGCCACCTCATCGACTTCCTAGTCACAAAGGTTACTTCCCCTTTGCTTCCTGCCAGACCCATTCCCAGCTGCAGACTCAGCCTACAGACCCAGCAGGCACCTGGGAAACACCTGCAGGTGACCCAGATGGTCTGTGGTCGGTGCCAGCCTGGCCCAGCCTGCAAGGGCCAACCCCGGGAACCAAAGACAGACAGTCCCAGGAGCTCTGTCAGCTGGCCAGGGAGGCAGAGACAGGCGGCTGGCTGCCCTGGAGCTGTAGTCTGGTCTTAGAGAGAGCCAGCTGCAGGATTGCAGGGATCAGACAGATCCAGGAACACCCAGCTCCAGAGCAGCAATTCAGTCTGCATTCAGAGGGACCTCCTGGCCCCCCCTGCTCAACAACTCAGTCAGCCTCTGAACACAGGTGAAGAATTATTCAACATCAAGGGAGAAAATGTGAAGGAATCTAGAGATCTTAATGAATTCTCAGAACTGGAAGAAAGGATTAAAATCTAAGCGAGGTAGAGGACTGAAAAGGGGGAAAACCTCAAGTGTGACAAGAGAAACTATAATTAAAATAGCAAATTGCAATTCAGGAGGGTGGGGAGGGCCAGGAGGGGGTAGATGTGTGTATAGACCAAGGGACAGCCAGTGAAGCATCTGACAGAAATGATTCCCAGGGATGTTCTGGGGAGAAAAATCCATCTGGAAACAGAGAAAAGGAAATGAAACAAGAATTTGCTGCATTATTTAAAGCTTTCAGGAGGAGGGGGCACATTCAGGAGAGAGGAGGTTAAGAGAGAAGAGAATGGAATTGCTCTACCAAAGGGGATTAAAGAAATCATAAGGGCTTTTAAAATGACTCAAGCAAAAAAAAGGGATGCAAATAATTGTAAGCTGTGAAATTAATGGTGGCCAAGATTCTTGGTTCATTCTTTAAATCTGCTTAACAGGAAAAATGAAGGAGAGACATTTGTATGCTTGGAGAGTGATGGAGTCTTTGAAAATGCAGTTCCAGAGAGCACTGGCAAAACCAAATGCACGGAGAGAATGTGAGTCCTGGGATAGGGCATTGCTGGCAGGGAAATTAGACTTCATGGCAGGGGCAATCTGCTGACATAAAAATACCTGCACTCCTTCCCTTTGATGTTTGGCTTCCCAAACATTTGACTCTTTCATAAAAGTCTCCACATAATGTCCAGAAATCTGCAAAGTCAAAAGATGCCTTTGTAACAAGCCCCATTTGCATTACAAGGCTCCAGTTTGCAGGTGCTGTCACTTAGTGGATTTGTGACCTTGGGCCAGTTACTTAACCTCTCTGAGTTTCGTGGCTTTATAGGTCCATGGTGAAGGTTGAATGGGATCATGTATGAGCAAGTGCCTATCACAGTGTTAGGCTCATGGTGGGCTATCAGGGAAGGTTCATTGAGTTTATTTATTTATTTTGGTACTAGGGATTGAACCTAAGGTTTCTTTACCACTTACTTACATCCCCAGTTCTTTTTATTTTTAATTTTGAGACAGGGTCTTGCTAAATTGCTTAGGGCCTCGCTGAGGCTGGCTTTGAATATGTCATCCTCCTGCCTTAGTCTCCTGAGTCACTGGAATTATAGGCATGCCTGGTGAAGGTTCATTGAATTTAGATCCTGCACCTCTTGTTAATGTCTTTGATCCAAATGGGCTTCTGCCCTTGGAATGCCCCACTTCCTGGATTCTCCATCTTGTAGCTCACTAGAGAAGACAAAGGCCTAGAACCCGAGGGAGGTAAGGTCTGAGTCCAGGCCCAAAGCAGCCGTTTGTGCACTTTGCCTCATGTCAGTAGTCTCACCTAACATCCCCTGTCACCTAAATTTCCACATGCACAGTAGCCCACCCTTCTGAGATTCTATCCCCTCAGCTCCTTCCTCTCAATCTTTCACTAGTCCTTTCCCAGAGGCTGCCCCAACCCCTGTGAGATGTCTGTACATCCTGGGACCCAGTATCATTGTGAGGGAGCCCCACAGGGGCTAAGAGGTACTAGTTCTGGGTTGCTTGAATGTTGAAGCTGCCCTGCTAATGGAGGCTGTAGGGAGAAAAGAGAAGGGGAACTATTTAACAGTAGATTTCTAAGCAAAGAGTCATGGAACTTGGACCCTGGGGGAGCAGCAGAATTGTTGAGGCATTCCGGGGAAGGAATCTGCAGGATCCCATAATAAATTAGCTCCAGGGCACAAGGATGAGAAGGTGTCTAGATGGACCCCGATCCCTCTTCAGTTAGGAACACTGATCTGTCTCTGCAGGGCTGACAGTGCTGGCTGATTTTCCAGAGAGCAGCCCAGGCTGTGCTCCACTGCTGTGGGTCATTCACGCCTGCCTGTTTTTAAATAGCTGCACCAGATTTTTTATCCTTCTTTAATAAGGTGTCCATGGGGACCTCCAGGTTGTGCTTGGCAGTGGAAGGGGTATAGGAGATGAGGCTCTTCCTAGGCTTGTGCTCCTCACTTCTCTCTCCAAAGCTCATCAACCTTGCTCTGGTGATTGTGAAAAGGAAATTAAACAACCTCTCTCATGCCCATCTCTTCTGGGTTGTGATGGGACCAAGCCCAGGGCTCCCCAGTTGGCAATTGCTCTGTCAGGCTAATTGTGAGGCTTCAAGAGAATTCTGCTCCCTAGAGGATGGGAGAAGGCTGTGCCATTGTCCTATTTACCAACTCTTTTGTGGCAGAGGTGATCAGCTCCCATATACAACCCCTTGCTTGGTGTACCCAGCTCCCCATGGCAGTCTGGTTTGGTTGCAAATAGTTTGGGAAATGTCATAATCAGATAAAAGCCAACTGCCAGTTTGTTACTTGGAGCAAATCACTTAGCTACTTTGAGCCTCAGTATACTCATTTATAAGATGGGGACAATTATACATACTTCATGTGACCTTGGGGAGAATAAGAAAATGGAAGCACAATTTTTTGGTAAACTGTAAACTCTTAGGCAAATGAATGTTCATTATTGATTTCTTATGCAGAACCCAGGAAATGCACTAGCCTTAGAATTTTTTCCTTTTCTTTCTTTCTTTTTTTTTTTTTTCTATTTTGATAGGGTCTCACTATGTTGTCCAGGTTGATCTTGAATTGATGGGCTCAAGTGATCCTCTCACCTTAGGCTCCAGAACAGCTGGGACTACAGGTGTGCATACCTGAGCCCTGCTCAAGGAATCATTTTTAGACTTCTTACCTAGAAGCTGGAATGACAACTCCTTTGTCTTCCTTCCTTCCTTTTCTTCTTTCCTTTTCTTTCTTTCTTTTTTTTTTAGCTTCCATTGTACCCTAAGGGGACCTCTACAATAGCATTAATCAACCTGTTTTGTAACTTTTGCTTTCATATCAATCTCCCACAGTTCTCTACTGACCTCTTCTCCTAGTCTGCTACTGACATCTCTTGGGGGCAGGGGATATTCATCCATTCAACAAGAGTGCATCCTTTCTTCCCTGGCCCACAGCAGGAGGCTGAATACATATTTAATAAATGAATGGACTGAGTCATTGGGGAGCTGGGACTGGAGGTGCCAGATGTGGCCACCAGGGGGCAATCAAGTCCTTCCTAAGCAGGTCGACTTAAGTCCTGACAGAGGCCCTTCTCAGAGGAAGAGAGGGCTCTGCAAGGATTACCCTCTGGTGGGTGAAGGCCAGGCCCTAGATAGTGAGCCACACATTCTCTTTTTGTGTCTGGCACCAGCTCTGTGCAAAAACAGGACCACCTACCATGGTATTTCAAGCTCCATGTCTGCCTGGATCCTGAGTGCCCAAGATGACCCTGGAGGAGAGAACGAGGTTGTACCTAGGGGGAATTGGTGAGCCCTGCACCCTGCTGACAGGGTCCAAGGGCCACTGGACGTGTGAGTCCATGACTATGCATGTTTATTGGAGCTCTTGGACCCCTCTGTGGAGGGCTGGCCATTCACTGAACTCCCATAAGCAGCAGAGTGGAAACACTCAAATAACACTGAGGCCTGCAGTGCAGGATTAGTCTACCCACTGATCTGCCATGTGGCCCCGACAAGTAGCTTCCCCTTGGGGCCTCAATTTCCTCACCTGTGAAATAAGGGCATGGGATTAGATGGCTAAAGGCCTTTCTAGCTCTGACACTGATTCTTTGTATCTCTGGTCTGTGAGTCAATTCAAACTCACGGGCTTTGGGTAACGTAAGGGATGCTCAGCGTGGGTTGGAACCTGAATCCTTAGAGGGGCTTCTGCCACCTCTTGCTTTTTACCTGGACAAAACTCTAGCTTGGGCTGACACCTGCCTATTGGCTGCCCTGGGCTCAGAGAAAAAGACTCTCAATAGCTGGGGTGACATAGTCACTCAACTTCTTGTCTGTGGACATTTCCCACTTGGAGCCACTTTAACCCATCTCTTCTTGTCCTGTGCTTCCCCTCACTTTTAAACCGCCAAGGGTCTTCTGGCCATGCATGTTGCCATCAGCTGGAGGGAAGGAACCT
>JAJEJO010000584.1:535290-591101 GCA_020662805.1 Glaucomys volans | reverse complement strand
GATGATCTGTTCCTCTTTTTCTAGGGCTTTGAGCTGTAATGTGAGGTCATTGATTTGTTGACTTTTCATTCTTTTATTAAATGCACTCCCTGCAATGAACTTTCCTCTTAGCACTGCTTTCATAGTATCCCAGAGATTTCGATATGTTGTATCTTTGTTCTCGTTGACCTCTACGAATCTTTTATTTCTCCCCTAATGTCTTCTGTTATCCATGCATCATTCAATAGCATATTATTTAATCTCCAGGTTTTGGAGTAGTTTCTGTTTCTAACTTTATCATTGATATCTAATTTCATTCCATTATGATCTGATAGTATATAAGGTAGTATCTCTATGTTTTTGTATTTGCTAAGAGTAGCTTTGTGGCATAACATATGGTCTATTTTAGAGAAGGACCCATGAGCTGCTGAGAAGAAAGTGTATTCGCTTTTTGATGGATGGAATACTCTATATATGTCTGTTAAGTCCAAATTAGTGATTGTGTCATTGAGTCCTATGGTTTCCTTGTTCAATTTTTGTTTGGAGGATCTGTCCAGCGGTGAGAGAGGAGTGTTAAAGTCTCTGAGTATTATTGTGTTTTGGTCTATTTGATTCCTGAAATTCAGAAGGATCTGATTGACATACATGGATGCACCATTGTTTGGTGCATAGATATTTATGATTGTTATGTCTTGCTGATTTATGCTTCCTACCCTAAAGAAACTAGGAACTACCCTAAAGAAAGAGTCAATCAAAGGAGAAACAAAGTTAAGCTAAAAACCCCAAAAAAGCTAAAATGATGGGAAATACAAGTCATATCTCAATAATAACCCTGAATGTAAATGGCCTAAACTCATCAATCAAAAGACATAGACTTGCAGACTGGATTAAAAAGAAAGGCCCAACAATATGCTGCCTTCAAGAGACTCATCTCATAGAAAAATATGCCCACAGACCATGCACATGGACTGAATAAAAAAGCAGGGGTTTCCATTCTCATTTCAGATAAAGCAGACTTCAAGCCAAAGTTAGTCAGGAGGGAAAAAGAAGGACATTGGTTGATTGTTTCCTTCATTTCCTTGTTTTCTTCAAGGATTTCTGTTTTTTTTTTTTTCTCAGAACTTCTATCTCTTTATTGAAATGATTTTTTGCTTCCTGAAATTGCTCTATTAGCTGGTTATTCATAGCCTGAATCTGCACTCTCGTCACCTCATTCTCTTCTCGGATCATTTTAATTATGAACATTCTGAACTCCATTTCTGTCATTCCTTCTACCGTGCTGTCTTTGGGATCTCTTGACGTATCATCTAGGTTTGTTTGGGACACTTTCTTCCCGTGTTTTCTCATGCAGCTCATGTATCTTCCCCTCTAGTAGTGCAAATCAGAGGGATTGCAATTTCCCTATAAAGACTTAGGGCGTCCCTGCAGATTTCCAGTATCTCACCAGATGTTTGAGAGGTGCTTGATCAAGTGGTGACCCAAGATAGCTGCTGTCTCACAACCTCCAGGTTGGGAATGATCTATGCTTCTGGGCAGAGGCAACCAGGAGACACAGCACCATGGCCCTGGAGCCGCAGCGCTGTGTCCCCGTGGGAAGGGCTGAGCTTAGGTCCAAGGGCTCAGACAGCCAAAGATGGCGTCTCTCCGCCAGGGAATCTGTAGAATGGCACCAACGGGCCCAAATTCCCCACTGGAGTTGGCAAGCAGCTCCGCTCCCAACCAGATCTCACCTGGAGCTGCAGCGCCATGTCCCCGCGGGAAGGGGTGGGCATAGGTCCGAGGGCTCAGACAGCTGAAGATGGCGTCTCTCTGCCAGGGAAGCTGTAGACTGGCGCCGCTGGAGCCGGCAAGCAGCTCCGCTCCCGGCCAAATCTCACCCGGAGCCGCAGCGCCGTCAGTGGTTTTATTTTTTAGATATTTTTTCTTTTGTTTTCTTGATAGACTCAAACTTAGCTTTTAAAGAACAATGTAAATCTACTCTGGATATTCTATAGTTTAATAATGAATAAACATACCATATTTTAAATACTACCTTGCTGCAATTCACCTCTTTGTGAATTTCCCTTCATAGATCCTTGAGAAATTTCTTGGGGCTAAAATGGTTCCCAAAACAGGATTGGGACAGCTGTCACTAGTAAAGACTGATAGCTGTCCTCCGTGTTAGTTTATATTCCTATCAAAGTGCATATGAATTCCTGTTTCCTCACATTTTGACTAATAATTTGTGTTAGCTTTTTGCTGAAAAAAAAAAAAAACCAAAAAAACAAAACCTGAGATAATCAACTTATAAAGAGAAAATATTTATTTTGGCTCACAGTTTTAGGGGTTTCAATTTGTGATCACTTGGCCCCATTGCTTTGGGCCTATAGTGAAGCAGCACCTCAGACAGAATATATGCTAGAACAAAACCACTCACCCTATGGCCAGGAATTTAAAAAAGAGAAAGGAAGAGCTGGGATTGCACTGTCCCCTTGGAGACCACATCCTCAGTGACCCAATCACCACCCACATGGCCCCACTTAATGGTTCCACCATCTTTCAAAAGTACCAAGCTGGGGACCAAGTCTTAGGGGACATTTTCAAGTCAAACTATTGCACAATAGATTTTACATTATTTTACTTCATGTTATTTTGTTTAATTTTTGCCAGTGTCAAAGTTATAGATTCTCATTCTTATTTTAATTTGTGTTTCTCTTAATAAAGATACAGCAGTCATATGATTATTAGCTTTTGGACTTCCTCATTTGGAGTTTGTTTTATTCTTATTTCCTTATAATTTATTACCTTTGCCTGCTTATCAAGAGCCATTGAAAATTTCTTACTGTGTTTCATGTTAGTTACAAGTACTGAGGTATGTTCTCTAAATTTGTCATTCTATATTTAACTGTACATAGGTGTTTGTTGTTAAATTAATTGCTTCTAATTTGTTGTAATTAAATTCATCATTCTATTTATTTAAAAAAAAACTTTCCCATGGATTATAAAGGTGTTTCCCTAGTTTTTCTTCTCTTGCCTTTGTAGTTGTAAATCTGACTTTTTTTTCTTTCTATGGCATGAGGGATATAACTATTTTTCTTATATTGCTACCCAAGTTTAAAAAAAAAAACATTAAAAATAGCTAACGCAGGCTGGGCGCGGTGACTCACGCCTGTAATCCCAGCAGCTTGGGAGGCTGAGGCAGGAGGATCGCAAGTTCAAAGCCAGGCTGAGCAACTTAGCAAGGCCCAAAGCAACTCAGTGAGACCCTGTCTCTAAATAAAATACAAAATAGGACTGGGGATGTGGCTCAGTGGGTGAGTGTCCCTGAGTTCAATCCCCAGTTCCAAAAAAAAAAAATAGCTAACATTACCCCAGTGATACTTGCTACAACTTCTGTCATATATCTAGTATTTAGCATACATTATTCTGTTCCTTGGTTACCTACTTTTTTTTTAGGCACCTTTCAATGACAGAACCACATTTTTTCAGGGGGAAGGGTAAGGTTATGTAACGAGGTGCATCATCTGATGGGCAAGTCCTAGCTCTTCACTCTTCCTTTTCCAGTTATCTTAACCATCTGCAGACCATTATTCTTTCAAAAGAGTTACATTTGGTTTATGAATTACAAGATTTTAAAATGAGGAATTCATAGATTAAGATACATCATCATGTTTATAATGTCAAATCATCTATTATCATGATATATATTACCCTTAATTCAAATCTTCTATGTACTTTAGCAGAACTTTTAACATGCACATATTCACAAATTAGATTTATATTTTTATAAATATAAAAAAATATTTTTCTGCAGTTTTCCATTTTCTACAATATATTAATGAAGTATTAGTAGCTGTTTACGGAACTAGGACAGAAATCATTGGAAGCACAAGTAATAATTTCATAAACTCAAAAGTAATTTAAGCCATCTGTTTTAATAAGACTCTTCATTTATAATTAAGGAAATGTTATGGCTTAGATATGTCCTACAAAATCTCATGTGTGAGAGAAATTATTGTCTCAGAGATGAAATGATTTGATTATGAAAGATATAAACAGTGAATTTATTCACTGATATAGATTAATTGATCATTTTAGGAAAGTATGATGTAGCCAGAGGAAGTAGGTCATTGGGGGTGTGCCTTTGGGGTTTATATTTATCCCTGGTGAGTGGAGCTCACTCTTTACTTCCTGGTTGCCATGTGCTGAGTTGCTTTCATTTAATTTCTGCCATGATGTTCTGTCTCACCTCAAGCCAAGAGCTATGGTATCAGCCAACCATGGACTAAACTTCTGAGCCAAAATTAACTTTTCCTCTAATAATTTGTTCTTGCCAGATCTTTTGATCACAGCACTGCAAAGTTGACTGAAACAGAAATTGTTACTGATAAGTGGGGTCATGACTATGACTACTAACATGACCATGTGACTCAAAAGTTTTTGGAGCTGGTATACAGGAATTTGTCAAAGTTTAGAGATACAAGCTGGAAAAGCTTTAGAATGTTGTAAGTGGAACTTAATGGGCAGTTCTTGTGGGAGCTCAGAAGACCAGAATACTGATAGGACTGCAGACAGTAAAGACTGGGCTCATGAAGTTTTAGAGGAAGAAGACAACTGTACTGGAAGTTAGACTAGAGGTCATTTATGTTCCATCTGGCAAAGAAGTTTGCATTTTGCCTATGCCCTGTGAAATTTTGTGTGTCTCAATTTAAAGGTGATGGACTGGTTAATCTGGCAGAAGAAATTTCAAGGCAGCACAGCATTCCTGGGGTGGCATGGATATTGCTTGTCAGTTTTTAGCCCAGTTTGCTGTGATAATCAAAAACACAGATTTGAAGAGATTCACAGTCACTAAAGAGATGCTATGTACTTTATAAAAGGAGAATAAGAAAGATAATTTGAAGGCATCACAGGAACTGACAACACCCATCTCAGACTCAAGGGTGTAAAAGTAAAAATTCTGTTGAGAAGAGACCATGATGGTAGACTCCTTGCACAGCAGGAGCCTAAGAAGTTGTTTCACTGTGTGGAATCATACAGAGGCTTCTGCAGCTATGGTCCAAGGAAACTTGGCTACTGCTCATGATGGTGGCAGAACTTGGGAATGACCACATGATGCTAGTTGTATAGGAATGCAGGATACTGGAGTTAGGGGATCATGGAGCATTCACTAAGATTTCAAAGGAAGGCCTGGGAGACCAGGTGAAGTGTAGCAGGGTCAGAATCTCTGCAGGAAGCCCCTGAAAGAGTGATGTGTGAAGATATGAAAGGGCAACCAAAGAGGCAATGGAGACTTCTGAGATTAAAAGTTGCCAGTAATGTGGAACACCTGCCAAGGACAGTAACAGCAATTGAGCAGAGACAAACCAGGAGTGAGGCCATGTGGACTGTAATCAACAAGGTCATAGGGGCAGAGTTACAAAGCCTTTGGAGAGAATGATGCCGTGTGTCCCAGATGCTGGATATCAATCTACAGAACTTGTTTGTCTAGCTGGATCTCTGTCTTGCTTTGATCCCATCCCTACTTCCCTATGTCCCAATTTTCCCCTTGTGGAATGGAAATATTTACTCTGTACCGGTATATATTGGGTATATGTGACTTGCTTTTTATCTTTATACGAAAATAGAAATCTTCGTTTTTGTTTTTTCCTGATCTCAAATAAGTTGATATTCCAGACATTGAAGCAAGGGCCCCACTCTGCCCAAAGAGATATTTATAGCCAGGATAAAAGCTACAATATAGCATATATTTATTTCATGTAGGAGAACAGAGGTCATCTTGTGTAACGCAATGTAAACAATATCAAGGGGATAGGGAAAATCCCCAAAATAATGCCTGTGAGAGCCACACAGTAGGCTCGATCGGAGGCCTTGGCTGCCTTGTCATAGCATCTCATTTGATTGTAGTGTTCTGTCTGAGTTTCAGGGGAGACAGGAAACAGGAAAAGATGAGTTTAAAAGAAATATTGAATGGGGGTGAGCTGTGGGTCTGTAGGGACCCAGCCAAGGTGTCTGAACCTATAGGAAGTGCCATCTCTCAGGTTTCCAGCAAAGAAGGAGAATAAGGAAGAAGCTGAGTCAGGGTCAGGACCAGGATGTAGAAGAAAAATAAGGATTGACATTATGCAGATTCCCACCTGCCTAGATGAGATTACAGCTGCCAAGCAAAAGGGGAGGCAAATGAAAAGGGCCAAGAGGGACATCCACATGTAGGAGTTGGACTCTCCCTCTTCCTCTTCCTCACCTTTGCTTTTATTGACATCATCTTTAGACATCTGCTCAAACACCTGGGAGCAGAGAGTGGATTAGGCTTGAGTATGGTTTCTGAACTTTACCACCCCTTCCTACTCCCTCATATTTCACCCTAACTCATTTCTCCTTGCCTCCCATGCAGTCTTCATTGATTCCCTTTAAAATTCTCATTGATTCCTTCTAACTCCCATCACATCATCTCTAACTTTTCTTCATCCCATTTAGTACCTCCCTGTCCATTAGAACTCCCCATCTTCCATGCCCTACAATCCTGCTCTTTCCCTGTAACCTTTTCCCTATATTCTAAGACTTCCTCTCTGTCCTCTGCAATTGCTTTAAAGAGCTCCTCCAGCATTTCTTAGTTGCCTCTGCTATTACCCCTGCCCAAATCTCTGACCATGAGGATTCTTACTCCCTAAAACCTCCACTGACCTCTTATAAGATTTTGTTTCTATAACACTACTATTGTTCCCCACATAGCTTCCTCTTTGCCCCATAAAACACTCTACAAAGAAGACCCCACATTATCACTTTTCATCTGTAAAAATCTCCATTATAAACTCATTTTTCCCTTCTAAAATTCTTACCCTATGAAATTTCTAAGTTCTCAATAGCTCTGACCTTTTTATAATATCCCCTACTTTTCCTATCAATCCATCATGGACCTGCTTTAACCTGTTACTGTTTACCCATAATCTCCTCCACTCTCCACCAAGCCCCTCACTCAACTCCTCTAAGGCATTCTTCAACCACCAATAAACTGGCTCCTCTCCCTTTTTTAATTCATAGCCTCTTCTCTGTCTCCTTATAAATCGGTGCCCTGTAAAGATGTGCCCCTCTAAACACTTCTCTATCTACTTGTCAGCATCCTCTCTGCCCCTCATCGTACCCTAGGTGCCCCCACTTCCCCTTTACCCCTCTACCTCCTACTCCCTGCCCACCTCTAGCATTGCCGGTAGGGCTGACCTGGATTCCCAGCAATCAACACCAACTAGGGATTGCCATGGAGACCAGACAGGCCCGCCTCTCATCCTGTGTCTATTGGCTGACTGGAACAAAACCTGGCTGCTGATTGGTGGGTTAGTCCTACCCTCTCAGGTGATTAGTCAATTTGGAAATCTTTGCTTCCACTTTCAAAATGGACCTGTAAGTGGCTTCATCTCCTCCAACTTCCTTGTTTATAGATTCCTGCTGAGTCCCTTGAGAGGAAATGACTATTTGGGGTGAGAATGATATGGGCCTGGAAGTCTGGGATTGCACCAGGTTCCCTTGAGCATGGGGATTTAACCTGGAGTTGGTTTTTCAGCAGTCAAGTGTTATCCTCGCAGGGATTGATATCTTTTCAAGTGCTCATTTGCCTGCCTACTGCGTATCTTCTATGGTGATGAAGTGTCTGCTTAGGTCTTTCACCCTTTTAAAAAAACTGGGTTGCTTTTATAATAGTTATGGTTTGAGGGTTCTTTTGTATATTCTAGACACAAGTCCTTTGGAAGGTATGTGATTGCAATACTTTCTACTGGCTTCTAACTTCTTTTCTTCTGCAAGAAGACTTTCTACAAGAAGATAACATCAATGACCCTACAATGTTTTATACACAATGATTGGCATTGAATAAATATTAATAAATTTGTGATTTAATGATTTCAAAAATTTCTCCAATTATATTTCAATTTAAATCCATGTTCTTTGCAATATGCTATTACCATTTGATGTGGAGGTAAATTTCCCCACCACTGTAACAAGATTAGTTTAGCTGCAATTGATAAAAATGATAGAAGTGCATTTCTCTCTTTGTTTCCCTCTGATCTGTGTCAACATCAAATGAATAGCCTGGGCTAAAATGTTGGGGAATGATACTACTCATTGTCTTGGTTAAGGCCATCCTAGGTCAGTTTTAGGTTTACTGTAAATATATGAAAGAATAAAGCCATAATCATCAGATACACCAGCCTTACAACTAGATAACTGCTGGTGGGAGTGTGGGAGCCCGTCTGAGATAAGAACTACAAATGAGGTGATTAAGAGACTCCAGAACAATAGGACATACTCATTTTGGGGGTTGCTTATAATGCAGCAGGAGCTTATTAAAAACAACTCATTAATAGAAAGTAAGATAAAAAACTGACAATAGAAACATACCTTTATCTGATGCAGTTATTGAAGATATTAGATATGGGTTTTAAAATACTTGTAATTAGTGTGTTCACTGACGATCAACTAAAAGCTATTGTCAATAGAAAAAGAAAATAATACAATGGGAAAAAACTCCAAGAGGATAAAAGCATATATGTTTCAATCTAGAATTCTATGACTACTGAAAATATTCTCCAAATTAAAATTGGAGTTAAAATGTCACTAAAAAGCTATAAGAGGAATTTTAAAAAGGGAAAGATGATCACCTTTAGAGCTGCAATGTATTTGAATCAAATATTGACATTATAGTACTTAACCCCCTACAAAAAAATTTTTAAATGAGCCCAGATTATCACTCCCTCCTTAATGTAGAGAGAAATGAAGACCAATAAAAATTGGGACATTTGGATATCGTTACATGGAAGTTCACTAAACAATATTGAAAAATAATACTTTGAGGTGATTAAAATAGAAGTAAAAAATGTCAATAATTATATGGGAGAGGGACAAATAGAGTTAGGGTAATCCAGAATCCAAGAAATATATAAAATTAATAATTACCAATATCATAAGTAAAAAGAGAAAGATCAACATAGATTTGATACATACAAATAGCTAGTAAGAATACAGTCAACCCTCTGTATTCATGGTTCTCTATCTATGAATTCAATCAACCATGGAGCAAAAATATTAGGAAAAAATTTGTTTTGAACATGTACAGACTTGTGTAATTATTATGATTTGGGGGGGCAAGATTCCAGGGGTTGAACTCAGAGGCACTGGACCACTGAACCACATCCCCAGCCCTATTTTGTATTTTCTTTAGAGACAGGGTCTCACTGAGTCACTTAATGACTCACTTTTGCTGAAGCTAGCTTTGAACTCACGATCCTCTTACCTCAGCCTCTTGAGCCACTGGGATTACAGGTGTGCCTGGCTTGTTATTATTCTTTAACCAGTACAGTATAGCAACTATTTAGATAGCATTTACATTGTGTTGGGCATTGTTAACAAATCTGGAAATGATTTAAAGTTTATGAGAGTGTGTGCATAGGTTACATGCACATACTATACCATTTTATATAATGATGTAAGCATCCAAGAATGTTGGTATCTGAGTGAGAGTGGTGGTGGTCCTGAAACCAACTCCCACAGGTACCAGGAAAGCAAGAAATAGAAAAAGTTACTAAAATTAACAAGTTACTAAAATTGACTCAACTTAAAATTTAAAAATTTGGATTATTATATTTTTATTGCTGTAGTCAAATACATAAATAATTCATTTCTGAAAACAAGCCTCACATGGATTCAGTAGTAAATACATAAATACTCATTTTCATTTCTTTTTTAATTACCACTTATGAAATTTATTTCTGAGGACATTGCTACAGGGAGGATTAACCCATTTCACAATGTAGACAGCTGAGAATTAAAGAGTATTAAAATTAAGACTGAGCTTTCTCTAACAACAACAACAAAAAGCTGCTTAAACAAAACCAGTATATTTTTCTTTCCTGTGAATATGACTCTCAATGCTTTCGCTAGTAATTTGAGAACAGCGATAATGCTTTTGTAAGTTATGAAGTTTTGTTAGATGATTTCTTAGGGATCTACAATTCTAGCTGGGTAAAAAGATCAAACTTTCATCTATATGTTCTTCAGATAGTTTTAAAAGCTTTCTTTTTAGAGATAATTTTATTTAATATATTCAGTTTATTTCTTCAGGAAAAAGATACGTGAATTTCTAGCTAAGAAAAGTATTGAAATTTAAGTTTCTGTATGTTTCTCATAAGATTTTCCCATCCACTAACTGAATTTATTAATTTTGGTTTTATTTTAGCATATTCTTGCTCTTATCAATAAAATAAGAATTTTTTTTTTTTAATGTAACAGAGCTTGAACTCAGGGGCACTAAACCACTGAGCCACATCCCAACCCTTTATTTTATTTTATTTAGAGACAGGGGTCTCACTGAGTTGCTTAGGACTTTGGACTCACGTTCCTCCTGCCTCAGCATCCCCGGCCACTGGGATGACAGACATGTGCCACTATGCTTGGCTTACACACTTTTAAACTCACATTATTTTATAGTATTTTCTTCATATTCAATTGGTATTTTTAGAACGCTATAAAAAATAAATTAGTGCACTTGAATTACATGACACCTTTCCATTTTCTTATTTATGTAATTTCTATAACTATAAAATATACTTTATGACTGTATTTTCTATATTAAACCAAAATCCAATTCCTCAAATGGATGGATTGTTGGCATCAGGCCATAGCCCCCAAACTTCCTAGTAAGTCATTGGTCCAGATCGTTAGTCTAAGAACATCCTAGCCAGCCATTGGTCTGCTACTCATTAAATTCCACTACTTAAGAATAGTTCCCTGGCCATTTTCTCTTTCTCTTTCCCAGCCCTGAGAGGGGACACTCTGGTTGTCCAACCCACCACACACACACACACACACACACACACACACACTTATTCTCTCTCTCTCTCTCACCCTGGGGGCTGACACTCTGGGGGCAGACACTCTGCCTGTCCACTTAATAAAATCTCTTGCCTGAGTTCCTGCATCTGGAATGTTTTTTCTGAGTGCTTTCATGGATTCTCCATTTTTTCCTTACCATACACTATTTTCCTTTAAAAATTGGTTCATGACAACAATGTCCCATGTATTCATGAAGATAAATAATTATATCTATTTCCTTGAAGATTCCTAGACAAAATCTACTGGTTTTATTGTAGAGTGCAACCAAGAAGACCCAAACAAGCTTGACTTTTTTCTATTAGATTTTTTACATTTATCTTTCATTTCTGAAACATTTTATCACAACCTAGCTTTATTTAATTCATTCAATTTAATTATAAAGCTGATTTTTGACATATAAAAATTGTTTGAAAATGCATTACTGTGAAATGAACATCACAATTAGCATATCTATCACCTCATCTGATTACTATTTTTGATGTGTGTGTTCAGAACATTGAGTTTCAACCTTTGCTTTTGTTCTTTTGATACTTAAAAAGGTTGATAACAGACAACTTTATTTTCTTTTAATTTTTTAATTTGTTTTAGTTTGTTATACTTGACAGTAGAATACACTTTGATACATAATAAATAATGGAGTATAATTTGTCATTCTTCTGGTTATATGTGATACAGAATCCCACTGGCCTTATGTATATGTACACAGGGTAATAATGTCTGATTCAGTCTACGATCCTTCTTATTCCCATACCCCTCCCCTTCCTTCAATCGCCTCTACCTAATCCAAAGTAACTCTACTCTTCCCTAGCCCCACCCCCCATTGTAAATTAGCCAGTTTACACATTGGCATCCACATATCAGAGAAAACATTCACCTTTTGGTATTTGGGAATTGGCTTATTTTGCTTAGCATGATATTCTCCAGCTCCATCCATTTACTGGCAAATGCCATAATTTCACTCTTTTTTAAGGCTAATATTCATGGTATAGATATACATGGTATAGATATACATGTCATAGATACCACATTTTTTTAATCCATTCATCTGTTGAAGGGCACTTAGGTTGGTTCCATAGGTTAGCTATTGTGAACTGAGTTGCTATAAACATTGAATATATACAAAAGGAGAGATGTAATAGAAGGAATTACCTAGCTTTTAGGAATTACTGTAATAGAATTACCTAGCTTCAAAAATGATCAAATTATAAGCAACCTTGTTTCCTAGCTAGTCAAATTCACTTCTCTGTTGAACTCAGTGACTTCACATCCTTATGTCTCCACTGGAATGTGACTTCTCAGGGCAATGATTTTTTTTAATATGTGTTTTTTAGTTGTAGGTGGTCATAATACCTATATTTTATTTTTATGTGGTGCTGAGGATGGAACCCAGGTAAGCACTCTACCACTGAGCCACAACCCCAGCCCCAGTGATTTCTTGTTCTATACCTGGTATATATACAGAATGTAGGATATTGCCAGATATAAGGTATTCAGAATATATTTTTTGCATTGCTCAAACAGTGTTTTAAAATTACAAGTTAAACATCTGCTAAGAGAACAGCAGTTTAACAAGCAGTTTAACTGCTAAGAGTCCCAGTTTAACAAGTTTTAAGACTCTCAGGAGGAACAAAATTTAAATTTAATTTAAAAAATTTAGACAGAAAATAGAAAACAGTATACACTTATTCTATATTGTGTTTTCAAATATTCTATATATTGTTGAAAAAATTTCTAAGTTACATAATTTTAAAAATTAGATTAACATCCTTATACTAATTAAAAAATGAAATCCAGAACACATTAGCCAGCACAATTAACTTTCAAAGTGAAGGAAAATTATGTTTTTCCTAGACAAACTAAAGTTGAAAAAAATTGGTAGACCACCACTAAAAGAAATGTTAAAGAAATTCTTCATGTATAAGGAAAATAATGCTAGAATGAATTTTGGATAACAGAAAAAAGAACATTAGAAGAGATAAATTTGTGCAAATATAATATTTTTAGATCTTTTAAAAGATTTACAAATATAGAAATAAAATATATGATAAAAATGACATGAAAGCTGGGGAAAGGGAAATTGTTGGATAGTTTTAAGATTCTCTTTTTTCACATTGTTATTTGAAAGTAAGTCATGATAATTAAAACATGAAGATGTTAGAGAAACTATTGTTTTTTTTAAAAAAAACAATAGTATATGTAATAGGCCAATAATGCAGATAAAATGATTTTAAAATACAAAAATGGACAGAAAAGATGGAAAAAGAACAAAGAACAGATTGGGCAAAGAGAAAACAAATAACAAACTGGTAGGTTAAGATTAAAGCCATTTATATGAATTAAACATAGTCAAAGAAAATGGGAAAACATTCCAATTGAAAGGCAGACCTCCATTACATATGTCAACAATAACAACAACAAAAAGACATTAAACAAAATGGCATAAATTCATTAAGAGGTGAAATTGCTAATAAAAATACCAATAAAAACAAAGGTGGGAAGCCTCAATGAATATCAAAGGAGATTTCACCATAAAACATATTCCTAGGAATGAAAGTATACATTTCATAGTGAACATAAGAGGATCAAACTTCAGAATTTTCAGGAATCTCCACCTCATGACAACAGAACAAACTTTCTTTCCAACTGCAAACAGAACATTTACCAAGATGGGATATATTAAGGTATATAATAAAATTTAAAAGGTGATATGAAGTGCATTCTGGTACTAGAACAGAATTAAATTAAAATTTGACAAAGTTATTTGGAAAATTCCCAAATAGTTTGAAATTAAACAAAACACTTTGAAAAAATCCATCAGTCCATGAAAAAAATCAGGGGAATTTCTAAAACATAGCTGAATGTCATGAAAGCACAACATAAAATTTGCAGAAGGCAGCTAAAGAAATCCTTAGATTGAAATTCAGGTCTTAATTTTTTATTAGAAAGGAGAAACATCTCAGCTGTATTATCTAAGCTTCACCTTGAAAAGCTAGCAAAAGAAAAAAGCAAATTAAACCCAAAAGTAGCAGAAAGGAGGAAATAATAGTGATAAGGTCAGAAACCAGTGATACACACACAGAAAGAGGGCAACAAGAAAACAATCATTGACAACAAAAGCAGATTCGTGGAGTTGACCCATTTACTTGAAAAGCACCTACCCAGTCTCTCAGGAAAAGAAGATACCAAACAAAAATTTCTCATAGATTTGATGACAAATATTTCAAACAGGGCACCTTTTAAAATGAATTTGTGTATTTAATGACATCCCAATTCAAATTTAGTATTTTTGGTGTGAATCTGTGGAAGCTGTTCCATATGGAATTGTAGTGACACAGCCAAGAATAACAAGGTCGGAGGTTACAAAGTTATTGAAGGAAGGACGGATGGATATGGAATGAAATAGGGCATCAAAAGCGTGCACTGTGTAAAGGATCTCTGTACTTATGACATTAGGCTACTGTAGAAAATGGAAAAAGGATAGCTCTTTAAATAATGCTAGGACAATTGTAAAAATCAATTAATTAATGATCAGGAAGTTAAATGTATCTGTTGCCTTACATCATACACACAAACTTATCTCAAGTGCAATGTAACTTTTAAATATAATCACACTTTTAAATATAATCATAATTAGTCTAGACAAGAAGATAGAAGTCTTTATTGATGACCACTACAGTTAAATTTTTTTATTAAAAAGTGAACAAATCCTGACTACTAGAAACTTAAAAATAGATACATTGGATGATGTTATAACTAAGAACTTCAAAAGATATCATTACAATGCTGAAAGGAAAAGTGATAGTGAAGGAAAAGATATTTGCTAAACCTAAAACAAAAAAAATCTAAGAACTCATACAAATTGTTATAAAATGACAAGTTGAATAGAATTTTAAAAACACAATTCACATAGGAAAACACCTGTGGCCAATAGATGAGATAAATCTAAGGTGTAAGGGGATGGCAAATTAAAACCACGTTATGACAGCATTATTCAAACACAGGTATGACTCTAAATACTAAGGCTGACTGGTGCAGGTGTTGGCAAATAAGTGGAACATGTGGAATTTTCACTATTGGAATTAGTAGAACCTTGTCATTAGGTGATAAAGATGAAGACCTACTACCTACTACCACGACCTATCATTTTCTCTTTAAGGTATGTACATCAAACAAACAAGTGCTTATTTTAAATAGAAACATGCATAATCATGGTAATAACAGAACTTTCTAATAGCTAATATTTTTAAAATTTTTTTATTTGTTCTTTTTAGTTATACTTGAAAGTAGAATGTATTTTAACATATCATATATACATGGAGTATATCTTCCCCTTTTTGTGGTTCTACCTGATGTGGAGTTAACACTGGTTGTGCATTTATACATGAACATAGGAAAGTTATGTCTGATTCATTCTACTGTCTTTCCCATTCCCATCCTCTCTCCCTTCCCCCCCACTCTGCCCTGTCTAATCCAACAGAACCCTGTCCAACACACACAACATTCACATATCAGAGAGAACATTTGCCCTTTGTTTTTTTGGGATTGGCTTATTTTATTTAGCATGATAGTCTACAGTTCCATCCATTTATGGGCAAATGCCATTGTTTTATTCTTCTTTATGGCTGAGTAATATTCCGTTGTGTATATGTACTACATTTTCTTTATCCATTTGTGGAAGGGCACCTCGGTTGGTTCCATAGCTTAAATATTGTGAATTGAGCTGGTATAAACATTGATGTAGTCATTGCATCACTATAGTGTTCTGATCTTAAGTCCTTTGGGTATATGCTGAGGAGTGGGATAACTGGGTCAAGGGGTGGTTTCATTCCAAGTTTTCTGAGGCGTCTCCATACTGCTTTCCAGAGTGGTTGCACCAATTTGCAGTCCCAGCATCGATGTATAAGGATACCTTTTTCTCCACATCATTGCTGTGATTATTGTTACTTATATTCTTGATAATTGCCATTCTGACTAGAGTGAGATGAAATCTCAGTGTAGTTTTAGTTTGATTTCTCTAATTGCTAGTGACGTTGAACATTTTTTCATATATTTGTTGACCAATTATAATAGCTCATATTTAAACTCAGAAAATACTTAGTGAAAGGAGGATGGTTAAATTATATTAATAAAATGAAACAATAAGTAAAGGAAATAAATTATTGGCTCACAGATAAATTTCAAGAACATACTATTAGAAGAGAAGACTCCATTTGGAGGCAATGTAAAGAATATATTGTGTAGCAGTACCAATATACATAATAAAACAAAGAAAAGCAGCTTTGCCTCTTGGAGGGGACAAAGAATCAGGTAAGAAAAGGGCATAAAAGTGGCTTTAATCTAAAATAAATGAAATATTTTCTTTAAGTGCATAGTGGTATGTGGACTTAATTTGTATTTTTATTACTGTAAGCCAACACATAACATATAATCCTTGTAGCAACTTGATATTTTATACGATCTTTAAAAAATACTGTTTCTGGCTCATCTAGCTATTTGCCATTCAGTTGTTGCTTACAGGCTATATTTCATTCCTAACAATTTATTTAGAAAAAAGCTTCATAAAAAGTTTACCCTTTTGCAAATACACTATATATAGTAATAAAGCCAATGATATTTTGACAAATTAATTGACTCAATATTTTTTCCAACTTACCTTTTTAAGAGTTATTGTCTCTCTTCAATTATAATAATGAACTCTTTATAACAAGGCTTTCATATATTGAGAAATAATTTTTCATATTTTGCTATTAATCATGATGTCACAATTATGGATAATAATTTTCAGAATTCAAAGGAAACAAGCAATAAATCATGCAGTGAGGCTTTTTATTCTTTCCTTTGTGTGTATTCAGCACCTGCAAAGCATTGATTAGAATCATTGGGCTTCATGTTCACACAACCAGGGTAAAGACCAGCATTTTCTCAAGGGCAGAGAATATTGAAGACTGTGTCCATAGAGAAACTCACCGCAGCACCTGTGCCTGCCTCATGACTATGTTTTTTCAGTCTCTTGCACATCACCCTCTATACTTTATTGTAGAACAAATACATTTATGGTGCATTTTCCCCCAAATGTGTATGTGGTAATTTGGGGTTGGGTGACAGGGTGGAGGAGCGAGGTTCCTACTAAGTGAATGTAAGAGCTGTTTCTGATTTGGTTTATGTAGCTTATCAAATTAATAAGGTATTCTTTCTGAAATAGTTCACAGCACGTTTCCTACACTACCCTATTTTAATTCAAGTTCTGTAAAGGAGAAATTAAATTTCTCCACAGACACCCTGTTTTAAGTCAGCTGTTTCACTGCTGTGACAAAATGGGTCTAACCAGCACAATTGTAAAGGAGAAAAGGTTTATTTGAGTGCTCACAGTTTCTGAGGTCTTAGTCCATAGAAGACTGGATCCATTCCTCCCAGCTCCAGGTGGGGCAGAACATCATGGCAGAAGAGTGTGGCAGAGGGAAGCAGCTTACATGAGACTGGGTGGGGAGGGGGAGAGGCAGAGGGGAGTCCCCACTCTCTCCATACAAGATATATACCCCAAAGTCACGCCTCAATTCCCTTCTCCTTGAGCCACACCCTACCACTTCAGTTACCACTCAGTTAATCCCTATGAAGGGATTAAATCATTGATTGGGTTAAGACTCTAATTATTTCTCCTCTGAACCTTCTTGCATTGTCTCACATGTGAGCTTTTGGGGGACACCTCATATCCAAACCATAACACGCCCCTTAAATTTATTTCTCAGTGAACACAATACAAAACCTCTTATGAGCAAAAAAAGAATGTTTTTAAAAATAATTGTTAAAATGATCATTACTCAGTATTGTTCTTATTCTAAAGTTGCCTATAATTTAAATAAGATTTTATTATTCAAATTAATACAAACATAATCTGATATAATTTTGAAATGCACTTTTAAAACAGTTTTGTTGTTCTGGTGGTTGTTGGATTTCTTTCTCTTTTTCTGTTAATTTTTTTTTTATTCTGAGACCACACATTTTAGCTCTTCAGTTAGGCCATCAAGTTGTAAAATTTTTTTTACAGTATGTCCTAGATTTTTCTGGTGTTTTATCATCAAAATTTAGTTGGATTTGTGATTTTTTTAAAGATCTTACTTAAAAAAGAATAGGCATGTGAATAGGGACCTCTTTTGTCTCCTTGACTCTGTAAGTTCATATTATGAAATACTTTTTTAACCAAAATATATAAAAATTATAAGTAAACTATAAAAAAGAAACTTTTATGTGTATTATATAGACACGAATCTGTATATATCTACATATATACATATATAATGTGTGTGTGTGTGTGTGTGTGTGTGTGTGTGTGTGTGTGTTTGGCCTCTATACAGAAAACAAAACATATTAATAGGCTGTGAAGAGATTTTTTAAAAAATCTTTTTTAAAAACAGCATAGAATCTGGGGGTTTTCCAAGATACAGGTTCTAAGCCAGATGTGAGTAGAAGCATCTAATGAATAATTAGCACCAGAAAGTTCACATCTTTATTGTTCAAAGTCAAAGACTGGGAGTGGTTTGTAACCCAAGAAACTCAACTTGAATTGTAAGTATTATGAGGTTACAATTGAAATGTCATAATATACCTTGGGCCAAACTTAAAGAGGAAAGTCTTACCAAAGATGACTCAAGTCCTGAAGGAAGTTGTGTATCTGTGCAATATTCAGCTTTGCTTTCCACTCTTTGGCAGGCAGAGGGAACAGGGAAAAGGGCCCAGGACCCAAGCAAGTTGGCATAACTAAAACAAAATGCCATTGCAAAACCAAAACCACAGAAAGTTGAACCAACTACAAATATACTTCAAAAGAAAACTTAATAAATATTGCTTGGTTAGATACTTGGTTCTAGGTAAAAGATAAAAAATGAGAAAGCTCTGCTACTGATAATATTAATACTCATAACCCCCCCCCCACAAAAGAAAGTCAACAACAAATGGCTTCTATCAACTATGTAAAGAGGAATTAACACTACCCTTTTCAATTTTTTCCAAATGTACTTTGGAACTCATATTATGAACACAGTATTACCCTGATACAAAAGAAACACAAAGACACTAAAAGAAAACTACAGGCCAATATCTCTGATGAACGTGAATGCAAAAATCCTCAATAAAATACTAGCAAATTGCATTCAAGAGCAGGTTGAGAGAATCTTTTCTTTTTTTTAATTTTTATTTTTACAGACTGAATTTTGATTCATTGTACACAAATGGGGTACAACTTTTCATTTCTGTGGTTGTACACAATGTTGAATCACACCATTCATGTAATCTTACATGTACATAGGGTAATAATGTCTGTCTCAGTCTACTAGCTTTCCTTCCCCCACCTCCTCCAGTCCCATTTTCCTCTACACCATCCAAAATTCCTCCATTCTTCTCTTGCCCCTGTCGCCACCCCCCCTGCATTATGTGTCATCATCCACATATCAGAGAAAACATTCCACCTTTGGTTTTTTGGACTTGACTTATTTCACTTAGCATGATATTCTCCAACTCCATCAATTTACCAGCAAATGCCATAATTTTATTCTTCTTTTATGGTTGAGTAATATTCCGTTGTGTATATATGTGTATATATACCACAGTTTCTTTATCCATTCATCTATTGAAGGGCATCTAGGTTGGTTTCACAATCTAGCTATTGTGAATTGAGCAGCTATGAACATTGATGTGGCTGCATCACTGTAGTATACTGATTTTAAGTCCTTTGGGTATAAACTGAGGAGTGGGATAGCTGGGTCAAACAGTGGATCCATTCCAAGTTTTCTGAGGAATCTCCTACTGCTTTCCAGAGTGACTACACCAATCTTCAACTCCACCAGCAATGTATGAGAGAGAGAATCTTGAACAAAACATTGATGAAATATGTTGGTTAAGAGGGTGAATCTCTTATTCAGTATTCTTACTGTAGTAAAAAATTTTCCAAAACAATTATTGTATTAGAAATTATTCAAACTCTTCACAATCACAAGAGAGTGCAAATGCTATATTTTTCAAATGCAAATCTAAGGCATAAAATTTTAAAACATTTACATTTAATGGACAATATTTTTAAGACATTGTAAAAACGTATATCAAATATCCTAGCAACAAAGTAAGTTTTTCATAGACAAAATTGGCATTATGAATCTAATGATTTATGATATATATTCAGTTGACCCCACAATTCCATATTTATGAAATTACTGAGAATTTTATGTTCTTTGAAAGTAGATTTATCTTCAATAATATGCATTGTTTTATTTTTGCAAGTGATACAACTTCAGATATTTATAGATATGTGTATACACACTAATTAGAAAGATGCACTATATTATATAACCTAAAATTTTAAGTGCTGCCTTCACATCTTTGAGGCTCCCAGAGTTATTATGAGGCCCTCAGTTCCAACTCCATATGACTTGCCACTCACAGGGAAAAGCTTTCCACCTGTCTACTGGGTAGTTCCTTTACCAATTAGACCATCTGTATGTCACCTGTTCCTCAATGTAACCATTTCATTCAATGTTTTTAAAACATTAAACTATTAGCATATATAGTTATACTTAATAATGGGGTTCATTTTTACATAATCATACAAGCACAGAATATAATCTGCTCAATTTCCATCCCCAGTACTTGATCTTTCCCTCCCCTTCCCCGCCTCCCCATGTTCCATGGAACAGTTTTTATCTTCTGACCAGCTTAGGGAATTATTTAAGCAAATCTCCTTTAGTGACAGCAAACATTCAACCTTCTTATCACTGCAAAGCCTGCTTCTCACAGCCCTTGCTTTTTCACTGCTCCTGAGTGCAATTGCTGGGTGGCTCTGAATTGTGTGCACCATCCTCCTCTTCCAGACTATTGTTAAGTGACTAATAAATTCCTGTCAATACCATTTGTTCAGTGTAGAGTCTCACATATTTGACATCTCATACCATTTATGGTTGGGGGATCTCTCTCACCAATGGAATGAACAGAGGCAATCAGAACAAACACACACACACACACACACACACACACACACACCCTGAATGTATTTTCTTGCTCTGTTAGTTGAAAGGTCTTAGAAACAATGACGACCTGCTATCAACTAGCACACCCAGCACCTGGATCTTGGTTTAAGCATGATTTTTCAGTAAAAGAATCAGAATTTCTTGGAGAAATGAAGCATTCTACGGTTGGGGCAAAAAATAAACTATAAGATTCTCTGGAATCTTATAGTTTATTTTTTTAGAAAAAGCTGAAGAAGTACTTTAGAATTCCACAATGATGGGGCTCTGTTAAAATACACAGAAGCAAAATATGAGAGCTTCTCATGACCAAAGATGGAACAATTTGAGCATCAAAATAAATATAGTAATATTGGATATAAACTCAAAATATAAAACAAATACCTATGAATCCATATTATTATAAATGAATGAGTAAAGAAGTAAGTAGTAAATTTTCCATTTTCTGTGTAGAGACAGTCCAAATAATTTTTGTAGACACTCAGTCCTAAAAGAGGTAGAGCACAATTCCCCTTCACTGTGGCTCTACATTGTAATGTCTTTTCAAAAAGCTACAATGAAAAGGGGGGGGGGAGCGACTTTATGGTGGAGAAGCAAGGCAAACATTGATTTGGCCAGAAGGTCAAGGTCAACATTAACCTTGATGAGCACGTCCACAGTATGTGCCCTGATATAAGTGCTGAGTTTGTGATAGGAATGGTGCTGTGGTTCTGGGGTCCCCTGAGCCCCAAATCTACATCTTACAATGGCACCTCTGTGATCATTCTTCTAAAAAGTCCATTACCCCAGTATAGTTGTGATAAAACCATAATCCAAACCCAAATTGAGGGACTTTCTACAAAATATCTGACCAGTACTCTGTAAATTTCTAAGGTCACCAAATACAAGGAAAGTCTGAGAAACTGTCACAATCCAGAAGAGCCTACAACAAGATGACTGAATACAATATAGTGTCCTGGATGAAATTCTGGAGAGTGAAAAGGATATTGGGCAAAAAGTAAGAAAATTTGTACAAAGTATGGGCATTAGTAAACAATAATATCTCAAAATCAGTTAATTGATTGTGACAAAATCTTACTAATGTAAGATACTAATAATAGGGAAACCTGGGTGTGGAAACTCTGAACTACTTTTGCAACTTTTCTGTACATCTTAAACAGTTTTAAAATTTATTTAAAAAATAATGTACTTTTAAATTTATTCCAAATGTACCAACTGTAACCACATCATTCCCTGTTTTGTTATTGTACCGCAATTATATAATGTCTTAGTCCTGGGAGAAGCAGAGTGAAGGATTCATGAGAACATATACCCTTTTTGAAACTCCCTGTGAATCTATAATTATTGTGAAATTAAAAGTTAAAGATGTTTTTTCTTTAAAAACATTTTTCTATAGCACATTGTTAAGTGAAATTACCAATATTTGTTTACTAACCTACAGAAATAGCAATTTCATATTCATCATTGTAAGTCAACTTTCTATTGGTGTGACAAAATACCTGATAAAATCAACTTAAAGTAGGGAAGGTTTATTTTGGCTCACAGTTTCAGAGGTTTCAGTTCATGGTCAGCAGGCTCCATTGCTATGGGCCTCAGGTGAGGCAAAAACAAAATGTTGGAGGAAAGCTGCTAACCTCATGGTAGTCAGGAAGAAAAGGGAGAGAGAGAGAGAGAGAGAGAGAGAGAGAGAGAGAGAGAGAGAAAGAGAGAGAGAAAGAAAGAGAGAAGGGGGCCAGGACAAGACACATTCCCCAAGGTCATACCCCCAAGAATTCACTCCCTTCAACTCAACCCACACCTCCTACAGTTTTTACCACCACCCAGTAGTCCATTCAGCTATGAATCCAGCAATGAATTAACCCACTGATGAAGTCAGAGCCCTTGTGATCCAAGCACTTCCCAAAAGCCCCATCTTTGAATAATGCTGCATTGGGGATCAAGCCTTCAACACATGAGCCTTTGGGGGGCATTCCAGATCTGAACAATAACAACCACATAATGGTATTATACAATTAAATTGTGGGAACTTACATATTCCAAGACACCTGGGAAGGAGCCTTTTTTCTGTCCACTCACTTTCCAGGCAGGCCTCCTAGAGAGGCACTTTCCCTGAACAGATCTTGGACTTGCACTGTATTCACCCAGGGCAGGTGTGGCTCAATCACTCCTGACCTTAATCGCCAACTCACTTTGTTCTGGATTTCCTTCTCCTACACCAGTGCACAGCTTGAAGAACCATGTAGGATGCTTTTGGGCTTATCTACTCTGGCCTCGGCAAAAATGGTGGGGCCATATATGGCTCTATATGGTGTTAAGGATCACAGAGAGGGTTCTGCTTGTCTTGTACCAGAATATGGAGTGGGAATCTTTGAAGTTTGTCTCAATTTCTGCATGATTAGCTACAAATTAAGGTTTTTTTCCTCTCTTGGGGATATGCTTATTCTTAGAAACTCTCTGGGAAATGGAGCCTAACATCCATCTGAGATCTCCGGAGAAGTCTAGAGGAGGGAGAACCTATAATGCCAACTCAATCTTTGTTTCCCCTCAACCTTTCCTCCTCACACCATTTTTGGAACATTTTACCCAAACTGATTCATCTCTAATTCATCAAGTGTTCTTTTCCACAAGTCCTTTTAGGGCATAAGCTTTTTAGTGACCCATATTTTCCCCTTTTTATTCACTCATAGAGTACAGTCATTTTAGTTTTTTATGTGCTGTTGATTCCACATTTTCTATTCTGAAAATCTTTTTCCCCCATAGAAAAGTCAGTTGAGCAGAACTTGTTAATTCTGGCTTCTTATTTCACTAATTGGATTTAAGTGGTTTTGGTGAGATGGCTTAAGTATGCCAGTTGTGGATATACAGGGATGAAAATGGTAGGGTCCTGGCCTTGGAGCTCATGAACCACAAGTGTTCTTGGTTGGATTTTGCTGCTGTTGCAGTGCTGGGGATGGAACCCAGGGCCTGCCCATGGTAGGGGAGCTCTCTGCCACTGGGGAACACCCCTGTCCCACAGGTGGTTTTAACATGACACCATCCTCTTCAGGACCTAGCCCTTCCCGTGTGTTCTCTGCTCATCATTTTCCTTTGAACATAACAGTAAAGCTCTTATGGTAACTTTCCCCATTTGTTTTCATTTTACTTGAGGCTTGAATTCCCTTGCACTCTTCTCATCTTTGGTTTTACAGTGTTTGTTCTTGGTTGGTTGCATGCCTTTACCTGCCTCTGAAAACTGGGCCTCCTTCTGTAATCTGATTTTATTCAAGAATTCCTCTAGCCATATAAGATATTATTAAATCTGCTTTCTACTTTACATCCTTAGAATTTAATTTGAGGATTCTGAACTATTCTAAACTACCTTCCCTTTTATAGTCTTAGCTCATATGACCTTACTTCCTAAAATCTACCTTTGACATTCAAATTTATTTCCAAGTTTTGTTTTCTTCCACCCCATTTTCTTCTGTAGACAAAAATGCAGATATTTTGAAATGTCTGTTGTTTATGCTGTTGGGTCTCTGAAGAGAGACTTAGGTCATCCACAAGAGCCTTTTCTTTGTTCAGGAGTATCCCCCCATACCATCACCTCCACAATCCTCATGTTGGCATCTATTCTGTGCCAAAATGTGAAAAACAGGGAGAGAGAGGGAGGGAGGGAGGGAGGGAGGGAGAGAGAGAGAGAGAGAGAGAGAGAGAAGAGGAGAGGAGAGGGGAGGGGAGGAGAGGAGAGGGGAGGGGAGGAGAGGAGAGGAGAGGAACTTCCCCATAGGCACTTCTTTGATGTTTCATAAAAGTGAGTTTGCTAATTTCCAGATCCCAAAACATGATCTGTTGTTTCACCTCATGTGGGTTCATTCACACACCCCTTGTGAGTATGTGAGCTCTTTGGTAGGTAATATTTTGAGTAGAGATTGGATATCTTCTGTAGCAAAAGCACATCTCAACTGTCAATCTGCTAACGTGAAAGGTTAACTGCATTTCATTCATTCCCCATGAGAAATGTCCCTGTTCAAATGCTGGCTGTGGACCAAGCCCTGTGTTTGATCTTGTGGTAGAAGATGAGTGAGACAGAGTCCCTGCAATGGAAGAGATCAAATGCCAATAAGACAGACATATCCCCAAAGAACCATAAGCAGGCAAGTGAACAGTAAAACCATATTTGGGATCACAGGTGAACTCACTTCCAAACCAGTTGTTCCCTGGCAAATGTGAATTTCTACTAAGATAAAAACATTACAGCTAAACAAAAATTAGATAATCATCACATTACAAACCATCAACCAACCAGAGATTTTTGTATGCACAGATCAAGTTCAGACTGTATCTGAGTTATGGGGAACTTTTAAAATTTTCATGACAAATGTTATCTGAGGTTTTGCCATTTATATAAACATAAATTAAAGGTAGGTCAAGTGCAAATGTGAATTGCAATGAGAAAATAGGATCTGTGATGAATTATTAATACAAGTTGTTTCTGAAATTATAGTCCTAATAGTATAAATACAGGCCCTCCAAGCTCTTGGCCGCCTAAGGGGCTCCCTCAGGTAAGTTTGAAGATCTGGAGCTAGACAGAGCTCAGAAAGAGTGCTCAGGAAAGGATTTGGGCCAGCTTGGGCACTCTGAAAACCCTGGACCTCGATCTGATCACTTTCATTTTAAAGGAAGTGTATTAGTCAACTTTTTGTCCCTATGACAAATACCTAGGAAGAACAATTTAGAGGAGGAAAGATTTATTTTGGATCATGGTTTCAGAGGATTTAGTCCATGAGAAGCTGACTACATTGCTTTGGGCCTGAGGTAGGGCAGAGCCTCATGGCAGATGGGTGTGGCAGAGGAAAGCTATCATCTCTTCACCTCATGACAGCCAGGAAGGAGAGGGAGGTTGGGATGGTATGGGGACAAGACAGAGTTCCCAAGGGCATGTCCCCCACCAGTGACCTACTTCCTAAACCCTGCCCCACCTGCCTACAATTTCTACCACCTCCCAGTGTCCATTCAGTTATCAATGGATTGATCCACCAATGAAGTCAGAGCCCTTAGAATAGAACCATTTCCCAAAAGCCCCACCTCAGAATAATGCTGCCTTGGGGACCAAACCCTCAACACATGAGTCACTGGGAGAATATTTCATATACAAACTGTAACAGGGACCTTGGGCTGAGGGGAAGCAGAGTAGCCTTTCAGAGCTCCTCAGAAATTTAAGGGGGGAAGTAAAGGAGACCATGGGCTTAGAATCACTGGGGAATACTGCATTACTGAACTCACAGAATGAACCAGCCACAGAATTTTACAAAGGGGGTCAATAAAATGTGAAAAATTATTGACTTTACTGGCAGTCAAAGAACTGCACAATAGAATGACATGCTATTTATTATATACTTTTATAGGCAAAGAGCTATTTATTTATTTATTTATTTATTTTTATTTTTTTGCGGTGCTGGGGATTGAACCCAGGGCCTTGTGCTTGCAAGGCAAGCACTCTACCAGCTTGAGCTATATCCCCAGCCCCCAAAGAGCTATTTAAAAGAGTGGAAAATTAGGCACAACCTAAATGTTTGACAGTGGAATGATGATTAAATTATTTTATCCATATAACAAAAAATATAGTCAGCTACTGCTCTTGAATATTTACTCAGACTATTTACATTATAAAAATATTTATTCAAAATATTCATATTATAACTGAGGACAAAAGCAGAATAACAAAGCCATGATTGCAGTACAATCTCAGTATGCATGCACTTAGAAATACTTATATAAAAGGATGACTTGTTGATGATGGTGGTGTTCTCAGTGGCTTCATTTTTTTTATCTTCATCTTATACCTTTTCTATTTTTAAAGAGTTGTGAGGCTGTATTCTTACAGCAAAAAGTCAGTTTGGTTTTTCAATACTTGGGTCACCTCTGTTGCCTGGGCAACATTTGTAAAGCACTTGGCATACAGGCACTCAATGATCAGTCTCCCCAGTGGTCTTTGTCATGATGTCCTGTCATAGGATGATGTTTCAGGAAATTTTGTCACTTATGCAAAGACACAGCTAATGGCATACCACCTCACCTCAAAACTGGCACTGCTGCATCACTCTCAGTCTTGTTTTCACTTAGGTAAGTGAGGTTAGGACTTTATCACCTTATGCATCTATCGACCATTCGTGACAAAATCAATTTCTCCTAAACATGAATAGTTTGTTTCCTTATCATGTACTAGCTATGCCTGGAGAGATTCTTTATCACTTGTGCCAGACCTTCTCCATGTTCTCCCTGTAGTAGTTTTTTATTTGTTTTTGATTCCACTTACACCTGCCCAATCAGGAGTGGCATAAATAAAAATCTTTACTTAATTCAGCAATCCTTTCTTGGGTCCTACCGCAGGAGGGCTCCTTGCTGTGGGATGTCAACTCTTCTATTTAACTTCACCTTGGTGCCTGGCATGATGGAAGAATGTATCATGCAATTGACTAGAATTTCTTTGCTTTAGAATTTCCTGCCTCCCTCCCTCCCTCCCTCCCTCCCTTCCTCCCTTCCACTGGATTGATCCCAGTGGTGCTGCACCGCTGAGCTATATCCCCAGTCCTTTTGATTTTTTATTTTGAGTCAGCATCTAAGTTGCTCAGGAGGCCTGGTAAAATCCTCCTGCCTTGGCCTCTGGAGTAGTTGGGATTACAGTTGTGTATCTCTATACCTAAAAATGGAATGGATTTTTAAAAATGGTAGAAAGGTACAAGAAACCAATACAGGCCAACCCTGAGAGCCTTTGTTTGCTGTCCCTTTGGCTTCAGACTTGAGGATCCTCTGATTTGTTCAGTGGCTGCTCTGGGCCTTCTGCGGGTTGGGTGAGCTGAAGAACAGTTCACTCAGCTCTGCCACCTGGCTTTGAGTCGAGGTGGGTAAACCCACCTTTCATTACACTACTTAGGGTTTCCTTCATGCTAAGCTAATGGCACTCTGGTTTTGGATGAGGGGAGTTAGCTAACCAGAGTCAATGGTCTGGATCTCAGCGGCCAAGGCCTGGCTAGAGCTTCCTCCTCTAAGGACCAGACACACATACTGTGGATTATAAGGAAATAAAGGGAAAGGAATCCTAAGGCAAGCAACCTTATTAAAATTCAAGCAGCTATTGACTTATTTTGTACAGGAAAATAAAATTTTTCCCATGACAGCTGTTTTTCTCTTCTTATCAATATTTAATTTTCTATAATTGCTGACTAGTGGCCAAACCTCACCACCACTTTTCTAGTAGTTTTGAAAAAAGATACCAGCGAAAGTGGTTATTTTTCTCTGCCTGTGAAAAAGGGAGTTTTTCCTTTCTTCTGAGTAAGCCCCCCATATTTAACCATTTTTCTTTTCTGTCTCTCAACCCTTGGAAACCAAATGCGACAAGTTGAAAATGTCAAAAGCAAGAACCACCTCTGTACTGTGCACGTTGCATGTCTGGCTCTCTGCTGGACCAGAGAGAAGAGATTTGTACTGAACATGGGCAGGTTTTTTTTTCTTGTCATTATTCCCTAAACGATACTATAGGCTGTTAATACAGCATTTCAATTGCATTTGGCATAAGGAAGGATGCATGTAGGGAGTATGGAAATGTTGTATTATTTTATATAAGGTGCTGGAACATCTGTAGGTTTTGGTATGTGTGGGGGTCCGAGAACCAATCCCCTGTGGAAACTGAAGGATGACTGAATGTCACTGGGGCATATTCTGTGTGTAATTCATCAGTCTGTGTGTGATGATTTTTTTTTTTTCAGTAAATTTTCCAGGTGTGCAACCTGCAGGAATAATCAGTTTGGGAACTTTTCTATCCCCTGCAGTAAGAGCCCACATGCTCATTTACTGTTAATCCTTGCCCATTCCCAACTGTGCCAGGCATCATGAATCTCCTTGCTCTCTCTATAAATTTGCCTTTTCTGGTCTTTTCATTTGGATTGCATTATACAAGGTGAGGCCTCTTATGTCTGATTTCTTCCACTTGCCACAATTGTTTCAAGATTTCCCTAAGTCATAGTGTGAATCTGTTCATTTCTTTTACTGCTGAATAGTATTCCACTGTGTGGACATACCACATTTTGCTTATCATTCACCAGTTGATAGACATTTAGTTGTTTTCTAGTTTTGTCTATTGTGAATAAGAACTAACAACAGCCATGTATAAATCTTTGTTTGGACATGTTTTCATTTCTTTTGGGCAGATAGCTAAGAGTAGAATTATTCCATCATATGACAAATTTGTTTAACTTTTTAAGAAACTGCCAAACTGTTTTCCAAGGTGGCTGAACTATTTTATGTCTCTACCAGCAATATATTACAGTCCTCATTTCTCTGTGTCCTTGCCAATACTTGTTACTCTGTTACTCTTTAAAAAAAAAACATTTTTATTAGTTGTTGATGAACTTTTATTTATTTATTTTTATACAGTGCTGAGAAATGAACCCAGTGCCTCACACATGCTAGGAAAGCGCTCTACCACTGAGCCAACTCCCAGCCCCCAGTTATACTTTCCTTTATTACAACCATTCTACTGGGTGTTGAATGGTATCTTACTGTGTTTTACTTTGAATTTTCCAAAAAGATGGTGAGCATCTTTTTGTGTGCTTATTAGCCACTGATATACCTTCTTTGGTGAAATGTCTGTTCTGATGGTCATCCATGCTTTTGGATGGGCTTACTTATCTTACTGAGGTGTGAGGATATGTTTTGCATTTCAGATGCAAATCACTTATCAGCTATGTGTTTGGCAGATGTTTTCTCCCAGTATGTCACTTGTCTTCACATCTTATGGAGCACAAAACTTTTCAATTTTGATGAGATCAAACTTAATAGTTCTTTACTTTTACATTTTGTATTGTGCTTTTGGTGTCAGATCTAAGAAATCTTTGCGAAGCCCAAAGTCTTGAAGTTTTCTTCTATATCATCTTCTAGTAGTTGTATGACTGTGTTTCTTAAATTTAAGTCTGTAATCCATTTTGAGTTAATTTTTTGCATTGTGGAAGGTGAGGGTTTAAGTCCATCTTACATATGAATATCCAGCAGTATCAACACCATTTGATAGAAAGACAATTGCCTTGGCATTTTTATTGAAAATAAATAAATTGACTGCAAATACAAATTTCTTTTCTTTTTTTTTTTTTAATTCCTGGAGAGACTGTTCTGTTCTTGGACCCAACTGTTGGTACCATACTGTATTCATGATCATAATGTTATGGTTAAGTTTTGAAGTTAAGGTAAAGTCCTCTATCTCTGCTCTTATTTTTCAAAATTATTTTGGCTATTCATGGTCTTTTACAATTCCATGTAAATTTGATGATCATTTTGTCAAGTTCTAAAATAAGCATACGAGATTTCAATAAGGATCACACAGAATCTCTTGAGCTTGAGGAAATAGTTTATCAACATTGAGTCTTACAATCCATGAACATGAAATATCTCTTAAATTCTTAGACGTTCTTTAACTTTGCTTAGCAGTGTTTTGTAATCATTGGTGTACAAATCTTATATTTGTTAAATTTATCCGTAAGTGTTCATTCTTTCTGATGTTAATGTGAAGGGAATTGTATTTTAAATTTATTTTTCAGATTGTTCAGCATTTGTATAGATTTTTGTATACAGCTCTCATTCTGGGATTGTGTTTATCAGTTTTTATAGTGCTTTCATGGTGTTCTGGGGAACATGACATCTTTAAATAAAGACAGGCTTTTTTCTTTCCAACGTGGTCACCTGTCACCTTGGTCCTTTGACTTGTCTAATTGCATAGCCCCATTTTTATCCCAAGGCTGATGCTGCTGAAGCTGGATACCCTTGGGGACTGACTGCCTCTGGCCAGGGACTCCTGTTGTGGCCTTCAGTGGCTCAGGAGGACACCACAGTGAACCAAAGCAGTCTTCCAGCTTGAAGGTGGCTAAGGAAAAGCTGATTTCACTGTAGAGGCCCATCACTGTGGCCAGGGGCACTGAGTGAGGTCTCTGGAACATAGTTGGGAATCCCCTAGTTCTCAGGGTCTTGCTGAAGATTCTAATGTGTGGCTTCCACTACCTCATTCCTCCAAGCACTCTTAGATTGCATCAGGAGTGCACTGCTGGGCCCCAAATAGTAGCCCCAGATTCTTTTAATAAAATTCACTGTATGTTATCTCTTAAAGTTGAGGGAATTAGCAGGAATCTTAGAGTACACCACAGAGGCTTTTGGGAGCTCAGAATAACAGACTGCAAGGCCTGTGGCTTTAGATAAATGTTTCCCCAAACAGAGTTCAGGGCCTCCTGTCTTATACTTCTTGTTTTTAGCACAGAAAGAGATTTAAAGATGAGAGGGAGTCATTTTTCATGGGAACTAAAGAGCTTCAGGGAAGGCTAGGCTGCTTTCATTGGGGTGAATTAGAATATCTGAGGAAGTGAAGTTTAAAGAAAGACTATTCAATACTATAATTTTAATTTTGTTTTCGAACTCTGAACTTCTTTTGCTGCAATATAAGCTAAACAGTTAAATTCAACAAAATCGTCTTTATTGTTGAAGACTGCAGAAAATACAGTGAGTCTCAAAGAAACTTGACCTTGTGGATTTCTACAATCCTGCGGATGGAGACTGCACTGGAGAAATACCACTATGATGATCCCAGGTTGAAGCTGAATGGGAAAGATTGGCCATCTGTTTGTGTCCACTGAAGGCTATTTGCCAAGAACAGATTTTAAGTGCTTATAAATGCAAACATTGGAAATGAAGGACCATCTTGTTTAATGTTGATGCAGGGTGAACTGGAAAAAAAAAAGGCTGGGGCCAAAAGTAAGTTCAAAATAGTGAAAACCCTTTATTTTCTTTGTCAAAAACTATGATGAATCCAAAAGCAGTCCACAAAGCATCATTCAAAGAGATCTCTGTTTACCTCCCTAGCTTACTTCTGCAAAACTTTTTCAAAATTATTTTGGTTTTTCAAGGTCTAATTCCACACACATTGTAGGATTAATTTGTCAGCTGCGCAAGAAAACATGCTGGACCAGGTGTGATGGCGCATGCCTGCAATCCCAACGACTTGAGAGGCTGAGGCAGGAGCATCACAGGTTCGAGGCCAGTCTTAACCACTTAGAGGGGCCTTAGGCAACTTATAGAGACCCTGTCTCAAAATAACAAATAAAAAAATCACCCTTGGGTTCAATCCCTCGTTTAAAGAAATGCTGGAACTTTGATAAAGACATTATCTGGAATTTGGGGAGAATCAGAAAGCAGCTTGCTCTGAGGCGTCTTTTTTCCCTGTTCACACAGTCTTTTTCTTTCTCTACCCAAGTCTCTCATCCCAGGAAGTAGTGGGCCAGGAGTCAACCCTGTCACCTTAAAACATTGAAGAACCTGTGGACCATATGGAGTCCCCATTTCAGACACTTCACAGGAGCATGAGTACAATTCCGGGGTCTGATGAGCACCGAACTGTGCACTGTGATGAGCGCCTTATGTGTTCATTAGGATGCCAACAGTTAATGACCCTGAAGCACTTTATATACCACCTTCTAATTCTTGCAACAATTCTAGGAAAAGGCAATGGTACCCCATTTTGCAAGGAGTCTGCTAAGGCTCAGAGAAGTTGATTAACTGTCTGAGCTTACAGCTATTAACTAACATGATAGAGTTTGAAACCAGGCCATCTGCGTCAGTCCATGCCCTTGATCACAAAGCTGTTGCCACTTCTCAGGGTATATTTAATCTCAGTTCATTTTTACAATAGCTTTCCTTTTTCTCACTTAAAACTAAGTCTCAAGGTGCTAAAGGTCACCGGCCTGAAAGTCACACAGCTATTAAACAGGAAAAATAAGCACTGTGGGCTTTGTCTCTTCTATTACATAATGCTGCCACCTGGTGGTTAAATCTATGTACTTCCTTACACATCCATAACCTATTTCCAAAAATGATTTGTGGTTTCTTAAAATTTCACATTTTTCCTCGCAAAAATCCCCAAAGTACTGAAGTAAGAGTGAAAGGAAAAATCTAGATAATAATTGAAGTGTGTCTGAGGAAATGTATTTTAAATGAGAAAAGATTGAGCTCTGAGTTTCCTGGCAGCCGAGTCAAAGAGGAAAACTTACTTGTCCTTTTGTTCTTAATGCCCAGTAAAAAGTAGACTGATTAATCATAGCAGTTTTCCTGATTTTGAAATTAATCAACATTTCGACAACAGCATTAAAAACACTGGAGGTACCCTCTGTGTGGACATTCATTTTCCTGGAAAAGCCAACCTTGGATCCCAATAGAACAGATTGCTATTTATATAGGAGCGTTGTCTCAGCCCTCTCCAGTCCCAGGGGGTGGACTATTCCCTCCATCAGATCCTCTCCTTCCTGAGAGGAGAATCTCCTGTTCAGGCTTCTGTAAATTATCCACTAGGTTTTTCAGGCCCAGGCGTCCACATTTAATATAGTTTTGGCTCGGTTGTGTTTCAGAGACAGCATGAAGGGTGACTCTTTGATTTGGATTTTGGGGGTGGCAACAATGGTGCACTATTGTGGGGTTAAATCCAGAGATAAACTCAAGACCTGTGCTGTCCAATAAAGTAGCCACAAGCCACATGTGACCCTGAGCGCTCGAATTGTGTAACTGGTCTGTGCTAAGAAGTTCTGGAGGTGTAAAATCCACACCAGATTTCATATAAAAATAAAATTAAAACATCTCCTTTTATCATTTTTGTTCTCATGACATTTTGACATAGTTTATTTCCTAATGAATTAAATAAAATGTTATTAAAGTAAATTTTGCCAATTTCTTTTTATTTACTTGTTATAAAATATTTATTTATGTTTATTCTTTGTGGTATAGTGAATCAAACCCAGGGCCTCACACATGCTAGACCAGTGCTCTACCACTAAGCTAAATCATCAGCCCTATTTTCTGAGCATTTAAACAACATGAAATTAACTATAGCATAAAGTATGAGGTAGGGATCTAAGTGTTTTTTCATATAAGATGAGTTAATGTATACAAGAACTTTAAATGTCTGATTCACCCTTCTCACTGATTTGAATTTCTTTTTATGTTTTAAAATGTGACTTCTGAAGAATATAAAATTGCATATATGGCTGGCTCTGTAGTTCGGTGACAGAGTGCTGGTCTAGGCCATTTACCTACCTCTTCCTGACCTTAGAGAGAGGCACTGTGGTCACCATATGCAAAAGTCCAGGTACCCCAAGAATCTTCTGTGCTATCCAGGGGAGGACCTTGATTTGTCCACCAGACTTAGGCTGGCTCAGGGAGAGGGGTTTTAAAAATGTGATATGAACTACCCCAAAGCTGGGTTATACTTGGAGAACTTGGCTAAAGTGCTCAGTGTCCCAAACAAAGTTTCTCTGTCAGTTCAAACACCTGGTTCTCTGTATAAAAATACAGAGGTAAAAGAGTTAGCAGGGAGGGAGTCAAAATGTGAGCAGAGGAAAGAGAAAGCCAGTTTGTGTTTCTGGAGTCCAGAATTTGCCACTCCAGGTGCCTGAAGTGGGTCTCTCTTTTGAAAAAGTCTCTCCAGTCTCGGTGTGGACTAGTCACTCCATTAGGGGGTTGGGTGCCACGGTTTGGACTTCACTTGCTGAGGCAGGCTCTGCTTTGCTGCTGCGAGGCCCAGAGCTTCCACAGGCCAATCTTTGCAAATTTCCTTTTGGACTTGAAAAGCCTGGAGACAGAGAGATTAGAGCATAGAGGTTTTGCAAATTACCAAAATCCCAAGCACATACAAGTCCATATGTTTTCAAGCACACAGAAACCACAAGCCCCCAATCACGTTAACGGAGCTCATTATTCCTGAGATTTCATATTTTCTCCCTGCATCATGTGTTACAATATCATGGGTCAATTTCCCAGGAGTTTTAGCTGCTTTTCTCAGACTGCACCAATTATATCAATAACAAACTCTCACAATCACATCAAACAAATGTCACCAGATCCCCATGTGACATACTCTGCATAATGACTAAGTGAAACAAAATTCTTTTAGAAAGTCCTTGGAGTATAGCAGATCACAAGTTTAAGAATCTTTGGCAAAGTCCAAAAGAAGGGAAGCATCAAGCTCCTGGGCAGCTGGCCAAAACATGAAGGAACTTGCCTGGATAGGCTTCTTCATTTTCCAGTTTTTATTATTATTATTATTATTATTAGTGGTGGTGGTGCTTGGGATACAGCTCAGGGTTGTGTATATGGTAGGTAAATGCTCTGCCGCTGAGCCTTCCAGTTTATTCTTCATGTAGCTGAAGATATACTACAATTTTTGTGTAAGATTAGGTCTGGTCAGTTCCCCTACCCCCGAAAAAAAAAAAAAATCAGCAGAAGTGCCTGTGAGCCTTCTACATTGTACCTTTTCTTTCAATATGAGCTATCACATCAGAGGCACATAAGGGTGGGAGCCAGGTGAGATCTTTTCCTGGAACTCAAAGCAAGGAAGGGAACAATGTGAAGCACTTCACTGAGACCCATAGGGCTCACTGTGGGGTCTGGCCATGTGGTTGATCTGAATTTTGGTGGTTGAATTTGAAAGTCTCCTTTAGCTACAGTCGCTGAAACCTTCCAAGGTAGCTGGCTCATAGTGGGTGCTCCCTAAGTCTGAGAATGAAAGAATAAATCCAGCAGAGTGGATTGGCTATGTCTTGTTCCCTGTTACCTTGGGCTATGTGTCTTGGACTGTCCCCAAATCTTCAGGGCATCCCGGAAAGAGTCTTACATCCAGCCCAGCTCTCATAGGAGAGCAAAGCCTCTGGGTTACTAGGTGCTCAACAAACCCCCGCCAAAGCAAGGGAAACCTTGGGGTACTGGAGTGGAGCCTATGCTATTTGCAGCCCTCCCCTAGGAGGCGTGGCCATTCTAAAAGTTTCATTTATGCGGAGTTTGAGGAAGGTCTGCTCAGGGGCTCCGTGGCCTCCCTCCCTCCTCCAGGAGGCTTCCTGCTCCAGATGGTGCTTCCAATCCTAGGGGTTTAGGCAGTTATCCTAGAGCCCAGGATGGCTCACGTTTTCAGGACCTGCGTTCTCAGTCATGGCCACACGGGGGCACCCGGCTCCCGCTCTTGGGTCAGGGTCAGAGACTTGCGAGACAGGCGGGCAGATTTGGTGGTTCCTTAGGGTTGCATGATCCCTGAGCTTTCCTCCCTGGAAGGCTACCTGAGCATCTGAGGTACTCTGTAGACTCCCCCGACCCATGACTTTGTCTCTAAGGAGGCCCAAGCATGGACAGCTCATCCTCTGATCAGTAGTGTAGCCTGATTTCAGCCCATACTCTATGAAATAACAACACCCTGCTTGTAGGGGTGTTGAGACACTGAAGATTCCACCATTGGGAGAAGGTGAGGGTCTTTGGGGTATCCTCTAGAATGAGAGGTGGTGTCCCAAGTTGTGCCCCGGCTGGGAGGAGACTACAAAACCAGTGTGATGGACTGGCCACGTTCTCCCAGTGTTCCTGTCCTAACAAGTTTCTTTTTTCACTGGTCTCTTGGAAAGAAGTGCTGCCATTGGAAGCACGATCTCTGGTCCTCCATCTTGTTCTGGTCGTCACAGGGCAGGGAACCTGATTACAGTAAAGGCTGGGTTTCTGTTCTACCCAGGTATAGACCAGATGACTTTGGAACTAGGGGCAACTGGCAGGCTGATAGGTGTTATAGGTAAAAAGGACCCACAGCCCTGGACTTAGTCCTGACAGGCATTCTCCTTACCTCACATGGTGACTCCTCTGACCCAACTAACCCAGGGACACAGGTGCTGGCATGTGTCTCATTTTGCAGGTGAGGAAACTGGACATTTGGGGAACATGCCCATACTACCAGCTGAAGGAGGCAGATCAGGCACTGGAGCTCAGGAACAGCCTGCAGCAGAGTCCATGACCACCCCAATGCTGCCCTTCTGTAGCTCTGGAACCTAGAGACTCAAAGGTCCACTCCCTGCTCTCTGATAACCTGCAGCCTCTCTGATTTTTTGTCTGAGCTCAGCATCTTTGCCTTCCATGTCACCTAGGCCTGGAAGCACTGCTGGGTGGCATGAGCTTCTTGCAAGGCACCTAGGGTAAGGCAGGCTCAAAAGGTTCTTGGCAAATAGCTTTCCTTTCCCTTCTCTTCACTACAGGCTGCCGACAAAGGCTTGCAGATCCAGTGCTTGGAGTTCCAGTTATGAAGGGCCAGTGAGGGGGCCAAGGGAGCAGGGGTCTTGCAACTATAGGGGGATTTTTCTGTTTTGTAAGTGAAGGTGAAGATCTAGAGTTTATATATTCAAAAAATATTGAATAGAGCACTTGCTCTGTGTCAGACCCAGACCCAGTTCCAGTGCTAGGGATAGGCAGCAGGAAAGGGACCAGGGAGAAGGACACCAATCCCTACCTCCTCAAAACTTGCATTCTGGTACAGAAAATAAGATGAATGTGTCAAATGGACTGTTGAATGATAATGGGAGCTGTACAAAAAATGAAGCCAAAACAGGAGAGAAGTGTGTGTGTGGTCTTGTGTGTCTCTATGTGTTATGCAGGTGGTATGTGTGTGTCTCTATGTGTTATGCAGGTGGTATGTGTGTGTCTCTGCTGTGTGTCTTTGCAAAGATTCTGTGATCCAGGGGCCAGGATAGTTCTCATGGAGGAGGTGCCATTGCACTGGATTCCTGAGAGATGGGAGCCAAGTGGCCCCCTGTGACCTGTGGTAGCCAGGGCTGGACAAGCACATTTACAGGTGATGGTGTAGCTGGGGCCCTTAGAGTTTTCATAGCTGGCATCTGCAGATGAATGCCTCTCAAAGGTTCAGAGGCAGATTCCTATAAAAACAAGGTCACTATTGCATGGAGATGAGCAACTACAGAAAGGCGAATGTCTTCAGAAGGAACTGCAGGTTATAATAATTATATATTTGACTAGGTGGTAGCCAGAATCTAAAACTCTGGAGAGCAAACAGAGATACTTGAACTTCAGATGGTGTTTAATTAAATTAATTAATTAATTAATTAAACTTTATTTATTTATTTATTGCAGTGCTGGGGACTAGAACCCAGGGTTTTGTGCTTGCAAGGCAAGCACTCTACCAACTGAGCTATATCCCCAGCCCCAAATAGTGTTTTATTTAAAAGCTTGAGGAGAGGCTGGGGATATAGCTCAGTTGGTAGAGTGCCTGCTTCACAAGCACAAGGCCCTGGATTCAGTCCCTAGCACCACAAAAAACAAACAAAAACAAAAACAACTTGAGGAGTTTTGTCAACTGAGGAGGCTGGGACCATAATGTCCCCAGGTGCACCAAAGGGTCCCACCTGGAATTCTTGCTGCAAGAAACCTGCTAGCTGTCCCCTCGGTGAACCTGAAGGCAGCATCCTGGATATCTCTGAAAGCCAGCGCTCCCAGCCAGCATGGCTCTCACTGTCTGCTCTGATGCCTTACAAGCATGAGTGTCTGAATGCACGATCAGATTCAGAAGCCAGTTTAGTCTTGTTAAGCACTTGGGGGTGGACTTTGTTCCAATTTGGCCCAGTCTTTCCTGGCTCTATCATTGGAAGTTCCATATCCATGGAGATCCTCAGTCCTGGGAAAACATGGAAGGCTGGTTATCCTGTTGCTTGGTGATCTTGAGGGACCTTGAGGTGACCAGTCTCTACCTGCTTCCCTATATGTAGCCTGTGTACAGCCCCTAGGGCACTCAGTTGGATGCTGTGTTTCTGTGAGGGCCATGCAGTAGGTGGTACTCAGCTGAAGGCAGGCCCCGTTCCTGACTACATTTGGGGGTGATTTTGTAGACTGACGAATCTCAGTTCAAAACTATTATGTGACCTTTTGGAAATAACTTCACCTCTCTGAGCCTCAATATTCTTGTGATGAGAAAGTGCATCAGGATGTTGCTGGGTCTCCTTCTCCTACCCTTCCTGAGAACACCTCTACTCTGTGTCTCTTGCAGGTAATTTTCACCCCTTCTCCAGAACCTTTCACCCCTTCTCCAGAAGCATCATCCTGTCTGCTTGGGCATCATCTCCTTCAGGAAGTGTATCTTTAGCCCTGCTCTCTGATGGAGCCCCGTGCTTGCCTCTGGCTCTCACCATGCTGCATTCAGGGTGCTGGGCTCAGGGCTTGACCCCGACCCTGTGAGCTCTGTGAGGATGGGGCTTGTCGGTCATGTGGCCCTCCAGCATCCACACTGCAAGACTTTTGTGTCTCAAGGGCTTTAGCTTTGCTTTGCCCCTGCACAGGGCAATCTTCCTTCAGCTCTGCACGACTTAGAAACTCCTTGAATTTCCTCCATCAAAGGCCTCCCACCTCAGTGCCTGCCACTCTGGAACCAGGGCATAGACATTGGCAGTTAGGGGCAATGGCCTCCTTCCCCATGCAGCAGAAATCCCTTGATCCATACTGATGGCCAATGTCATCTGTCTGGGGCTCTTGGGTGTGGCAGGGCCTGAGTGTGTTGTTAGATGTGGCCAGATTGAGTCTCTAGACTGTGGAGATGAGTAGATGGGGCCTTGGGTCATATGTGTGTATATGTGTGACTCTGTATTTGTGTGTTTTGTGTTAATGTGTAAGCATGTTTGAGTGTGAATGCTTGTGTGTCAGTGTGTATATTTTTCAGAGTATCATGTTTCTGTGAAAGTGGGAATGTGTGTGCATGTATTTCTCTGCATGTGTTTCTGCATGTGTATGTACATTTCCATAAGTGCATGTTTCTCTGTGTTCATGTATGATCATGTGTGTAACTGTGTATGATGTGTTTCTGTGTGAACATTCTATGCATGTATTTCAGGGTGTGCACATGTGTGCATATGCCATGAGGGCCTGTGAGCCCAGCCTCTTAGTAAGGGGGCAGTGGGACAGGCTCTCTTGCTCATTTTGTCCTAGGACAGGAGCCTGTGCTCACTCCCCCTGACTCCTCTGTCTTCAGGAATCTTACTGGGCTCTCTCTGTCTGAAGATGCAGCAGAATTGGTATTGGGAGTGGGGGCCCAGTTTGGACCCCCGACTATGATGGTGGCCTCCTCCCCCAGTAATTATATGTGAGAGCTAGGGCAGAAGTTAGGTGGAGCCAAGTGCTCAAGGCCAAGCTGACCCACTTTGCATTCCTTCATGCAGCATGGGACCTCACTTGCTCACTGGAAGTGAGCTGGAAGCAAAGGGGGAGAAGGAAAGAACAATAAATGCTGAGAGTCTGAGCTCTATATCACCCATCCCTGTGTCAGGCAGGACAAGGGTAGGAGAGTCCGCCTTAGACCCCTAATGATACCAGGACATCTTGTCCCAGGCAGCAACTCTGGGGCCTCTTATGTGGCCCTGAAGCAGATGGCTGCCCTGCCTCTCAGACCTCAGCCCTCACCAGAAAACAGTCCTGCCTCCTTTCTCTCAGGTGAGGGGGGCAGGACCAGGCAGGGCATAGAACACCAGCTCACAGCGGAGAGCTCTGCCTCCTTGGCCTCCCTTCCTTGGCCGGGGCATGGGCACATGTTTTCTGACTGATACTGTTGTACCTGATGAAAATAAGATCATCCAAGCCCTTCATGTAAAGCCCAAAGAAGCCTTTATTTTAGCTGGCCAGTGACGACCACCCTTACACCTAAAAGCAGTGTGCCAGGAAATCGCGCATTAGTTTTTTGTTGCCAGCATTTGTGGGGTGCAGGAAGGGATTAGGGTGGGTCTACAGGGAGGGGAGGGATAGGGAGGGAAGGGATTAGGGTGAATTTATAGGTAGGGAAGGGATTAGGGTGGGGCTGACTCTCCCAATGGTGCTGGAGAATCTCCCTGGGGAGCACAACATTTTAATCTGTTCTCTGTTGCTATAATAATACATCTTCCAACAAGGGAGGCAGTGAGCCCCTATCCAGCTTGGAATGGGTGGAACCATATGCATGGGGAGGAGGACGGGAGCCTCCTCTGTCTGGTGTAAGCAAATATGGGACTCTGTTGTTTCCCCATGGTTAGAATAGGAACAGGCCTCAGATGTGCAGGCTCCAGGGTTGGGGACTAGATTGCCACTTGTCTCTCTTCTCTTGGCCTTGTAGACAGGTACTCCCCATGTGTGGCAAGCCTGTGGGGTTGTCCTGGGCTCCCCTTCTTTCCACCAGGTGAGGGTGTTGAAAGGAAAGAGGGTTTTCCTGGCTTCATGGCAGGATCCCAAGGATGGAATCCATTCAGGTCATCTCGCAACCTCTGACAGTAGCCAGCCAGGAGATGGGCTGCTTCTAGGAGAGGGAGTGGAGGAGGCTACAAGCCAGGCCACATGTATAGACTGCTGCTACTGTCCCCATGTTACTGAGTGCAAAACAGGTTCAGAGAGGACCAAATGCCTAATTCATGGGCCGGAAGCAGTGAGCTGAGAGAGCTCCAGCATGCTCTCCTTGATCTTCCCAGCCTAGGTGGAGGGCCTGGGGGTCCCACCCCTTAGGTGAAACACCCAGTGTCAGGGCCAGGTCCTCCAGGTGTCCATCCCCGGCTGGACCTCTGGGTGTGGCCCACTTCCATCCCTCATCTTTGTGCAATCCCCTCAGTTGGCTGGCAGAGTCGCCAGTCTCTGCGTGCTCCTGCTTAGGAAGAAGAGCTAGGCCTCCCTCCCACAGGCCCTGATCCCAAATATTGCTCAGTACTCCAAAGAAGAACAGAGGGTAGGAAGCATGGCACCCACCCACGGAGACAAACACGAGGCTGTGGTCATCACACAGACACCTCCTGATCCTCCTCTGGTGTAGGAAAAGCCTTGCTCTTCACCCCATGGGAGACTCACACCCCCATGCTGCTGGCCAGGTGACGTCCCTCACGTGCCATTTGCCATTCAGGACACATTAGTCATCTTTGATGAAGTGGCTCCATTGCCCAGGCCTAGAGGCCATCCCGATTTCTTGTTTTCTGGCGTTGCAGCTCCTTTGCTGATCCTTCTGCTCTCATTTGCTGACTCTGGGCTCTGGTCATATGTCTCCCTGCAGAGGGATGCTCCGGCCATTCTCTGTGCAGTTGCTTCTCACCTGAGCCAGCAGCGTGGTGTGGTGTTAACTCACCTTGTTTGGTTCCTCCCTCACACTCAGTGGATCTGCATTTTGCTGTCATGGACTGTAAGGTGTTCTCTACAACAAAGTTTCTTCACAACAAAATTCTGCTTGGCTCTGAAGGCCCCGTTTCCACTGGAGAACAGAAGCTGGTGCCATTCCAGGTATGAGGGCCATTTCTCTTGTAAACACAGTCACTCTCAGGGAGATGCCCTGTGATGGATCAGGACACTTTTCCCCTTTCCAGGGTGGGTAGGATGATGAGGGTATGTGGACGTAGTATCCTGTGTCAGGGCTCCTTATGTTCTCCCTGGCCTCAGCTGAGGGTTTCTGGTCTATCAGGGTTGGGTGGTGGCCCTATACCACTGTTCTTTCTGCTATTACTATAAACTCCACTGCACTTCCTCTTTATTCCAACCTCACCACCTCTTCCATGGCTGTGTCTGCAAGTGGGCACAGGTGCCCAGAGAGGTGTGCCTGTGGGCCTTGTGCTGGGTCCCCATTAGAGGCCTTCTCCTTTATTGCTTTATCTTTCAACCAGGGAACTCAAAACTGCCAGCAATCCTCTCTCCCTAAATAAACCCCAGACATGGACAGGGACAGCAACCCTACACCATCCCGTCTGGTTCTCAGCAGCAAGGTGAGGTTGGGACTGTTAAATAAAACGGTATAGGCGGCCACCGACTTGGATGAAGAGCTTGCACTAAGCCCAGCAAACCTAACCAATCCAGAATTTCATCACAGTAGCTGAGTTTTAGTTAATTGTAGGAGGCTCTGTACCAATTAACCCATTACACTGGGACCAATGAAGCTGTGTTTGTGCATTTCCATTTCCCACAAATATTGTCAGATGGTATTGATGGCCAGTGTCCTGTTTTAGTTCTGGGGGCTTCCAAGTTTGTGAATTTGTTATAATTTTATGTTTCTTTGCTCAAATAAACTCAGCTGAATTTGAAAGTGTAAGCGTTTCCCCCTTTACCAGTACTGTGAAAGGGGCTGCTGAGGTTCCTTGTGGAGTGGATGAGTAGTAGGTCTTTGTCACACCCAGGCCTGTCTGACTCCACACATGGTTTTACACAGACCCTATGGGACTCCCTGGAGGATGGTGAATTGAAGGATTAACAGCGCCAGTGTAGGCAAAGGGCCTAGTGGTGATGAAGCACCATGCTGAGAATAACCAAGGCAGCTCCTGCAGGGGCCCTGTCCATCCCCTAGCCACAGTCCAGTCCCAGCCCCAGCTCCAGAGAAGAGGGAAGTCTGAACGTGAGTCAACTGGAAAATGCACAAAAGGTGGGAGAGGCAGCGAGAGCCTCAGGAGGCTGTGACTCCACTTTTTGGGGGAAGCCCAGCTATGCTTTTTGGGGAGGAGGGTTCTCACAAAATGACCACACTGGGATTTGTCTCTGCCCATCTGTGAGGAGACTGCCTGGAGCTGGGCCTTCTCTGAGAGCCATTGCTGAGGGTTAAGATGCAGCCTTGAGCAAAGCTGAATTTGGCCCAGGGGCAGGCCAGGATTCACTCCTAGCTCCCCTCCCTGCTTCAGCCTGCCCAGTCACCTGGGCCTTTCCATGTAGCCTCGTGCAGAGTCAGCTTCGCCCCAGGCCCAGAATACACAGTGGCCTCAATACTTTTCCTTTCTCACCCCTCCCTCCCGATACTCACACCTTCACAACTGGGCAGCTGGGGCAGCTTGTCTCCACTGAATTCCTGCTTTCCCCTTCAGGCTGAGCAAGGTGTGTGTGTGTGTATGCATGTGTGTGTGTGTGTTGGGGGTGGTTCCAGGGCTGACTGCAGGCCTCTGGCTGTCTCCCTCATCTTGATTTTCAATCTGGACTCTGTCATCTCACTCACCCTATTTCATGACCTATTGTGATAGTTTCCTGGGTCTGAGTTCCAGAACCCAAGTCTCTCAAAAGGCACCCCAATTAAAGGGTTGATTTTTCTGTGTTATCTCCAATTTTGAACTCCTGTGTCCTTCCGATAGTACCTAGTTGCCAACAGATTGCTTAGAAATCTGAGGTTCTCACTCTTAAATCCCAGTTGATTTGTAGGCCCTCATTCTTACTCGTCAGTAATAGGATCTCACATCTGCCCTCAGGAGGCCTGTGCTGTGCACTGTGTACTCCCTGGCCTTGACTTTGGGCCATGGGGTCTTAGCAGACAGGAGGTTAGCAGAGGCTTTGCATGTGCTTGAGAGATTGGCTTTGCCCTCCTGCGCTCCAGTGGTTGAGCCTAGATGAGAAGTGCTGCCTCCTGGCAGCTGCCGCCCCCTGCATCCAGGACCCCAGAATGAACACACAGGGAGCAGGCCTGAGCTCAGCTGAGCTGAGCCCTGCCAGGTCCACAGCTGAAGCTATTTGTGGTATGTCGGGGAGGGGGGGGTGTTTGTGGTGTGTGAGGTGTGTGTGTGGGGTATGTTTGGTGTATGTGATGTATATGGTTTTGTATATTGTATGTGTGTGGTGGTGTGTACGTGCTGTGTGTGCTGTGTGGTATATGAGGTTTGTGTTATAGGATGTGGGTGTGTGGTGTGTAGTGTTGGTGTGGACAGGGGAGGACCTAGTCTCCAGTCAGCTTTCAAGCAAATGGCCTGCACCACCTAGTTCAGGGACTGGGTTCCTATCCAGCATTGCCTGGGATGGTATTCCTCAAAGACTTTGAAGTTGAATTCAGCCAGACAGTCCCCTCCCCACCCTGTAGCCTTCCACTTATGGAATGATTGACACCCCATGGGTAAATTCTGCTCCACTTTCTTTGTCTCTTGGGTGGAGCAGGGGCAGTTGTGTCTAGTCTGAGTCAGAGAAGACACCACACCAACTAGCTGAGGGCTCCCAAGCACTGTGCACTTCTCATGCTGGAACTGAAGAGCAAGATCCTTATGTGCCTCCCCAGATGTGTTTGCACACTGGACAGGTGGTTTCCTTTCTGAGAGACACAGATCAGTGGATGGGGATCTGGGGTCCTGCATGGGTATTCAAAAGCAGTTAGCCACAAGTCAGAAAAAGCTGCTAGGTGAGCAGTGAGCTGAGGCGTGATATGCAGGTCGCATCCCAGATCACAAGTTTCCATTTTCTGAATTGCCTGCCCTCCACTGGCCAAGTGACAGCCTGGTGTCAGCCATTGCAGAAGCTTTCCCTTCCTCCCTCTCTGGATGCACGGGTGCTGATGCAATTTATCACCAAGTCTGGACCCCTCCCTTACCTCCACTCCTCTCAGGTGCCCCGTGTCTTTCTGGGGGCATTACTTTGTGCAAAGACAAACACCACCAGGGCGGTGCCAGGAATGTGCCCCCAGGGGCCCTAGAGTTAACTAGAGCGGAGGTCTGAGTGGCCTCTCCTCTGGCTGTTGCCTCTAAGACCCGAAAATAGAAGCAGATTTTCAGCAGCCGTCTAACTCCTTTCCATGTGACGAAATAACAAGGGAGAATTGCCCTGTGACATCTGACACGGACTGTTTCTGCTTCCAGTTTACCCAAATAACAAGATAGTTTCATTTATAATGAGATAAACGAAGAGCGATGCTCCGTAAGGCTGGTGTCAATGTGCAGCTATTTCTATGTTAATGGTGATGAGAAGAGAATGCAGAAATGGCTGTCACAGATTGAAAAAAGGTGATGTTAAATACGCCTGTTAACAATGCAGCTGCGTGGCAGGCTCCATTTCAATAAAGAGCATGAACAACAATGTTTGACTTGCATGCTTGGTGGAGAAGAGGTGTTCCTGTCCCTGTGAGCCCCCGCCCCTGTCCATCAAGCCAACCTCTCTTGTCTCCTCCCAGGCATTTGGCTGTCTAGGCTGAGGAACGGTGGTTCCCAGGCTCTGAGGAGAGTCCCGGAGTTTGGTGCAAATCTCAGATCTTCAGCCTGGGCACTAACAGGCTGGGGAGTAGACAGGCCATGACTTAAGGGGCCTGCTAAAGGGACTTGAAGTTGAAGGCAGGGGACTGACTAAGCTGGGCCAGGGATGAAGCCTCACATAGATGACCAAAACCAGATCCAAACTAGCTAAGGCAGAAGGGGTTCAGCCTGGCTTGCTTTGGGCCCTTCCTTGTTTTGCTTCTTTGCATTCCTTTCTCCTCCACGCTGGGTCTGCTCTCAGGCTCCCTCTTATGGATCTGGCCCTTACTGCTGGTGATATGGTGACAACCCATCGGATCCGAAGATGAGGTAGAACCTCTTTCCAGAAAAACCAGTAAAAGTGCCATTGCCCATCAGAGGGTCTACATGGAACAATCCTGTGAGAGTCACAATGCAAAGCTCTGACTGGCCAGACTGGGCTGTGGACTCCATCTGAAACACATGGTGATTCATGGGGTCTCTCCATGAAACACTGCTGGAAGTGCAGTAACTACAGTCACCTTATTTTGGACCCCCATTTTCCTTTTTCCCTCCTGCAGCACTGTTTTTTGAGAAACAAGGAACATAGAAACCTATCAGAGCACTCTTCTTTGACTATCACAGTAGCTTGCCCTCACGCTAGGATGGATAAGGTCAAGGTCCTTAGTGTGGAGTCTTTCCTGGTTAGGTCTCTGCCCACTCCATCCAGGTCCCCCAAACATCATGCCTTTCCCACCTTTGCACCTTGAAAGGTATCTCCCTAAGGTGCTGGCCTTTTCCCTCCAGCTAGAAAACTCCTACACATCCTTCAGGACCCAAATTATATCTCCCCTTTTGTAATACCTCCCCAGAGTTCCTCCAGGTGTTTGTCTGTCTATGCTCTGGCTCACTGTGTGGCTTCTTCTTCATCACATTGTCTTCTGTTCCTAGGAACCTGGAAGCTCTTAAGGATTGTGTTTTACAACATTCTTTAAAAATTTCATTACAAAACATTTGAAACCTTGGAAAATCATGAAAATAACAAATAGATGATCACCTCCCAGATTCAAAGGATAATAACAGCTTGCCACTTTAGTTTTACCTTTGTCTTGTTCTTTTTTTTTTTTGAACCAGGGATTGAACTCAGGGACACTCGGCCACTGAGCCACATCCCCAGCCCTACCTATTTTGTATTTTATTTAGAGACAGGGTTTCACTGAGTTGCTTAGGGCCTCACTAAGTTGCTGAGGCTGGCTTTGAACTCGAGATCCTCCTGACTCAGCCTCCCAAGTCGCTTGGATTACAGGCGTGCGCCACCACACCCGGCTGTCTTGTTCTTTAAAGAAAGGAAATGTTAGAAAATACACCGAAAGCCCCATATTCTCCATCCCTTTCCTTCCACTCTCAGGCTTCTGAAATTGGATTGAATCTCTACTCAGCTGTACACTCTTGAGAATTATGTGTGTTGGTTTATATAAACAGTTCGTTTATTTGTACCACAGTGGAATTGTGTTAGTCAGTTTTCTGTTTCTGTAATGAAATAGCTGAGATAATAAACTTATGAAAAGGAAAGGTTTATTTTGGATCTTGGTTTTGGAGGTTTCAGTCCATGGCCAAATGGCCCTGTTGATTTGGGCTTGTGATGATGTAGGACATCATGGGGGAGAAGCACATGGCAGAACAAAACCACTTATCTCATGGCAAATGAAGGAGAGTGGCGGAGAGGAGGGTGGCACAATCCCCTTTGCAGGCATATCCCTGACGACCTAAAGACCTCCCCTAGAGTTTCCACCACCTCCAAATAGAGCCAAGCTGAGGACCAAGTCTTTAACACAAAAGCCTATGGAGGGGATTCCAGATTCAAACTATCACAGGGGAGATTGTGAGTGTATGAATGAACCACAGCTTCCTTATCATTTCCCCATGTGAAGGAGAGGGTGTGTTTCTGGTTTTCAATATTATCAGCTTGCTAGAGTGAACATTCTTGCCTGTGTCTGTTGCTGGAGGATGCACCAGGGGTGGAACATCACCCACGTCCTCTCCAGGGCATTTGTCCTACTATCTACATCCCCACTGAGAGACCAGTTCTGGCTGCCTACCAATCTCTCCAATGCTTGCTGCTAGAAGATTTAAACATTTTAGTTGATTTGATAAGAAGAAAATGATCCTTGTCTTATTTGTGTTTTACCAGGGCTTAGGAGTCCATTTACAAGGTGAGCTTGCTTTCTTACCTGCTTGGACCTTGGTGGAGATACGGGTGAGCCCTTGAATGTTTGCTGGGAAGCAAGACTGAAGGAGATGAGCCCAGAGGAGCGAGGGAAACTGACTCCATGTCCTGTGGGTGGCTGCAGGAGCCCAGGCCTGCTTAGGAGGGTCTGCCTAGAACCCAGGCCCTAGGGAGTAGCTCTGAGTGAGCAGACAGATGCTGATGGCCTGTGGGGCAGGAAGGAGAAGTAGAGCTCCTGAGAAGGGTCTTGAACCAAAAGTCAAAGGCTGTACTTTAAATTTTATGTCATTGTCCCAGACATGAAACACCAATAAAAGTTCAAATACAGTATAAAATATATATGGTATGATAATAATTAACGTAATTATAATATAATAGTGATAACTAATATCTAACATTAATTAGTGTTAACTAATATCTATACTAACATCTATAATAGTTTTAAGCAACATCTAGTATCTAATATATATATGTATATATATATATATGTATATTCTAGATTATGATTCCCAATTTATTTTGATGCACCCATGTCGATTCACTGAAATATTTGCAGAGTTGAAAACTTGGGATTTGATGGATTTAAAGAAAGCCTCTGTTGAGTGGATGGGAGAGGTGAAGCCAGGGAAGGGGCTGAATAGGGATGGCCGGCACTGGGGACCAGGAAGGACAAGGTGGATGGAGGCTGCTGAACCCAGTGGCTTCACTGAGCAACACAAAGAGCCCTTGGGCCTGGCTGACCTTGCTGTCCACAACCATGACTGAAGGAGATTGGGAGGCAGGGAGGAATCTGGTCACTTTCATGACAAGCTAAGTCCTCAATCTCCAGACCAAGATGAACCCATTAGCAATGATCCTCAGGACTCAGATGTAGACACTTTATTTCCAATTTCTTCCTACCCTGCTACTGTTCTGAGTCATTAAACAGGCTCCCAGGCTCTCTCCATTTGAATACTCACGCTTGCAGGAGGGCAGCTCCTGGGGGTCTGCAGGGACCATGGGTGGACGGCCTCTCTTCCGGTGTTCACCCTGGGAGCAGGGTAGAACGGAGTTGAATTCTGTGCATTTCCTTAGTTTCCAAGCTCCATCTGCAGTGCCTGGAGGCCAGAATTCACCTCTCACCTGTGAGTGATTCTTTAAATAAAGTTCAAAATGAGTTTGAGAGGGCAAGAATCCTGGCTGACAGTGCCCCATGTCCCAGTGCCTACAAAGTACCTGGCACCTAGGTGGCCTCAGTAATGACTCATCCAAAAATACATAAAGTGACCCAGACGGTCACCACTGTCAAGATGGCAATTCACCTTGAGTTTGTCTATAAATAACGGTCCAGCTCAAGTAAGATACTATCAGGGTCATATTTTATGTTTCAAAACATTTAATCAAATGATTCCTAAGCTTTATCTAAAATAATGTATACAGAAGAGTAGTCAAGCAAATCCTGATATAAAGAATGTCCAGATGTTAAATGTGCTTTAGATATTAGAACTTATTAAAAAGGGACAATAAAGGAAAGAATGGGTATATCACAAATTAAAATTCAGAAACAGACCCAAGTAATACAAGAATTTAATACATAATAAAAATGGCATTTCAAAACAGTAGAAAAATGATTATCCAATCGATGGTGTTGCAACCTCTGATAAAATATTTGGAAAATAAGAGCCAGTAGATCTTAGCCTCATTCTGTGCACAAGAATTAGTCACAGGTCCCAAGGGAGGCTTTCCAGAAGGCATTTCCAAGTCCCCTGGCACCAGGCTGCCCTGCGGCACCAACCCTTCTTCATAGTGTCCATCTTTCATAGGGGTGCATCCTCCCTTCCATGAGCCCTGGAGGGCTTGGTGCCCTGTCACTGGGCCCAACACAAAAGGCCACTGTTCGGGATAGCTGTTATCTCTAGCCCCACACCTATCCTTTCTGGCCTGGAAGGTGCATTCCTGCAGGGGCTAGAGGAATTTAGGGAATGATCAAAGAAAAAGTTGTGAACATGAGAGGCAGCAACCCTAGGTTTTCTGGAGTCATGCTGGAGTGTGTGTGTGGGAAGTTACTCCCAGCAGTCTGCATGGAAGCCACTGGACTGATTGGATCACTATTGAGAAGGGGAGAGGGCCAAGGGAGCTTCTGGCAGGGGAGGCGGGCTGCATGTCTATGCAAGGTCACTCAGTAGTCTGGAGGGGAGTCTGTGATGTGAGGTCACAGCTCTGAAGGGCTTGGTGACTTCAAACCTTGTTACAGTGAGGTTCTATCTTATCAAAGGGTAACAGCTGTTGGATGAGGGATGTGTGTGTGTGTGTGTGTGTGTGTGTGTGGTGGGGAGCAAAGGAGGCAGTCTCTAAATGGCTAAAATTTGCTTATTTGAGCTATTTTTAAAATAATTGGATATGTAAAAATTTGAGTTTGGTGCTAAGATGTCTCAGCTGGCAGTGAAGATATAAGTTAAAGTCCAGTATACAGAAGCTATTAGCCCAGTTTTAGTTGCTATAACAAAATACTCATGGCTGGGTACTTCATGGTTTTGGAGGTTGAAATTCCAAGACTGGGCAGCCCCATGGTTTGGGCTTTATGATGGACGATACCACAATGTCAGAAGTCAGTGCTAAAGAGAAGATAAGACGGGAAAACAGATATCAGGGCCAGGCCTGCTTTATTAATAGTGATCTGCTCTCAGAAGAACAAACCAATGTCCTGAGAGAACTGATTAATCCCTTCAGAGGGCAGTGCTCCTAAAGACCTCATAGCCTTCCATTAGGACCCACCTTTTAAAGGTCCCACCACCTCCCAATGTCACCACACTAGGAAACTTCCAGCAGGTAACCCTTTGAGGGATGTGAAAACCATATCTAAATCACAGCACCATCTCTGGCTCATTTCTGTGACAAATTAGCAAGTCCCTTCCCAGAGATGCCGAGGTAGGGCAGGGAGGGCCTTCTGGGCCTGTTAGGCTCCTCCCTGTCCAATGTGTTTACCTGAGTGTGGCACCAACACCTCATGGATCTGACCTTTCCAGAAATGGATAATTTGATTTCTCAGAAGGCACTGAACATAAGGTAGACTTTTGCAATATCAAAGCAGCACATCAATTAAATATCTGCCTGAGAGTTCTCTCTAGGTTTTCATATTCCAACAGGCTCACAATAAAATTAACTCCACAGTTACTGAACTGAGAAATGTACAATTACTGTCTTTTTGGGACAATAAAATAGAAAGGACTGTTTAGGCACTTAATTGGCACCCAACGACATGCAATCATATGTTAATTAGGCATCAATTAAGGCAAAGTACTAATTGACATTTGATAAGCATTCTAACTGATAACCAGTGTTTGCTCTGTCAAATTAAATGCCTCAGTGGGCTGTGTTTGACAGCTGGGAGGGGGTTTAGTAAAGGGCTGTAAGGGCCTGGTGGTCTCCAGATGGCAGGGCCTGTCCATCCTGGCCATCTTTCCACTCCTTGGGAAATACTTCCAAGAATCCAGCAATTGGGTTTTCCTCAAATGTTGCCTGTGGGAAAAGAGATCTCTTTGCCGAAGAGCTGGGCTGGGCCTCCCTTAGATGTAGAAAACATTCCTTTCCTCTGTTTTCTCTTCTCAGCTTGCTCAGTCCCAACTTTAAGCCCCATTGTTGTGGGCTTACAGTCTATCCTACCTGAAAGTTAAGTCTTGCTCTTCCACTTTCCAGCTATGGGCCCCTTTCTACCAAAGAAACCCTGGCTTTCAGTTTCCTTCATGCAACAAGGATCTTGCCCAAGTCTAGGACCATTAGGCACAGTCTGCAGCAGAGGAACTCAGGACTTTTCAGGTTCATCTCTTCTCTGTCCTCTCTTTCCCTTCTAATCTCCTATTCCTACTCCTGGGTTCCGGCGGCTTTCTTCCACTTTGTCAAATTGTGACTCTGACACCATCTTTTCTAACCTTTCAGTTGAGCTGAGATTAAGTTTTGTCTATGATCAGAGAAGCATTGGGATTGGGATTTAAATGCTGGCTCCACCATCTGTTAGCTGAGTGACACTGAGTAGGTTACTTTGCTTCTCTGTTCTTTGCTTTTCTGTGTTGTGGGGACAACAACAGTACAATCAGCCCTTGGTATCCATGGGTTCTGTGTCCATGGTTCAACCAAGAGCAAATAGAAAATATTTGGAAAAAAATTGCTTCTGTAACAAACATGTATACATTTTGTCATTAATCCCTAAACAATACAACATAATAACTAGCACAGCATTTACATTGTTATTAGGCATTGTCAATAGTCTAGAGATGATGTAAAGTATATAAAAGTGATGTGCAGCTTACATGCAAATATTATGTTGGTACATAAGGGACTTGAACTCCCTCAGATTTTGGTATCCATACTTCCCTTTTAGGGTTGAAGCAGGCACTAAGGCTGCTGCCTGTGCTTGGCAAGCACCCAATGTATGTTGGCTGCTGTGATCATCAGCCTCAGTCCTCTAGGGTGAAGCCACTGAACTGAATTCTCAACCAAATCCAAAAAATTTATTTTTCCTCCCAGAAACTAATTCTTGAGTCTAGCCAGGACTCCACAATCTCTTGTTTCTAGGTGGCAAGTTGCCACGTGGCCTCATTCCATCTTCTTTACCTCCTTTCTCTTGGGTACATCTGGGTCATTACAAACAGTTTGACTGCTGCATACTTTGTTAAAAATGTGTGTGTGTGTGTACACATGTGCATTAGCATATTGATATTCACACCAAACAAGAGCTGGCGAGTCCTAGTTCTCTTCAAGTACAAGAAAAATGCAACTCTTTTTCACCCAATTGATATTCTATTCTAAAATATTACTCAGGAAACTTGATTGCCCATGGATCTAGGTCAATTCAATGAAAACTAATTTGTCGAATGACTAATTTGCTTAAAGTCAATTCACCAGGAGTTAATTTGTTGGAAATCAATTTGCTGAATCATCAGATCACTGACTGGTCAATTCACTGAGGACTGTCAATCTTTCAGCTGTGTTTAGAAAGGGTGGCTGTTGCTATTTTGCTGTCAGAACAAGAAGCACCTGTGAAAGTTGACGCAGAAGCTAAAAGTGAGACATGTGGCCTTAAAATAAAGAAGATAGGAAGCTACTTTTAAGAGAAAGCCCAAGTTCTCACAATTAAGTGATGCTTTTAAGACGCCCTCTACCTTTGAACAGTGAAAGATATAACAATGTCATGTTTAGTTGACGTGGCAGGTTGCCCTGTGGTTAAATGACTGTAAGAAAGTGATGACAAAACTAAAATGAAAATTAATTTTCCATGATTTGGTGATTCAATCATTTACACATTGGCTTTGGCAAACTAATTATCAGTCAATCAGCCTGTTTTCTTCCCTGGGTGGTCTCCGCCTCAGGTGTACTGATACTGATGTGAGTGAGGTCAGCTGAGAGAGGCCACCCCTCTATCCATAGAGGACTGTCTGGCATCTACATCTCAGCCAGGGCTGGGGCAGGGAAACCCGAAAGTGAGGTGGGGCCTGGACAGTGGTGCATCTCTGTTTGGTGGGGGGATTAGAGATTAAGCCAATAGTGGTCCTCTGTTCCTGAGGGCATGCTTACAGGGTCCCAGAGCCAATTTTGCTGCCAACGATGGGACGTACAGAAGCTTGGAGGAGGTGTCTTGGGCCAAAGGCAATAGGCAGGGCTGGATACCTCTTTATAAACTCTAGTCCTCCTATCAGGGGTAAAACACAATTGGCTTTGGGACAGGGACAGATCCCAGCACTCATGCTGAGCTAGGGACCCAGGCTCCCTGATTGTAGGTGCACTTAATCATTAAAAACACGTTAATTGTGCGTTCACAGTAGTAAAAAGAAATAATAGCTGAATATATGGAACATTTAGTACCTTCCAGAACCATGCGGAACACTAGTGTGCCTTAGCTCAATCAAGACAGTAACTCTTTTAATGGGTTTCTTTTTTAATTCTCATTTTACAAAGAACTGAGGACCAGAGACATTAAGAAGTTTATAGATGATCACAGCACTAACAAGAGTCAGAGAGTGTCTTTACATGTGACTTATGTGGCTCCAGATCTTTGCTCTAGGCCCAAATCACTTTCCTTTTGACCCTGAATCAAATATTGCACTGGGTTCTGGGAATAGACCAAGCAGACCCATTTTCTTCTTTCCAGAGCTGCCATAAGCAGTCATATGTGGTCACCAGGTCACATCCTATGCTGGTGGGTGCTACCAGATTTGTAGGTCTTGGAGAGAAGGGGCTGGCCCTGGGAAGGTCTTAGCATGCAGGGGACAGCTGTCAGCAGCAGGTAGGACTGGTCTCCCACATCCCACCTGTTCAGCCTCCTCCTTTCCTAATTCATGGGGCATTTTTTTTTCCAATAGGCATTTTCTGATGCTTGCTGAGTACTTCTAGACAGAATTAGGCTGGGTCATAAAAACCCAGGAAAAGAACCATGGTTAGATAAAGAGCTGCTTCTTTTTCTGACCCACCAGCTTGCTATAAACCTGGCCTTACCCAGATTGGTGGGGGGAGTTCTCTACACAGTGAACACTGAAGGCTGGTTAAACATGGCCTCATATCTAGATGCAGAAATGAGGACTGTGGTATCTATACATATTCTTCCTTAATGTCATATGCATTTATTTTTATATATCACATTTTCCTCTCTTCTTAGTGGTTTATGTTATATGTATTAGTTGGAGTTAATCTTAGACTTTTGGTGACCCAGGAGAGCAAAACGGAATTGTGACTAAATGGCATGAAGAATAAGTAACACTCAAACAGGAATATAATCATCAATGGGCCTTGGGTCTTCCTTTTTAGGGGAGAGAGAATACAGCTCTGTTGGTGCCAGTTTCATTATGCTAGGTAGAAGCGTGTCATTGGTGAGTTTACATATGGGCATTTTCTCTTTGCTGTGTCATATATTTACCTAATTGCCATCTATCGCATGATTTATCCTGGAGAATGTTCCAAGTGCTGTTGGGAATAATGTATATTCTACAGTTGTTGGATGGAATGTTCTATAGATGACTACTAGGTCCATTTGGTCTAGGGTGCAATGTAACTCTGCTATTTCTTTGTCAATTTTCTGTCTGAGTGATCTTTCCTTTGCTGAAAGTGAGGAGTGAAAGACGCCTGCTATCATTGTATCAGAATCTCTCTCTCCCTTGAAGTCTATTAGCATCTGCTTTATATATTTAGTTGCCTCAATATTGGGTGCATATATTTTTATAATTGTTATTTTGCTGAATTGATCCCTTTATCATTATATAATGATATATATATGACCTTCCTTGTCCCTCCTTACTGCTTTTGATTTAAAGTCTTTTTTATCTGCTATAAGATGTCTACTTCTGCATTCTTTTGGATTCCCTTGTGTGGAATATCAAATTGCCTCCTTCACTTTTAGTGCATGTGTATTCTTAGAGGAGTTTCTTAAAAGCAACATATAGCTGAGTCCTGTTTTTTTTTTTAATCCATTCAATCACTCTGTGTCTTTTAATTGGAGATTTCTAACTGTTTACACTCAAGGTGATTATTGATAGGTCAAGTCTTTCTACATCCATTATATAACTGGTTTCCTAGTTTTATCATAGCTCCTTTCTCCCTTCTTTTCTTACTGTGTTCCTTCATGTTTAGATGATTTACTCCAGTAGTGTGCTTTGATTCCTTGCTTACTATTTTGTGTTTGTCTATTATGGATTTTTGCTTTGTGATTACTGTGAACCTCACAAAAACATTTTGATTATAACAAATTATTTTGAAGAGATAGAAAAATAGCATGATGATAAAGATCAAAAAAGAAACAACAACAGCAACAACAAAAAAGAGAGAAACTATACTAATAAAAATCTCTAGTAAGGCAAGGCCAAGGCAGGAGGATCACAAGTAAGAGGCCAGCCTTGGCAACTTAGGCAAGACCCTGTGTCATGAATATAAAGGGTCGGGGATGTAGCTCAGTGGTAAAGTGTTCCTGGGTTCAATTTCCAGCAGAGAGAGAGAGAGAGAGAGAGAGAGAGAGAGAGAGAGAGAGAGAGA